>SWKT01000150.1:0-54590 GCA_011058875.1 Neopestalotiopsis sp. 37M
TTTTTTTTTAAATTATGCCTCATTATGGAAATGCGATCGATCCTGCTCGCATTGAGATGTTATGTACCTTCTTCAGCTGCGCCTATGACGATTTGTCAATGTCAATCAGCGGAAGAGACACAATACTGACCAGAGCTTGTCAAGCTCATGACATTACCTAATTACAATCCAGAAGGATTCCTACATCAGGCGTTCAAGGCGCCACAAGGCTCAATGCTATCCAAAAACAGTTCTGACTCTTGCCACTCTGCCCTGGAGGTGCATCAAGACCACACAGGCCAGGGCTGCCATTTTCATCACTAAGGATTGAGACGCGGGCTCCTAGCCGGACCGAGCGAGGACGCGTCGCAAATAGTATATCAATTGATGATCTCAGTATCTGGAAAGTCCTGTGCTCTGCTTGACTTTTCAAGGATCCTCGGGAGCCTTGCGGCCGCTACATGTCTACATCCCTGTTGGCTGAGATCCTGTGCCACGCTATGTACCTTTCCGTCAAAGCGCCCTTAGGCGAAGGAGCGAGAAGGTAGTATTTGGATCGCCAAACGTCATCGGCGAATGAATAGAATGATCTTTGTGCTAAATTTAGTCATTGTTACAGGTAAATATGTTAAATTCATGGGAAAGTCCCAAGAGGCGAAATGTGCTGCTACTCTTGAGCGCCGGGAAGTTGAGCGACAAAATCGTGAGATTCTCAACTCTACATGATAACAATATATCATTTGCGCCACTGACAGGTATAACGCCAACATGCAGAATAATTAGACCCTTATAGTGTTTATAAAGTGCATCGCCAAGGCAGATCCTCTCTATCATACTTGGCAAGCTTGGTATGCACTCAGCATTCAACCAAGACAGAGTTGAGGACTTGGCTCACGTTAAGCTTTCAGGATCATGACCCCTGTCTATATCCGTGACGTCGATGGCGCAAGCCTATAATTGGATTACGAGAGCAAAATGCTATGCGGCGTTCCCGCGTAGGAGTATGGTCAATGGACAACTCCATGAGGCTGAGTGACTATAGGCGAGTAGTGCTAAATCCAACGTTGACGATCATTTTCTCTTTCCTGCGATGACTTCAAGCATTTACTCCTACTTGAAGAACATTTTCTTCAGCCATGCCGCATAGGCGGAATCCGCTCAGGAGACATGGAACAAGATTGGTAAACGACAGAAACGATGCTGGTGACGTTTTTTGAGACTGAGGGACTCGACGTCCCTTGATGATAGTGGGTGATCACGTATAAATATGGCAAGTTCATCCGCGTAAAAGTGAATTGAATTGACAGAATAACATCATCTCCATCAAAGCAATAGTTCTATCCACACTTCCAAGTCAGCCTTTCGACCGCCATTGCGTCTATAAGACCGCTCAAAACAAACCTTCAGGTTCAAAATACACCAAATACACATCAATCATCATGTATTCGTCCGCAATGCTAGGTCCGCTCGTACTTTGCTTGGCAAGCACTGCCTTAGCCACGCCAACACCTATCTTCAACAACAAGCGCACCACATGTGATGTGGCCGTCGACACGACAGTCAACGCCTTGGGCAACCTCGCCGTCCACTACAGCGACAACAAGATCAGCCTCGGCGACCAGGACCCGACCGATCTGTTCAGCCAGGTCGGCACAAAGTGCGCAGACGCCGGCAGCTGCGACCCCAACGCCTGGACCGGCAAGGCCCAGGAGCCGGGAAGCCCGCAGGGGCTCGAGGACGTTGACATCTCCATGGTCGCCCACGGCCTGTACCCCGTCTGGATCCACAACGGGCTCTACGACGCGCTCATGACGGCCCTGTCCAAGGCTGTGACCAAGGAAACCAAGACGTACACGCCCAGCACCACGTGCACGTCCTCCATCGGCTGCTTTGGCTCGTCGGACAAGTCCATCGACGTCTACACCATCCCCGACTGGATCGCCGTGTACTGGTACGACCCCGACGACTGCAATGCCGACCCGGCCTTCATGGGCGTCGAAACCTCGGTCAAGGTGGAGGGAAGTCCTGGATTCTGCAGCACGTTCAGTACGGTGGGAGGTGCGGTCGCAAGCTCTCTAGGGGCACCAGGCGGCGCTGGCGTAGTCTTTTCCTTGCTGGGACTCTCCTGCTCCCTCGCCGGCCAGTAATTCGAACACTCTTTCACTGGTAGCTCACTTATGCTGAATAGGTGGAGGTAGAACGACCAGGTACCAAAGCAGGCGCAGTATATTATTTATGTGTTATTCAAGGGCTAGTATCAAGAACAAAATTCAAATCCTGTATACTGTTAGTGCAATTATCCAGTATTGAGATGACTTCGATATAATCCTACCTGAAGCCTGCCAGGCATGCCATCGTCAGATGCACTATCCAAGATAAACTTTGCCAATCTGCTTTTCTTCTTTTGCAGCGCGATGATGTTCTAGTTCATTGTCAATCCATATTATTCACTTCATTATGGGTTTGTTGTTCTGACCTCCTCAACAGTCTTCTCGACAATATATCGAATGATCGTCACTTGCCGCTGTTGGCCCATGCGCAGGACTCGCGCGATAGCCTGTTGTTCTACCGAAGGATTCCATTGCGGCTCAACGATGTGGATGCGGTTGGCAGCCGTGATGTTTAGTCTGTGATGAGTCTCATGAGTCTCATGCGTTGCATGTCGACGGGTCGACCAGCGGTCGCCTTTCACCAGCGGTATTACTCACCCAACTGCACCTGTTTTGATAGACATCAAGAGAATAGCTGGGCCTTCTGGTCGTCTGAATCTCTCCAAGATGCTCCGCCGCTCGCTGTAGCCCACACGACCATCAATCTGCAAGCACGGTAATCGCAAGCCTTCAAGTCTCGTGCGGAGCAAGTCCAGTGTTGTTGTCCAGTACGAAAAGACCAGGCTTTCAAGAGTTAGTCCTCAATTGAAATCGTTAGGGTTCCTAGATCAGGGACATACTGACCTTTTGGAGTTATGGTCCGAATTTGCTAGATTTTCCAGCACAGCCTCGATCTTGCTTGATGACCGGACTCCAGAATTTAAGGTAGAGTCAACAGAAGCCGCGACTGTGCCTTCCGTCACATCTGTCATTTCCACGTCGCCAAGCGGCGAAGGCGCAAATGGAGATTCGACGCTCGGAGCTAGTCGGAGGCTTCTCGAGCACTCTGGACAAAATTCACGCCCACTCAAAAGGGCAAGGTTGTCTTCTTCTAACAGAGATCGCATTCACTTTCTCCCGCTGCCGACAGCGTTCCATGGTTACATAGCCGCCGAAGCTTCATAGTCGTGCTGAAAAGGATCATGTACCTTTTCCTCTGCGATCTCCCGCTCACAATTTCATCGATCTCTCTTTTGCAATGGCTCAAGACTGCAGTGTATAGCTGCTTTTCGTCAGAAGAGAACCTAACTATCTCGGTTTGATGCACTGGATGCGGAAGACCAAGATAGCTTTCGCTCCTTCGCAGGCAAACTGCATTGAGCAAAGCCTTTAAATTTCGGCACTGGTTGAGAGTATCTCTGCCCAAAGGCTCAAGGACACGGGCCCTAAATATGGTCGGATCGTCGAAAGGATGTAGATGGAGAAATTTCAATAAAGATACGAAATCTTCTAGCCTGTTCTGAACAGGCGTGCCGGTGATACACCATCGTTTTTCCGCGACCAAATTCTTTGCAGCCCTTGAGCTTTGGGATGAAAAGTTGCTTATCCAATGTGCTATTGCCTCGTTACATGGAGACTCGTAGCCAGGATTTCATAGAGACATACCTTCGTCTAGAATAATTCGATACCAAGCCATCTTCTCCAAGACTTTGGGACCCTTTGAATCCGCAACCAGGGTACCATACGTCGTCAACACTAGATGCTGACCAGTCAACTTCGTAGGGTCTTTGGTGCGTCGCTGACCATGAAACGATATTGTATTCAGAGTGCCATCTCTGAAATGGCTATTGAGCCGTCAGTCTGGCAGCAATGATTAAAGTTATCACCAACTTACGTCTGCAACTCTTTCGTCCACACGTCTAAGACCTCTTGGAATTGTGAGCGTCTTTGCGTAAAGCAAAACAGGCAACAGACACGTACGAATCGAAGTTACAATAACTAGTGTCGCCTCAGTGACGCAAAGGCTTTTATCGTCCGTTTTGAATCTCGATTGAGATACTCGGTAATTTGTGGCCTGTTCTCGGGTTCTCACAATTGTGCAGAGCATCGTCAATGTTTTCCCCAAACCCATGACATCCGCTAGTATTCCTCCCGTTGCTGGATACATTGTCTTATCAACTGTACTGGAACATGGATCAGCGTACTGCGAAAGTTTGAGGGTTCTCTTTCGACTTCTTACGGCAAATTCATTAGAAGTCGCAGTTCCGCTTCGAGTTTTCGGCAATATCTCTGAGACTCCCTTTGCGCAATGAAATGCAAGGCCACGCGCTGATGCCTGTTATATACGTCAGAAGATGGAAGAAACTTGCAATGAAGATAATGTAGGCGAGGCGCGATCAACATACGGCTTTAGTGTGGTTTTTAAATCAACAAGATCCAATTGGTCCTCAACTCCATCTCCATCCAGAGACGCCAGGAGATTCTCGACCTCATTTGAAATCAGTCTAGCCTTGAGATCATTCTCACTGAGACCGACGTAATCAGTGAGGTCAAGATCTGGAGGGTAGTACTGTGGGTTCATGTATCGAATGCCGTCCTGCAACCAGCGGGGGTGCTGCAAGAACGCGGCATGCTGGACCAGTACCCCCCCTAGAGGTGCGCTCCGTGATCTTGGCCCAAAGATATTGATTGAAAGAGGGAACGAACATGTTTTTGAACCCGAGGACCTGGCTTTAGCCAAATCACTTGCACCTAAAACCGCTGTTGTCTGAACCAGAGGTTGCTTAGTTATCTGTCGCATAATTATCGCGGTGGCGGTATCCAGAAGAGCGAGCGGCCCCAATCCATGCAGACGAACGGCATACTCGCCCCTGTAAAGATCAATGCTTCCTATATGGTGTTCGATATTTCGAGGTAATGGTTTTCGGAGCTTTGCTTGCGCTTCCGAGAGCAATTGAGCTTGAACTTCGCAAAGCTTAATCGTTACTCAGTTCTGGCCCTTTATATAGAGAGAGTGATACTGTACTCACAGCGCCGTAACAGATGATTTCGTCCTCTTCCGATATGCTGGGCACATTAAAATCTGCACCGTGCTGGCTTGTTATGCCATATCTTCCAATCACAGAAGGATTCTCGTCAGCATTGACGCAAGTCCTTGATTGTTTGCGTTTAGCGTGTTCTTCGCAGTTGGTGGGGTTTCCGTAGCGCTTTAGTTGAAGCATAGCGATTGCGAAAAGGCTTCGAGTTTGCCCTCCCAGCCAGGCTTCGGGGAATGCCCTTGATTACTTCAGGTCGCGGAGCGGATGCATCTGATTTCGACTCAGGAGGCGAAATATTCAAGCTGTTCAGGGTCGCCAGATTTAAGCACATCACGAGGGGGTCTCTCATTTCGGGCAAGCGTGTAATGCTGGGTCTCTGAGACTGAACGCCGATGGACCTATCATGGCGGCGACCTGAATCTGGACAGCATGCAGGCCGTCCCAATACCATTGGTCCCGGCTGTGCAAGGCGCATTCCAGCTTCGCCCCGACAATGAGGCTGTGGAGCGGGGCACGACCAGATGTGCGGCTCAATGACGGGCTCTTTGCACAGCGATCTGAATTCTTGATTGATTGCTTCACGTTTAGAATCCCGGACCATTCATTCGACGATTCCATCATGGACTCGATATTCGAGCAAGCTATCGCTAGGTTTCAAGCCGAGCTGACGGACGAACAACGGCTTGAAGTGAAAGGCTGTACTCGAGATGACGTTGAGAAAACTATTGCTGATATTCAGCTTCACTGGGGCGCTTCGAGACGCTTACGACACATGAACAGACTGTCCAAATTTCTCGAAGCAATGGCACAATTAGGTCAAGTGGTTGAGGTATTCCTCAACGTGGACAGTACGGTTGCAATGATCTGGGTAAGATCTTCTCAAGCGCCATCTCTCGAACTTGTGACACTGAGAATCTCCAGGGACCCATCAAGTTTCTGTTGCTGGTAAGCCAAGAAAATCTCGAAGAATCATTTGAAGATTGTGCTCATGCGACTGGTTGCTGCGGCAGATGGCAGGTACATGGTTAGACAGCTTGGACACGCTGTTGGAGACGTATGCCGAGATTGGGGAGATACTCCCATCATTGAAGCAATATCAAAGCCTGTTCAAGCGCTACTCTTTTGTCACTTCATATTTGGAAAGCTACTACTGCGATATACTCGAATTCCACCGAATTGCGTTCCAGGTATTCACTAGGCCCGGTGTGTTGCTCCAGCTGTTCAACCCATGCCTTGAGGCTACATTCACGCTAATCCAGAACAGCATGGAAGCAGGTGTTCCATTCGTCGTGGAAGACTTTCAAAACACGTTTCGGCCCAATCTTGAGTAGCATGAAACGCCACAGAACCCTCCTCTCTGAAGAGAAGTTGACTGCAGTTCACGCGGAAATCCAAGACTTCCGTGGGAACATAGAGGACCAAATTGCAGCTATTGCAAAAAGAATGAAAAACCGAGATGATGAGCATGCTGCCCATCTCGCACAAAAGGAACGTGTATCACGAAATGAAAAGATCAACGCGATTCTTAACAAGATAGACCCTCCCGACTACATGGCGGATCAAGAGTACGCGATCGAACAATGGAGGTCGTCTGATTCAGGGCGATGGATCCTTGAAAATTCCCGTTTTCAAGAATGGCTTCAGCCTATACCAAAGAGCATATTGTATCTCAATGGTATCCCAGGAGCAGGTTGGTACTTGACATCAACAAGACTGGTATGAAGCTGCTCACTACTTGTTAGGCAAATCCATCCTAGTATCTAGAATTATACATCACTTGCAACAAGCCAGACTAGGCTCGGAAAGCATACACGGGATAGAGGACAGGCAACAGACCCCCAGTTTCTCACTCATTTACTTCTATTTCAAACACAAGGAGCCACAGAAGCAACACTTGACCGGCTTATTAGCGGCTGTTATTGCCCAGTTAATTCAGCAAGACGACAGCATAGTCGACTACGTCTACAAAAGTTCCTGTGATGCAGATCAACCAAAGATCAGATCATCATCCAAACTACTGGAGCTAGTTAAGGTCATGGTGCAAGCTCAACAATCATGTATCTGTGTTCTTGATGGACTTGATGAGTGTTCAGGAGATCCTTCTACAGCCCCCTCAGATGAAAGTGCGAAAGTGCTGGCTGCAATATTTTCGCTCTTTCCGACTGAAACTTCCGGTAGCGAACAGGGTGAGACAAGGAGAAATTTTCGACTTCTTATCAGTGGGCAAAGGGACGGTTTTCTCGACCACAAGTTTGCCGGATACCCCTCAATCAACCTCGAGAAATCGTCAGCCCATGCCGCGGACATTGACGTTTATACCGAGGCCTTTGTACAGAAAATTGCCAAAAAGTTTCCGGTGAAACAAGATACCTGCTCTCTGATCTTCAAAGGCGTCAAGAAGGAATCTCACGGTGAGCATTTGCCGCGCACCCTCCTGCTCATTATGCGACACTGACTATGCCAAAGGAATGTTTCTCTATGCGAAGATCGTACTAAATAACCTCTTACACCAAGTCTCCTTGGTCGGATTGAAACGAGAATTGCAAAATGGCAATTTCCCAAAAGGCCTACACGAAGCGTAAGTGAACCCAGTAGATCAAATTTGACGACCTTAATGTTGCTTCGTTTTCGGGTACTGATGTTAGACAGATATGAGCGCGTGGTAGCAAGTGTGTTTGATAATTGTGAGATGGCTGAACAACATGCTGCTACTCAGATCATCAATCTCGTCGCAATTGCTCAGCGCCCGCTCCGCTGGAGAGAGATACAGGCCAGATTCTGTATAGACGTCGACCGGGAGTCTTCCGATCCTGATGCATGTCTTCTGGTTCACTGCAAAACTCTCTGCCGATCTCTTGTCGATGTAGTAGGTCCAAGAGGGGAACACAACCATGCAAATGACAGAATTCACATCGTGCATAGCACAGCGCTAGAGTATGTTTTGATTACCTTCCTATCGTCTGGAAATCTCTCTTCTCAATGATTACAAGGCATTACGCACTAGTCAATGATGCTTTGCTAACAATCTCGAGTAGTTTCCTTGTTCAGACGGGTCGGGTTTCTCTCCATTTGCAACACGCCAAGATGGCCACATTTTGCGGACATTACATCAGTTCTAGCTGCCTCAGTCCAATAGCAAGCACCGAGAAATATGATGAGGCTATCAAGACGGGATATCTTGGCTTCCATGACTACGCGCTTGCATACTGGTATGAACACTTCATTTTTGCAGTAAGAGATCTTTCTGCTTTACCAGACTCGGACCGGGATGGCGTCAAATTAGCTGCTACGACACTCGAAAGTATTTGGCAGCGACAGCCGAGAAGTGTCACAACATCTGACTCCATTGTGTCAGAATCGCCGGTCAATTGGCTGAAGGGGCTCCACCAAGACCCCCGAGAGCGATATCTTTCTATTCCTGCCATTGCAGAGATGATTGAAAAAATGAAGGCGGGCCTTGAAAATGCTCGAGCTCTTGAAAGAGATGTCAAAGGCGAGATTGGTCTCGAAGTCTTTTACGGACCGACCAGTTTTGATTGTTCAAGACCGTGGTGTGAATCATATTTCCTTGGCTTCACGGACAGGGAGGAACGGGATCGACATACCCAGGAACATGACAATCCATACCGCTGCGAAGAAGAGTCGTGCTATGCTCACTCTGTTGGGTTCTCAACCGAGGAAAAATTGCTTCAGCACAAGAAAAAGAATCATTCTGAAAGAAGTGTCATCAGATTCCCCGCTCAGCCTTCTTTAGACTCAAGACGTGGCGAGCTTGGATCTGCAGCTGCGGATGGCGACTTAGCACGGATGAAGACTCTGATTCTAAACGGGGCAAAAGTGAATGTGCGCCTCAAGACATATGATGGCGCTTACCCATTACACATTGCATCTGAGCGAGGCTACTTGGAGGTTTGCAGGTATCTCCTAGATTCTGGGGCCAACGCCAACGCTGTCTCGCCACCAGATAACCACACCGCTCTAATAGCTGCAAGTCGTGAGGGGTTTTCTGACCTAGTCGACCTTCTCCTAAAACACGACGAAATTGATGTCTGGTATCAGGATCCTCATCAATGGTCTGCATTGGGCCACGCAATATCAATGGGTCATCTGGAAACTGTCAATGTCTTCATCGCTCGACTTCCAGTGCTGGGGATCTACAGCCATTCAGCAGGCCCAGATTATGCTACCGCTCTGGGGCTAGCTATCAAGAAGAGCGAAGAGAAAATACTTCAATTGCTTCTCCAGCATGTCACCGACCTCAACTCGTCTAGTGTGTGTGGCAATGGTGATCCGCCATTGCACTATGCATTGAAGCTTGGCCGAGACAGAATTGCACAAATGATTTCATCATACAAACGAGGCACTGAGGGCGTGATTTTGGATCAACCAGGTCTCGATGGCATGCTTCCCATACATGCTTCCATTGTCGGCCGTTGCAAGAAGATGTCAGCTTTTCTTTTGTCTGTCACGACAGCTGTAGATGAGGCAGATTGGAGAGGCATGACACCATTGCACTACGCTGCTAAAGCCGGAGATTCAACAACGCTGTCTCTTCTTTTAGATAATTGCGTGGTCGATGTCGCCAAAGTAAACTCTGCCAAACAGTGTCCTATCATGTTAGCGATCGGCAAGGTTCCAAGCACGCTAGTACATCGCATGTTGAAACGAGCTCCATCGCGCCTCTCTGCGTGCGATGACACCGAAGCGACTTTACTTCACTATGCATGTTATGAGGGTGATGTTGATACAGTGCGCACCCTCGTAGCTTCTGATGACGTCAACTTGAATGCTACATCGGACTGGTCAAGATATTTCCACCTGCATTATTGGCTGATTCTTGACGACGCTCCGAAGGCGGCTGACGCCATCATCCACGCTATGGGAGGCTATCAAGCCGAGGAAGCTAGGCAGGAGATTGTGGAAATACTTCTAGACAGTGGACGACTGCACCTTCCAGACGATAAGTACCACTTGCGGTGGCTACAGAGCTGCGTCCGCACCCAAAACGGGCTTTTGCTGTGGAGGCTCATAAAACAGGGTTTGCGACCATTCTCTGATAATGGTCATGACACTTGGAAACTGGAAGAAATATTCAGATGCCTTGCTCGGGACAAAGTCCTTGCCATCGGGACTATATTGCTGGATGAGGATCTAGCAGAAGAAACACTCCAACAGTGCTTCAAGCGCTTGCTCGATTATGCTCCAGCCACCGCAGCTGCGATTCTCCTTGACTCTACCGAATTGCATTTCAGCGACCTGAAAAGTTTCAGTATCAAAACTGTACGACATGCCTATCAAGGCCGCGACATTGAGTTATTAGGAAGATTAAAGGACATTGGATTGGAACCGGCCAGAATTCGTGGCGTTGTTGACGTCGACGTCGACGTCTTGAGATGGATGAATCAGTCTGGCATCTTCGATAAGGAGTCAATTTCATTCAACCCCTTGAAAATGAAGATTCAATAGACTATTACCGATGTAGAGATGGCCCAGGGTATGAGTTGGCGAATATCAGAAAGTCAATGGATCTTCTGAATGAACGGTTGTTGTGTTAGATTGCGCCAGCGAATGGTGTGAAAATCATTTATTGTACCAGGCCGCCAAGGAACAAATTATTTCTGCTTCTTGTTACAAGCTGTCTTCAATAACGTCAACTCGTCTCCCACCGCGCCTCCATCACCTCTCACAAATTGCCACTTGAGCTCTCGAGCACTGACGACGCTCAACTTGCTGAACCCGTAGTGCTTGTCGTCGAGGACCGCAGTGATATTAGCGATACTTTCTCCGTCGTCAAGTGTGCTGTGACTCTCAATATTTCCAGCCACTGTCAAACTGTCAGTCCCTAATTCTTCGAAGTAGATTGCGTTATGGGTTATTGACTATCTAGATGTTTCTCTGTTTGCCGAGTTTGGGGGTGACACAAATGAAAGAAGTCACTTACTGCCGTTGATGATATGCGTCATGGAGACACCGGGATTGGTGTAGTAGGTGTTGTTTTTGCCCGTAGCTACACTAGCATAGTCGATGGTGCCATTTGCGCCCATTGGCCACAGGCGCTCATACCAATGAATATGCCTAGAACAATATCAGTCTCTCATTTACCAAAGAGCAATTGAGGTATCGGCTTATGAACTCACCCAGAAAGGTATAGATCAACTCCATGCTCCAGCATCAGACCCTCAAAAGCGTTGCGAATGTACGTCTGGTACGAAGACGTCTCGGTGCTGTACATGGGACGATGGCTCATGACAATGACCCAAGGCGTCTTGGTGCGGTGCACACCAGCGAGATCTTTCGCGAACCACTGGTACTGCTCATAGTTCTCCTTGGTCTTCCAGCTGCCGTCAATGGCGCCAAAGGGCCCGCTGTCGGTTATGTACGTCTCGTTCTCCAGCGGGTGCGTCTCGTTGGAGGACAGGTCGCGCACAAAGGGCCACTCGGGGCTGTAGGGGTAGTCGGTCTCGCCGTTGATGGAGATGAAGTGGGCCAGGCCGTAGTCGAACGAGTACCAAAAGTTGCTCACGCCGCCCGTCTCGGCGCCGGGCATGCGGAAGCGGTGCTGGTAGGCGGTGTAGTTTCTCTGGGAAGGAGGGCAGCTGTAGTATGTCAGGGTGCTCTCGGCAGCAGTCGAGTTGGTCTTGTCTTCGTCGAGATAGGCGGACAACTCATTGTTGGGGCCATCAAACTCGGCGCAGGCTGCTTCGTGATTACCCGGCAGCACCATGTAGGGAATCTTGGTCGTCAGGTTGTTGGTCCACTGCTGCCACAAGTCCCAATTCGATTCGTAAAGAACGCTCATGTCACCACCCTGCGGTCCGCCCTGGTTGGCAATCTCACCTGCCGGTAGCGGGACCAGGTACTCGGCTGGAATGGGGTCGCCGCCGGGAAGCTCAGTTGAGGTGCCGTTATAGCAGACCGGCCAGTCGTCCTCGCACGGCAGGATACCCGAGTACCAGTCATCCGCATAGCTGATATCGCCGCCGTGCCAAGCAAAGGCGATTCCATCCGTGCCAGACGCCGCCTTGAGGAGCTGTTCGTGGGTTCCACCGGCATTGGTGTAGCCCATGTCGTTCAAGACGGCAATGGTAAAAGGCTTTGCATCACCGGCCGCGCGGCCCGTGGTGAAGCTCAGGACATCCGAAGCAGTCGTGCCATTGGCCGCCACAACCTTGTAGTGGTAGGTCGTATCTGCCTTCAAGTCTCCAATTTGGACATCATGGAAAAATTGACTACACTGTGTGACCACGACCTCTGAGCACGGGGGAGTGCGATCGTAGCTAAGATGCCATGAGCATTAAATTCGAGCATTTAACAAACGACAACTTACGTGCGCGAGGCGCCAGTCGCCTTGTGAGTAAGATTGTCCTGCGCAGGTCCCCAGAGAACGGCCGGTGCTTCACCAAGGCCGAAAGGAGTCTGGAAATGAATGTTCACACCATTGGGGATATAGGCCAGTGCCACAACATTGATGTTGTTGGTAGGGTTGGCCGTTGCGGGCTGCACCGCTGGCGCTTCGACCAGCCGGGGGAATCCCTTGCCGTTGCCATTGACGGTCGGATCTACCCAATCGCCGACCGGTACGGCCGGGCCTACATATGGGTAGGTCTCGTCGACGTCGCGCACGTCGTGCTGCAATTTGGGTGCAGCTAGCGCGAGGTCGGCTGCTATGACGGCGGCGGCGGCAGTGAGAATTGACTTCATGTCTGCGATTATCGAGGGCGCTCAAGCGGTGCAGGACCAAATGGCAAATCCATACTGCTATGCCAAGGAATCAGCTATATATACTCTGACGATCCAAGCTAACATGGGCTGGGAGAACGGATGCAGTTGTCGACCTTCGGCCCAGGAACGCAGAATCGGGAATCTGGCAGGCGGTCGCCGACGGACAAGGAAACAGTAGTCTGGCAGCGATTACAGACATATTGAAAGGCCGATATCCAACAATCCAATTGTCGTCGAGCAGTGCGCACGTGGAGGCGTACACTTGGACTGGGGTATAGCGATTATAGGCAGTGTGCCCCATATGGCCTTCTGAATTAGTTGCTAGTATACAGGGTCTTGGCAGGGGCACACGGCCTAGCGTCCGCTGGGTCAAATCTCGCTTCTGCACGTTGCCAAGGCCGGTTCCTGGTTCGTTGGTGCATCTTTTCGATGACGTTTATGGACATGTCGTCCGGAATTCTCTTTTGTTCACTTCGGATCTTAGCTCATGATGTCCGATATAATATCAATTGCTTTGTTTATAACATGTGTCTCCAGTAATTATACATTCTGCCACTGATATTTCCGTGCAGTAGTCTGGTTCACCCACCCATAATCGATACTGGGCCGATTCCACGGCGACTTGTTAAGCTGCCGACAGACCCAGCCGAGCCTTCAGCGACACGGTCAATGGACCCTTTTCCCAAACTCCGAAGCACAGCTGACTGTCGTGCCATGATGTATGATCTCCTGCCAATTCGTAGTCGAAATTAAACAAGAATCGGGCAATGATGAGTCGCAATTCTGCATAAGCCAAATTCTTACCAATACAGTCTCTTGGTCCATGACTGAATGGTTTGAAAACAGCCTTGTTGTCGTCTCTGTATTTGGGGTCGTACAAAGGGTGACTCGTGGCAAGCCATCTTTGCGGCCTGAAGGAATCGGGCTCAACCCAGTGCTTGGGACTGCGGAAGACTGCCCATGGGTATACGGTAATATGTGTCTGTTCTTTGTTAGCTCTCGCGATCAAAGTCGAAATGTAAGGAAAGGTATAGACTTACGCCTGCAGGAATATAATGGCCATCTACATAGTCACCAGGAGATACACGAGGTGGGAGTTCCGCAGCCGGAGGGTAGACTCGCAGTGTCTCTTCGATACAGGCCTTGAGGAATGCGAGTTTCTCGGTAGAACGCATAGTGATCTCCGACTCGTCTGAGAAGGCCGTGCGGATTTCTTGCTTGAGAGCCCCCAAAATCTCTGGATTCTGGGCAGCGTAAAAGAAGAAGCCCGACATGGCCGTGGCCGTGGTCTCGCTACCTGCCCCGACAAGCACGCCGCTATTGGCCATGATCTCAATGTCCGACATGCCCTTTTCGCCGTGTCGATTTTCCCGGAGCATATAGGTCATGAAGTCGCGTCGGCCACCCTGGGGCTCTGCACCCAAGCTCATGCGTGCCTGCGCCTTGGCGGCAGCATACTGTCGGTTTTGCAGTTCCTCCTGAATAGCCTTGGGAGGTCTGAAATAATTCAGCAATGATAGGATGGGGTATGCGCGCAGGAAACCTCGGTAGCTCGCGGCCTTGACGTTTTCGAATATGGCCAGCACCCAGGGGTGGTAATTGCTTGACGCAAGACTTCCAAACGAGTCTGCAAATGCCAAGTCGCCGATAATGTCAAAAGTGGCAAAGTTGAGCCAGTGCACAAGATTGAAGGCCTCGCCAACCACGGCTAGCTCTTTCAGTCTTGTCATCAGAAGATCAACGTAAGACTTGATGATGGGCTCCTGCTCGTACATTGCGGCCTCGCTGAAGGCGTGAGCCATGTGGCGGCGTTGTCGGCGATGGACCTCGGTCGTGTTGCCGCCAATGATGGTGATCTCGTCACCGGGAAAGAAGAAATTGCTCGATTTCCGGTATTCAGGGCTTCTTCCACTACGGTGATGGTACATTTGCGGGAAAGCCACCGATCCTTCGACTGCCAGTACATCGGGGGCGATGCGGACGATGGATCCGTAGCGAACATGCATGTCCCGAGTCTGGCGAATCCAGGTAGCCTGGATGTGGTGCTGGTAGCGAAAGGGGAGCGACGAAACGGCGTTTAGCCATGGACCTGGAAATTTACGCAGTGGATGGAACCAAAGACGGTAAAAGATCAAAGCTATACGATAAAAGAATAGCTGGTCGATGTCATTAGCAGCCAGTCAGATGGAAGTGATTTGTGGGATTTTACCGATGCGGCACCCAGGCAGAGCATCTGGGTGCAAAGCCCGCCAGTAAATGATTGTAGCATCATCTTATCAATAGAATTGCTTGTTATTGGAAAGTTGATATCATGGTTTTCGTGGATCTCGCTTGCCCTTTTTGTATAGATGCAAGATGGAAGAAAAATGATAGACAACGGCTCGGGTCCGGGTTCGGTTGCGCTGGAGA
Source organism: Neopestalotiopsis sp. 37M (assembly GCA_011058875.1). Classification (NCBI taxonomy): domain Eukaryota; kingdom Fungi; phylum Ascomycota; class Sordariomycetes; order Amphisphaeriales; family Sporocadaceae; genus Neopestalotiopsis; species Neopestalotiopsis sp. 37M. The sequence goes on from SWKT01000150.1 coordinate 15,239, forward strand.
CCCTGAGGAACCGGCATTCTACCGGTAGTATAGTATACTCTAGCGATCGTATGGCCTATTAAAACGGCGATCCATATCACAGAGTACACACCGCCTGCACTTGCAGATGTAACGATGCACAGCTCAGAGCATCAATGAATCAAGATGCATCTATTAATATTTCAAACTACGAATTCAATGGAGCAGTCTAGAATCTGCCCACCATGATGCACTTACGCGGAGTTCATCTCCTAGCCACCACGGGCATCCGCCGCGGCATACGCTCGTGCTGAACAAGGCCTGCTTTGGAGGCTTTTGCACCGTCGAGTTGCAGAAGACGGGACTCGTTTCAGATATGTGTGGTTCTGCTAACCGAATCAGTGCAGCTGACTCAAATTCAAATGTGAGGTCATACTCTGTAACTAGCGAGGCCATTTGTCTGAAGTCAAGAAGAAACCGAGCAAGCAACACTACATATGTTATATAAACTCGTGAAATAAAGCAATGGTATTTAAGGAAACTAGTGAGCCGCAAGGTCGACAACCTACCAATTACGTTTGACGTGATGAAAAGATGGCATTCTGAGGAGTTTACGAGGGTAAAAAGTTACTTTCCCATTCAATCTCATCAGGCAAATATGCAGGAGATGGAAAGATCAACATCTCCAAAGGACGACGTGGGATAGGCATTCTATTCGGTCATGTACAGATCCATACTTGTGGGGGGCTGATGAGGTAAGCGGCCTTCACTGACACCGTGGCACCCCGACTTTGCGACTCTGGACTATTGCCATCATTCCGACTCTAGCATTGAAACTACAGTACTATGTATGAGTCGTGTGTCTCAAAATCTAGACCATTCTGTATGGAGACTTGTTCTACATGGAGACTCGTTCTCTGACGGTCCTAACGTCAGAAATGCTTAATTCACGGCATTTGGAAAAGCAAGTTCATGTTTCAAATGCGGGCCGGCGGGAAGACGCGTGCTCTAAACCCAGTGACGCGTTCCCGCACAACACCTCTAGCATAGCTCCTAGCCAGCAGCCTAACAGGCCTGGGTCCTGTACTTGTTATTAAACAACTCTAACTGGAAATGCCAACATCCGATCATGGCGGACAATTGTTTCTTCTACGATGTCTGTAAGTTGCCCAAGTAAAGATTATGTCATGAATTGTCTAGGTGTATTTGCTCAAATTTAATCCATTTTTTTCTAGCTCGGCCCAGTCGTAAACGAGCTCCTGCCGGAGATTCGGCGTCCCAACCCATAGTGCTCATTGACAGCGACGAGGAAGAAGAGTTCAGCGCACCGGCGCCTAAGCGGCAGAGAGTTGAGCAATTGCTTCCCGAGTTCATTCCTCTAGACAGTTCCGACGACGAGAATACGTATGACGGCGCATCGAATCTGTACAGAGCTCGCGGTCTCCAAGGACCGAGTGACACAGATGGCCACAAGCCCAAACGCCCGCTACCTAGAAGTGACAAGCACAACAGCAGCCGCAATGCTGCCACCGAGCCATCAATCAGCGAGAGGGTCGACTCAATAATCACGGACTGGACGCGGGACTTGTCCGTTGGCGCAAAGAAATATTATGTAGCCCTCAAGGCCAGACAACCAGGCATATTCACAACATGGCCTCAATGCCAGGCGCAAGTCAATGGTATGGCGGGATGGAACGGCAAGACAGTCTGTAAGTAGCCCTGGAGCGAAGTACAGCACCATTTTATTTTCTGCTAGCTGACTGGTATACTGCGCAGACAAGACATGTTCCAGCTTGACTGAAGCTCGAAACTTTGCCCGCGAGAACCTTCCAAACGTGCTTCAAGAGCAGGATAGCCGACAGCCATACCCCAAGAACGAAGACAGCCGACAGGATCGGAACATGACTCGGCCTCTGAGAGTTGAACCATTGGCAACAGATCAGACTCGTAAGACCTCCAATCATCGGACCGACTCAAAGCAATACCAGAGCAACACAGAGAGCACGCCAGCAATTTCCAGGGGTGGACTATCCGCACCACGAGAAAGCATCTCAATCAAGATTGACAACGGCAACCTAGGGGATGCAGACGGAAACATCGAGTTTGACGTCACAGACGCCGAGCCTGAGCTTTGCAAAGAGCAACAAGAGGCTGTCGATCATGCCCTCAGTGGCCGTAATGTCTTCATGACAGGCTCTGGGGGCTGTGGAAAGAGCGTTGTTGTCCGCCACTTGCTCAAGAAATTCCGTGCCCAGGGCAAGGACGTCTCCATTGTGGCGCCCACTGGTATTGCCGCCTTTCAGGTCTCGGGCACCACAACCTGTACCTTTATGGGCTGGACGCAAGATACCTGTAGGGAGCCATTTGAAAATGTGCGCCGAAACTTGTGGAAAGACAAGACGAAAAAGCGTCTCAAGAGCACCGACGTGCTCATCATTGATGAGATCAGTATGGTCAGCAACTTTCATTTTGAGCGCATGAGCCGCGCCTTTGCCGAGATCAAGGGCTTTCATAAGCAAGCAAATCTGAAGCCGTTTGGAGGATGCCAGGTCATTGCTGTTGGCGACTTTTGCCAGCTGCCGCCCATCAAGGGTCTCGAATTTTGCAACGAGTGTGGTGTGGAGATGACGAGATCCCTTGGTAGGAATACCACCTATACTTGTCCCGACTGTCCACGACCCATCACGTATACCGAGCAGGACAAATGGGCCTTTAAGAGTGAGGCATGGGCAGAATGTCAATTCGCCAATGTTCACCTGACGAAGATTCACCGCCAGAGCGACGAGAAATTCGTTCAAATGCTTCAAAAAGGACGTTTGGGCCAGAAGCTCGTGCAAGCCGAGATTGATCTACTCATGAACCACCCCTGCAATGTTGAGAATGGCGTGTGGCTGTCGTCGAGGAGGAAGGAAGTGGAAGATCGGAATAATTCCGAATTTGCAAAGATCAAGTCTGAACAGCACAACTACTGGTGCATCGACAAGTTTGACTGCGCTCACGACGATCTCAGAGGCACCATCAAACCCGTGTATTGGGGCAAGCCACCCAGAGAGCGAGTCCCTTTGGACAAATTATCAGAACATCGCTACAGCAACTGCCTGTCCCTCAAAGTTGGCATGCCTGTCATCCTTCTCAAAAATGTCGATGTACAGGCCGGGCTTTGCAACGGTAGCCAAGGCATTGTTGTCGGCTTTGAGGACTACCAGAAAGCCACGCCACCAAGTCCGCCCAATGATGAAAACTATAAAGGTGACGAGGAGGGCTACAGGCGCGCTCATCGAAGATACACCGAAACTATGAATTTCATGAAGCATCCGGGATTGGACAAGCAGATATTACCGGTCGTCCAATTCCACAATCGAATGCGCTGTATGATACAACCCGATTGCACGATATCGCAACTGAGCGCTGCCGAGGGACGATACAGTCTGCTGCTTCGTACGCAGATTCCTCTCGCCCACGGCTGGGCTCTCACCATTCACAAGAGCCAGGGAATGACATTGGAGCGCCTCGTAGTCAACCTGGCTAGTGTCTTTGAGCATGGTCAGGCCTATGTCGCCCTATCTCGAGCCACAGCCTTAGAGGGCCTTAGGATCGAGGGCGGGCATTCGGCACTGAGTGCACTCCGAACCAAACTGGGCCCGCCCGAAGAGGTCATGGATTTTCTTCAAGAAAAGTTCCCTCACATGTTTCAGAGTTGAACATGCCCACACTCGCATCCATGGAGGGTAGAGCCGAGATAAAGAGCAAGGACAACGCAAGTGATTGCGAAATATGGGTATCATTATCTATCATTTATCCCGCCGATGTGCTCAGACCAAGACCAGGCGGCCTACAAACCGCGCAAAGCCATGGCCGAGACTACAAGTATCTCGAGCTCCTTCCTCTTGGCCTCTGCGTCCTTGATACCCTCTACGTAATTTACGCCATTGAGCTTGTGGTACTTGCGCAGCTTTGGCCAGTCTGTCGATTTCGCGAGTTCTTCATCGCTAAACGGCACACTCTCCCCTTGCACGTGCTCTGCGAGATGCTTTTGAACATCCTCTGCTGTCAGAGTACTGGGGCTGTCTTCCCTGGAAATGAGGACCTTGACCACTACGACGTCTTTTGTCGAGGGTTGAATGCCAAATCTCCTGTAAGCCTCGGAGATCTATGTTATTGTAAATCAGCAAATGCCTGTATGAAGGAGTGGAAGTACTCTGTGTATGAATTATGATGTAACGATTGAGGAATGAGCAGTGAGCGTAGCATAAAAGCTGAATAAACAAATCAAATTTCCAATGAACGTACATTGTTATTTGAACTCAATGAACACACAATCTCGGAATGCACATTGGGCGTCCGCATGCTGCCCGACGTCTCGATGGTGATGGCCTTGTAGACGGCGGACAGCAGGTGGAAGCGCGAGGCCACGGTGGTGGCGTCGATGAAGGCGTACTCAAAGTCTGGGTTCCGGCCCAGCAGCTGCGACTGCAAAAACTCGGCGTTGGCGACGTTGCGGAAGAGGGCCACGTGCACCGTGTGCGTGCTGGGAATGTGCTCGAGGGGGATGGTTTCGAGCATGGTGATGGTGGTGATGATGATGATGACGCAGAGGTCTGTTCTTGGACGAGAGAATATGCTCAGAAATAAGGGGATGAGAGGTGTTTGATTCTATGAGTAAAGTTCTTGAAAGTGAGGTGATGCCCACGCGTATAGATATTCAATGTCAGTCTTCTCTCATCAAAGGCAGGCCGCAGAATACAGACGACTGATATCCAAGTGCTGCACCGATTAACGTATGGCGGGGTCAAATTTTTGGAGGGGCAAGATTCTTCCCACTATCGGAAAATTGCACACAATCATAATTAGCGTTAAGCGACTTTTCTTTCACCAGCAAATGAGCTGCAGCATCTGCCCCATGGCGCAATTGGCTAGCGCGTCAGACTGTTATTCCGCCTGGAATCGTCAATCTGGAGGCTCTGAGTTCGACCCTCAGTGGGGCAGCATCTCTTTTTGCTTGTTCTTCATTTTGTTACAGTGCTCTAATTTCTATTTACATCCCTTCTTTTTGGGTTTGGTTCATCATTGTTATTACGCGTACGGATTATATTAATGTTGCAAGTAGCTTCCAGGTACTGCTTGACATCATAATGTTTTTGTCGCCGTGAATTATTTGGAGTCGTAGCTAACAGTATGCTGAGGTAGACCTGCGTCTTTGGCTACATGTAGGTATTCGCTATAAGTCATATGACTGCATGGATTATAACGGTTCATACCTACCCATCCATCCACCTTGCGTTTAGCACCATTATCCCAATGACACGGCCCGGTAATTCCGACAACAGTGTCGCCGCAGGCTTTTGGCATCCTGATAAACAACATTCATTTGCGAAATTCGGCACAGAAGGTATCTAATGATCTTTCAAATTGAGCATCGGCCGACTTCGGGCCCTGCCATCCTTGAATTTGAGAGACATAAAAGTGTTGTATTGTGGCCGACCCGAATCCCCAGGCATCAAATGCCGGTTATGGAGACACCGATAAAGCTCCGATTTACGTATGTAATAGGAATGATGCAAAGATCTCCAATAGATCATGAAAATAGTCTTCAAAATGAATGATGAGAATAAAAATAGTGAAGGTGGAGGAATATTACACACCGTTTTGCAGCTGTTGTCCCTACCATCCTGTTACTGAAAAAAGCTGACAGAGGGGCAACTGAGCCAAGCCACAATTTGACTTGCCTACCTTCGGCGACTGGCAATCACGCCATAGCTGACACAACTTGCCTCAAGGCGACTTGCAGCTGAAGTTGGAGAGTCGTTGGGACCTCAAAACCTAGCTTGTACCCGAGTGTAAGGTTATCGTGGTGTTTCTTGGTTTATATCAGCACGATTCAGAACATGTATTCTTGTGGTCCTATCATTACCAAACGGCGCCGCGACGAGGATGGTGAGGGTGGCCATGGGTATGACCACGAGAGTAGCAACGATGTGCCGCACTACATGAACACGACGGAATCATCACACAAGAGACACTGCATCAGCATTAGCGATTTCCAATGTCAAATTGGCGACATGGAGGTGGACGGAATAATGACGGACATGTATGAACCGTTATCACCACCGCTCTCAGAACCCGAGACGTTATCGTTACCTGCAGCCAAACAATCGAAGCCATTTGATGCTGTGGTGGCTACCGGTTCCTCAAGCCCGGTTCAGTTCTACAAAGACATCGAACCTCTTTGGAGAATATCGGAATATGCCACCTTGATCTCTCATATCATTGAGCCTCAAGGCGCGGCCATTTTACTCCCCGGCACAGCATATAAAAACATCAAACTTATCATTGAGGACCTCGCCAACCATATTGGACCACTGAGCTCATCCGAGACCAAGATAGACGCTCTCATCGTATTGGGGACAGTCGCAAATACAATAGTGTATGGGAGCTCGACGCGTCAAGCTCTAGAAGTTAAGGCGGCATTTGAAAGGGACGACTGCATACCTCAGCTTATGCTACAGATTATCCAAATCCTGTCGGTGGAAGATCTCACGAAGCTGAACGAAGAAACAAGTCATGAGAAGAATTTTGCTTCACTCATCCGATCATCACACGAAAAGGCTGTCGAAGATTATGTGGCTGGCTTCTACGATTTCTCTCTTGTTCTGGAAGCCATTAGGTAGATGATGAGCACCGAATCTGCACGGTTGCTTGCATGCTAACGGTATTCGTGGTGGAAGGAAAATACTATTATGATGGGTTCACTGTATCAATACAAGGAGTTTCTCTTTTTAGATGAAACTGGGTTATTTATTTGTAGATATGCCAGAATTTCATAGTGGAACTATCAAGTCATGTCGAGATGGAAGATTAGAGAGTCATTACTGTAATACTTGTGAGAAATAACCCTCAATCCACTTTGGGTCAATGGAACCCGCAGAACCGACCAGTCCATCTGGTCTCAGAACAAACACGGCTCCCTGATCAAGAGGGACGCCAAACTTTTGATGCGCTAGGGTAGTAGGATCGTAATAAGTCGCCCCGATGGGCGCCATTCCCAGAGCCTCATAAGTGGAGGGAGCCACCACCGGGCTAATTGTCACCCAGCCTATGACCTGGTGATCCGTGAGCCTTGGAGCAGTCTTCAAAGAGTCTTGTAATTCCAAGAGTGAAGTCCTTGTTTCAGCCGCGTTCCCAGTGAATATGACAACCCAGAACTTGCCAACATTGCGGGTGACTCGCTGAAACCGTGTCTTTTGCTCAGTCCCTGGCATCGTGAGCTCAACATCCGGTGGTCGACTGCCTGGAAGGATTGCCGAGACACTGTTGTGATTCTGGTTTAGGATATTCTCCGGATAAGAAATCCCCAACCCCGTATTGAACGAGGCAGACTTCTCAAAGATCTCACCTAGAACGAGACTTGGGTCTGCGTTGGGATCTCCCTGATACCACGAAGGCCACTTGTTCGTCATGAGTAGTGAGATGTCTTTGTCATAATTGATGAGCTTCTGCACAGCCGTCATCCTCTCGGTCGAGTATGTCTCTAGGACGTCAGGCTTAATGATCCCACGGATCTGGAGGGCCAGCTTCCACCCCAGGTTGACGGCATCGTGAATGCCGGTGTTAAGTCCTTGTGCTGCTCCACTGCTATGTGTGTGGCCCGCATCTCCGCAGAGAAAGATGCGGTCTTTGGCAGAGAAATTCTTGGCGATTCGTTGGCCGATGGAGTACCTAGAAACGTTAGCAAACGGATGCATCTCCACGTGTCTGGCTTCTTTGCTTACAGTGTCCACCAGTGAACTTCTTTGAATTTGACGCTGAAAGGCTTCATCCCATTGATGGCTTCTTGCTCCGCGACCTCTTGGGTCACGCCATCTGGATACTTTGAAGCAATCTCGGGAGTGTAGGCATAGCCGATACGCGTGCCTGCATGGTCAAGAGGAGCCCACAGGACATTGCCGTGCGTCCTGCTCTCAATAGCTCTGAGAGTGATGATTGTCAATCCTTTACAGTCTGTGGCTCTGTAAGGGTCCCTGAACTCACCCATATGATCGATTTAGCGGCATGTCCGTTTCCACAATACCGTCGATGCGGATCCATTTGTCTTCCGACGTGTCGCCCTCAAAGGGAATTCCAGCGTGCTTGCGGACAAAACTCCGCCCACCATCAGCTCCTACAATGTATTTGCTGTCGCAGCATTAGTGAAACTTGCTTCAAACAAATAAGAGTCAAAGACCTGCCTCTTGAGTTTGAATGTCTTTTGTGTTTTCTTGTCCACAAAGGTGGAAGTGACGACGTGAGAATCTTTGGGTGCACCGTCATCAATTTCAAAATCGATGCATTCTGCAGCTTGGCAATATGCAGCACCGATTGATTCCAATTTCTCGCGGAAAATAGCTTCCGTATACATTTGTCGGAGGACTAAAGTAAAGTCGTATGTGGTGTCCTTGATATTTTCCATAAAAGTCCAAACTCTGCCAGGAATTCTTTCGGCGACAGACTGTTTAACCAACATTTCCAGCGCGACTTTCACGGGCGGAGGACCACTCACATTCTCTTGCCATCTTTGTATGTGACGCTCGTCCGACACGCGAAGCCGAGTTGCAACATGGGCTCAATCAGGTCGAGCTGATCAAGCTGCTCCGAAGTTCGAGGGAACAGCGCAATCGCACGTCCGTAAGCATCTTGAGTTTCCTTCTCATGTTGTTCCAATACGCAAACAGTGACGCCAAACTTTTTCAGCTGGTAGGCCAAAAGGAGTCCGACGGGGCCTCCGCCGACTATTACCACATCGTATTCTCTGGTTTCGGTGTCCGGACTCATGATATTTGTGCCAAGAGTTTACAAAAAAGGTGTTCTCTTATCATGTAATTATAGTGTATGTCTGGCCATTCCAGGAGAATATACAACCGAAACAATGATGAGCATAGTTCAATGATGTTGCGCTTATCGTCTTGCCCGATTCCTTCAAGGTAATTCAAGCGATGCTGACAATCCGCCGAGGAAGCGGCCAAGTCTGATTCGCTTTCGGGGGTTACAGCGCTAAACTGATTTGCTTATCGCCCGCCTATACCCGCCAATAAGTGCTGACACCAAGGGTCCCGTGAAGAGGGGTCTGTATACCCCCGCAGGACCCCGAATGCTTGCTTGCTCGCTTGCTTGCCGTAAAACGTCGGGCATGGTGTTCAAGATGACTGTTTTTCTTTATCGTTGTGCTCTCTTGTATCATTTATGTATGTCGCTTGACTTGCTACGTGTATTGATACTCGTACACGACTCACATTACAACGCAGTCAATAAGAATGCCATTCTACTTATATCGACGGGATGAGAACATTTATCCATGATCATGTTCAAATATCATATAAGAGACTGTGTAAAAATACATCGCCCGATTGAATCCACCTACAAGTGCCAAATCTTCCGCTCCCACATTCGCAACGGGATATAAAGAATAACTCCAACGACCAGTGCAAGAATCCAGCTGATATCAGTACCTGCTTCCGAACCACCAATACCTGCAGCGATAGGTCCCACCCACCAAGTCTGGCTCATACAGAGCACCGAGATTGCCGTACAGACGAACCAAGTGAAAGTTGCCGCAAATCCATAGGGTAGTTTGGTTCTGTCGTTCCATGCCGTTGGATCATAGTCAAAGTCACGCCGCCAGACAAAGTGTTCAGCCAAGAAAATGGTCAGAAAAGGCACGATCCAGTAGGCGCAAATCAACAGGAAATTGTCCATGACCTCGACGAGATGGTCTCTTCCAGCGATGGCGCAAGCCAGAAAGACGGCGCTGCCAATCAAGGTCCAGACCAGGCGAGGGATGACGAGCAGCTTGACGGAGATCATTTGCACGCTCAGCCCTAGAGAGTAAATGTTGGTGGTAATCACGGCGGCGGTTGAGAATCCTAGTAAGACTTCTATAAATCGGCCAAATGCTAGGGCGTGAGGGCCATTCTGCTGGAATACAGCACCAATCAGACCACCGATACCGCGGTCAGTGTACGCATCTTGAAAGAGCGGATTCGAGCTTTGGCTGAGGGTTCCGAGAGCGACACCAAGGAGTTCGACCAGCAGCTGACTTGACAGCAGACCGGCATAGGCCCATGTAAAGGAAGACCGAGCACGAATTTCTGGTCGCATGTAGACACCGTAATCAGCGGCTACCGGAAGCCACGCTGCCTGAAATCCGATAATGGTGGTGCCGAAGGAGAGCAGATTGGAAGCCTCTACAGGGCCCGTTCCCATGGGCACATTGACAAAGTGGCGACCCCCAAAGCCGGCCACAAAAATCATGCACACCACCATGACATACCACGAGTATCGATCATATATATGCACCACGCGGTAGCCAAAGATGCCCATGGTGATGGCCACCAACCCGACGATCAGGACAGCCACAGTCAGCGGCAAGTGTCCGCCGCCGGCGTCGTATAGGACGGCGGCGCCCGATATGCCGTTGACGATGCCCCAGCCGATCTGGTTAATCACGTTCAGCACGGCCGGGATCTTGGCACCCCACCAGCCAAACGAGTACCGGGGGATCACCATGGTGCGCAGGCCGAGCTTGGGACCAAAGGCTGCCGCCACGGCGGGAAACAGGCCGCCGACCACATTGAAGAAGAGCACGGCGAGGAACGAGTCCCACCAGCCCAGTCCGTAGAGTGTCGGGCCCAGGTATCCCAAGGCGAGCGTCGCCGTGTTAAAGTTGGCCGACAGGAAAAGGGTCGCCAGGTCTCTCGGAGGCTGATTCGTGCGCAGGTCTTCCGGGATGCGTTCAATGCCGTTCTCCTCGGCGCCGATGGTCTTGATAAAGGCGCGAAGCTTCCCAGAGAAGCCATCCGGCTTTGTTCCGTCTCTAGCATCTAGAGTCTGACCGACTTGGACTTCAACATCGATATCATTGTTTGCGACATTCGCCGACTTGGCTTCGTCGGCCGACCCCATGGTGAATGAGCCCCTCGGCGTTGTTGAACTTCGGGACGATGGAACTCGCTCAGGGTGGACTAGTACAACATGATAGCTGAAATATCGTATGTGTCAACATGAAGCATGATTGCACACGAAGAAGAGGATTGATCAGGGGTGCGCAATGCAAATGCACGAAAATATGGATGGTCGAGAGAGGCATATCGCAGATTATCAATCAGACGAACGAATGATAAACCAGAGACAATATGAGAAGGGAGATAGGGACTGCCGATATAGGGACCACCGACAAGAAGTCCTATTGGAGAACTCTGACAAGTATGTGCTTGCAGCCCATGCTATAGGCTGGGTTACCTGGTCTGCTAGTGCACTGCTTGGGTCTGCAACGCCCTGTATTGGATGGTTTTGCGTCGCCAAGAGGCTATCATGGGAGTCGGGGGCGCAACTGCGATAAGACATTCTGCGAACAGATCGCTGTGAGATGGCCGACCATCAGAAGATTATTGGAGAATTGTCCTGTCGTCTGCCAGAGCTGAAACGTTCCCTGTTAGCTGTGTGTGCTATTGCGGTTCACGGCCGACTGGGGTGCATATCCGCCGGTGCCTCAGAATGCTCCAGAGGCGAAATGGCAGCTAACGAGGCACTATCGGCCGTCTCGGGCAGAACCCGCATTCCCCGACTCGGCCAAGTCGTGGACATCTTGCAACTTAGGTATACTGATTGCAATACGCATAACAATGCACCCTCAGCCGACATGCTTGAGACTGTGATCTCAGTTATAGAATTTGATTCTGGCTATTCATTCACAAGAGTCCCAAGGAATGCGTGCAACGACTTGTCGCTTGATACGCCGATACCGTGCCATCGGATCTTGCAACATGGGCTCTCTTGCAACGGCGAACCGGCCTAGCGGCGTTGCAATGGTGGCCGTCCGCCAACTCAACCAACAAGCCAAGGGCTTGCACATCAACGGTCAAAGATTGATGGACTCGATACACTCGACGTGCGAGTATGGAAAATCGCATGCCTATGGCGAGTGAGTTGCATTCCAAAGACTCTCAAGATCATTTGCTATTTTCTTCGTTTATGCCAATGAAGATGCTCCGTGATGAGGAAAAAAAACGGCTGAATGAGGTGTTCTAGGCATCACACAGAGACTGGCATGGCCCGATTGGCACTGAATGACGATGACAAAAGGGTACGAGACTGGCTCATAAAGCAGGCCGAAGCTCTAGGCTGTACCGTCACAGTCGATCAAATGGGCAATATATTTGCTGTTCGGGCTGGCAAGAATGCCAATGTCGCCCCCATAATGATCGGATCGCATCTCGATACGCAACCTACAGGTGGCAGATACGATGGTATTCTCGGTGTTCTGTCCGGTCTGGAAGTCTTGAGGACCTTGCACGACAACGACTTTGGGACCAATGGTCCCATAGGATTGGTGAATTGGACCAAGTAAGTCGAGGTCATGTCATATTAGACGAAGATCCGCGCTGACCTGATGTTCGTGTTTGCTTCTAGCGAGGAGGGAGCTCGATTTCCCATGGTGACAGTTTCTTCTGGGGTCTGGGCTGGCTCAATCCCCATCGAAGAAGCCTGGAACTGCCTAGAGACCAGCTCGCTATGCAAAAGCGAGCAGCGCCAAACCCTAAAGCAGGAGCTTCAGCGCATTGGCTTCCTAGGCGACACGCCAGCATCATACAAGGCTTTTCCCATGGCCGCACACTTTGAGCTGCACATCGAACAAGGGCCGATACTCGAAAACGAAGAACAGAAGATTGGAGTCGTGACCGGCGGACAGGCCTACTCATGGTACGAAGTCACTATTAGAGGTCAGGATTGTCACGCCGGCACCACCCCGCTGTATGCTCGCAAGGATGCACTTTTGGCAGCGGCCAAGATGATTGTTCATTCCAACAGCGTGGCCAAGGAGTTTGAGGGCCTCATCACCACAGGCGACCTGAAGGCAGAACCTGGTAGTATGAACACGATGGCGCATACAGTGAAATTCACCCTGGATATGCGACATTTCAGCGATGATCAATTGTCCAGAATGGTTGAAAAGTGCCAAAAGAACTTTGACCGTATTGCCCGCGAAGAGTGTGAGCGCGGAGTAGAGGTTGAATGGACATGTCTGACGCAGAACACGGCAGTCGAGTTCGACGCTGGCTGCATAGTAGCGATCGAGCAGGCTGCGGAGGAGGCGTGCGCCGGGCTACCACATAAGCCAGATCAGAACCTCTGGAGGCGCATGTTGAGCGGTGCTGGTCACGACAGCTGCCATGTGGCCAAGAGATGCCCGACAGCCATGATTTTCACACCCACCAGGAATGGAATGAGCCATACTCCGGCTGAATACTGCAGTCCCGAAGACTGTATGCTTGGAGCCCAGGTCTTGTTAGGCGCACTGTTGAGATATGATGAAAAGCGCTGCGAGCGGTAGAAAACCTGAACAGTGTTGTGCCTATTTTCGTTATTACGCGGTCCGCTGGACAAAAACAAGAAGAAGAAGAAAAAAGAAAAGCTCCAAAATCTTTTATTCGAGCAACGGCCCATCAATTACAAGTTTCTTTAAGACAGTTTCTTGGGAGAAATCTTGTCCTGTAGATTTTCCTCGCTGTATTAATCCCGGTTCCACCATCAACCAATCGCATTTCGGAAGCATTTCCGATTGCATTCGACTCCCTACGTCAAACTCCATGTACTCTTGGGAATACTCGTTGGGTACCTGATCCGGCGGGAAAATCCACAAGAAACTTGTTAATTGCTTATTCATCACTTTATCCAACTCCGTCGCTGCATATACAATTCCGCGAATATCCGAGAACATGTGATTATGCTCTTTAGCAAATGGCTCGAAGAACCATTCCAAAGCCCTGCTAGTAGTGTCACAGAAATGTTCTTGGTTGCTCCGGATAGCCCCTACCTCCAAGGCTTCAAGGACAATCATTGACGTTGTAGCTCTCCATAAGCACTGGCGATGGTACGCCTGTGCTTGGTCCTCTTTTGATGCCATATCCGCAGCAGGTCCTAATTGTCAGCGTTCAGACATGGATTACTATCGTTTATTAAAGATTAGTGACTTACCCAAATATATTCTTGTATTTATTAATCCTTCGGCTACTTTTTCGTTCGTCCACACAAATTTTCCAAATACCGCTCTACACAGTGTACGCCATATCAAAGCTTGAACAACTGAGGTTCGTTTCCAATGTCGGGAACGCATTGATTTCGAGAATCCATCCCGATCTCCTTTTGAATCGAACACTGCAGTAAATTTCGAAAGCGAGCTGTGTGGAAATTTCCATGGGTCAGATTTGGGAGTTGGTGAGTCGGCCTGAAAGTATTGACATGCGAATTCTTTAATGAGATGTCGCAATCGCATGACTCCCTCTAATACTTCACTGCTTGTGACCTGATGGAGTAAGTGGCTTTGGGTTTGAACCCGAGATTCGTCCAACACTCTGAGCGGGGCCTCGAACTGGACTTGACTCTCTTGGAGCTCGCCCTCTAATCTCTGAGCCTTACTCACGTCAATCTCAGACTGGTCTCCAGCTTTATTGATCTCATCCTCAGCTTTCTGAGCTACACTGGCGTCGACTTCAGACTGGGACTTGGCTTTTTCGAGCTCCTTGAGAAGAGCGCGTACAAGGGCTTGACTTTTCTTGAGCTCAGCCTCAATTTCTTGAGTCTTATTGCCGTCCAGTTCAGACTCTTCGATTTCTATATGATAGTCAGTGGCTAAAATTGACGTACATTTCCAATGAAACCAACTGCTTGCACGACCATTGGTGGTCGTTTTGATCCCCTCTGGTGCTTTCCTCCCATTTGCGTGATTGGCCCCCTCATTGTATGACTGAGCCACATGGGAGGCAGGCGGAATCTGATATATAATTGCCTTGGCGTATGCTGCCGCCATTGCTGCCGCGTAGGGTTGCCATTCTTTATCCTTGTGCCGATCACCATAATCGCACACACCTCGAATGACTCCAACCGGTATGCGGTTCATCGTTCCAGCGGCTTCCATTTCCAGGCCGATCACTCCATATCTGTCTCTCAATTCATCCCTTTTCTGTGACTCCTTGAGCAGTTTATCCCCAGATCCTATGGGTCCATACCAGACCCGAGTGCGCTTCGACAGCGGTCGAGGAGCACGCTTAATTAGCCCACCCGCCTCATTGTTACCATCGTGGCCGTGTAACACGTCGCGGCCTTGTCCTGGGTCATCAAAGTTGCCATTTGCGTGCTCCTTTTCCTTCATGCCCTCAAAGAATGGCAGAAATAGGGGCGCTTCATTCGGCGCCTCGATTTTAATGCTGCCGATAGCTGATCGCACAATAGGCTCCGTCATTGCGAGGGCGTGTCCATAGTGCAAGGGTCGGAAACCATCGCTTGTTTCTTTCCCCAGGTCATAGGCGACGAGTCCTGCACTTTCGCCTTCGGGAAGTCCGACAAGCACATCACCAAGCCGAATGTCGCGACGGGGATGACGAGATAGGTCAGGCAGTCCAGCAGCTACACCGACAAGCAATCCAAACCAAAGATTGGGAAAGAATCTCTTGAGCTGACTTGCCAAAGCGGCCGCTGAACCCGTTCCATACTCTTGTCCTGCCGGCAAAGTTGCGATCACCATGTTATGGCCAGCTATTTCCCCTGCGTGGAAGACATGATCGTCACCACGGCTCACTGGAAATCTCCCCTGGTGTCGCGTATCGAGCATGTGCAAAGCAGCCCGAGCTTCGATCTCGAGAGGAGCTATCCATGCTACGGTGTAGATCCTTGGATCCAGCGTTGACGTTGAGGGCGCACTCATTACGCCCGCATAGCTTGAGTCACTGTTCACTTTCCGCCGCTTCGTGGAGTTTGGTTGGCTAAAACATCAATCACGTAGGAGTCTTGAGCGACCGAAAGCGACCAAGAGCGACTGAAAGGATTGTAAAAAGGCCAGACAGATTTCATAAGGGTTAATTTGAAAACGTATGTGGAAGGACTGCATAGCATGAGGATCGCGCGGCCTCCAAGAAGTAAGAACGAGAAAGCCTCACGAGAGTTGACAAGGCAGATTACCGCCAAGAACCCCGCCCGCGCCCGATGAGGTTTGGCACAGCCCCCAATCATCGCATGCCCACCGCCTCGGGCCGCAGAAACAGCATAACGCTGTCTTCTGAGAAGGGAAAAGAGCAGTTCACGGGTTTCTTCATTTTTTTGTATGCTGTCTCAAGAGGTACAGTGTAAAATGAAGCAGAAAACTGCGTCTCTTCCATCAAAGTGAACAAGAACTTATGCTGCGACCGTAGCACAAGAGGCGCGGCTGCCTTTGAAAGTTCTATATTACCAAAATGGTCAGGCGCATTGGTCGGACTCTCCGTTTGGTTGGAGTGAAATCAATATATGCTGGCTAGAGCTGATCACTTACCAACTCCGAGTACACCCACCAGTTGCGAACAGTGCCATTCGTCGTACCGTCCAAAGTTGTGCAACTTTCACTGCTTTTCTTAGCAATGACTACCTTGGGCTACCGCTTGGACGATTCGTCGGCAATTGTTCATGCGTTGAGATGCATCCTGTTCTCGGCTGGGTAATAATGAGTGCGTTCGCTGGGCTCTATGAATGGTAAGCAAATAATAAATAGCAGACTCCTCATCTCGCCTTTACTTGACCGTTCTGGGAACACCGAAACCCAGTCAACAAAATGGGACAAGCTTGATGAGCTCGTCCTTACTATACTTTATCGGCCTGTCGTACGGCAATTGTCTTTTGGTCTGAGATTATCATCATTCCCTTGCGATGCAAATGTCGGCTGAACCTATCCGAGCCTCTACGGCAGAGAATCTCGACCATTTTCTGCCTGATTATGATCGACTTACGCAAATTGCAGACATCGATGCCGACAATCTCCCGCAAATCGAATGTACCGATGACGACCGTGCCATTGGAGCGTCGAGGCAGCATTTGCTCGCTCACCAAATCAGTGCACTATCTCGAGGCCAAGCACCAGGGTCTTGTGGTCGTGTTAGCCCAGGTTCGCTGGATATGGAGGGTAGTCCAAAACAAACAGAACATCACTTAACACGGTTGGACCTTGAGAACTGGTGGTTATTTGATTTATTTCTCATTGCCATGTCAGCTGGCGCGCTTTTCGTCACAATAGTTCTACTCCGAGTACATGACGGCAAAAGGCAACCATTATGGCAGGTATTGTCTCTCAATTCTTTGGTCTCCTGGCTCAGCACACTCTCCAAGGGCTGTCTACTGATACCAGCCTCGAAATCATTGAGCCAGCTCAATTGGGTATGGTTTGCTGCTCGCCCTCGGCAGCTTTTGGATCTTGAGGACTTTGATGCTGCCAGTAGAGGATTCCTTGGTAGTGCCAGGTTACTATTGAAACTTCGAGGAAAGTGAGTATGACGCGTTGATGTAGAGAGGCATCTGGAAAATTGTTCTGCTAACCTGACACAGACATTTTGCAACTTTCGGCTGCCTGGCGTTGATGGCATCTTTGGGATTCGACCCCTTCATTCAGAACTTGATCCACTACTATTCGGAGCAAGTTGAAGATATTGCCTTGACTGCACTCACAGGCAATTCAACCTCGTACAATGTCCTCGGTTTTCCTTTTTCAGCTGGTAGGTTGCGTAAATATGCGAAATTCTTCCCCAGCTAATCCTGGTTATAGGAATGGAGGTTGATCCATCAATCAAGGCAAACGTGTATAACTCAATCTTCAATCCCAGTCAAGAAGCATACTGGGGCACACCTCAATTCTCATGCCCGAATGGGAATTGCACATGGGATCCATTTGTCACTCTTGAGTTCCGATCATTATGTTCCGATGTCGGCTTTGCTCTAAAAGGAGTATGCATCAACGTCACCGACGAGTTAAACGCAAGCGTCCCACTATGCCAGGCATATCTTTCGAACGGTCTTAAGCTCAATTTTACACAATCATATGGGGAAGAATCAGACCCAAACCCAAACTCGCTGTCAAAGAAAATAGGGCTTGGCTTCAACGCTACACTCATGGTGGTTTCAGCCAGCAAAATGCCACTAGTGTACAAGAACATGTCCCTCATCTCTATTCAATCCATCATCGCCACCGGTGATGCTTGGACTCGGTCCAACGACACAGTCGATGCTTTCCGGAACACCCATTTCGAGGCGACGGAGTGTTCTATAGAGCCCTATGTGAGGAAAGTGCAGGCAAAAGTCACGAGAGGAGTTTACCACGAGATAACATTGAACTCCTGGATAAGCGCCAACTTTTCCAACGCACGTGGCATACGCTTTTTACCACCGCAACAATTCACCGGCAGAGCAGATAACGACACAACTTCCCCATCAATTATGACATTTGGCGATCCCTCTGTTCGCTCAAAAACCGATGCGATGTTTTACAAGGTTCCAAGCGGACTAGTGAGCACCACCGCCATGGATGCGACATCGTCATTCTTTACCCAAATATTCGATGGCTGGGTCACATTCAGGGCTGGCACCTTTGCTGTCTTCACTTCGATCCCTAACTTATCCATGAGCCCAACTTATGCGCCTCGAGAAATCGTCACCGCTTTGTACAATGGGAGGTTTGAATGCCCCCAAAACGACCACTTGGCCTGTGCTATGGAAAATGTCGCCGCCGCCATGTCCAAGACGGTGCGTGACGCATCCTACGTCGCGACTGGGGGGTATCACAATTCGAACATGTCTCAAGGTCATGTGTGGACTACGGAAACATTTATTGCGGTGCGCTGGCACTGGATAAGTCTACCAGTAATGGTTTGGGTTCTGGGGGTTGTGTCCTGGGCGGGAACATTGATCATGTCGCGGCAAGCCGGGCTAGAGTTATGGAATAGCAGCATTTTGCCATTTCTATTTCTCTACCGGGAAGATAATCATGGTGATAATGAACACGGCCTATCTCGGACACATTTCTCAGATGTCTCCGTACAGAACCGGACCGACGGAGTAATTGTGCAGTTATGTTGCGATTCCGGTGGGATGCGACTAAGCTAGATGATGGAACTGGCTTCGTTATGACAGGGTAACAGTTCGATAGACAAGTTGGGATCTGTTTTTTTCTGAATCTCGAAATCGCAAGCTTATAAATCGCATTCAAGCAGTGTCCAATTACGTCGTGACGCAGAATCCTTCGATCTGACATAACTCTTGGCTTTGGCCAGGGAAGTGAACCAATAACGATCCCGGCTTTGCCCATGTACCTTGGTATATGGCCGTAGGTATAAATGCTAATACTGTATTCCATCAAGTAACCATTCTTGCGAAGTTAAAATCAGGCACTGAAGACGACGGGATTCTCGTAGACTCTTCACTCTTACTCCTTTACTTCTGTTTAGTCTGCAAAATGATCAAGCCATTGTTTGGGCTGCTCTTTGCAGCCTCTGGCATCTTGGGATGGCAGGGTCAGTTGTCAAATAGCAGCTTGCCATTCGATTTTCCCAGATCCTTGACGGGGGAAAAGTTCAATATACACGTTGACTCAGATTTAGTCCAGTTTGCTCAGACCCGGGCCAGCACTTACCGCCCGACGTATGGTTTGAGCAATGAATGGACTAACGAGGGCCCTCCTGCCGAGGCCATGATTGCACTGGCAGAGTACTGGGCTGAGGAGTATAGCTGGTCAGAGGTGGAAGAGAGTCTGAACAAGCGTAACCACTACGCGATCACTATCCAGGGTTCGCGGAATTATACGGCAGACATACCTCTCCATTTCGTACACCAAAAGTCAACAAACGAGAGTGCGATACCTCTGCTCATGCTCCATGGCTGGACTTCGACTTACCTTGAATGGGACAAGATTATCGAGCCTCTGGGTGATATCTTTCACATTGTCGCCCCTGATCTTCCTGGCTTTGGATTCAGCCCAGCACCACTTGAACCCGGCCTGGGCCCAAGAGAAATGGCAGCCGCCTTTGACGCTCTCATGCAGAAGCTCGGCTATAAGACGTACGGAGTCATTGGCACTGATATTGGCTACTTTGTCTCTAGCTGGATGGTCGTCGACGTCCCGGAAAGCATCATTGGCCACTTTTTGGATTTCATGCTCATCCAGCCGACGGAAGACGACCTTGAGCGGTACGCAGGCAATCAAACAACGCCCGAAGAGAACGCGTACATTGAGGTCATGAACGAGTTCACCACCAATCACTTCGCCTACTCCGTTATCCAAGCACAAAAGCCATTGGCGCTGAGTCTTGCCATGACGGATAGTCCTGTTGGCTTTGCTGGCTGGGTATGGGATCTCAAATACGTTGCTAGCGATGGCTATCCCTACACCGAGGAAGAAATCATTACCGAGTCTTTCCTGATCTGGTTGCAGGCTCCTTACGGGGCTATGCGAACCTATCTGGAGATTTTGGAAAAAGTGAGTCCCATGACCACAGTGTAGACCCGAGCCGCTGCACCTTTGTACTATGTATTCGCTAACTTGCATGACCATCAGCCTGAGAGCAGCGCGTTTCCCAAGTCGGAGGTTGTAACAGGCGTCACACAATGGGGTTCTGAGAATGGTCCATTTCCAGAGCTCGCAGATTTTCCACTTGCGGTGAGTTTTTCGCCAATCTGTTGGTGTCCATGTTTTAACATCTGAATATTTACTGACCACGGAGCGCGTGCATAGCCTCGATCTTGGGTGGATCGCACAGCCGACAATGTTGTCTACTTTGAGCGCTACACTTTCGGGGGACATTTCCCGGCGCAAAGCTATCCTGAATTATACGCTGAGAATGTGATCAAATTCTTTGAGGCCATTTCATAACTCTGGAAGCCTTCCCACTTGTAGTGGCGGGAGAGGATGGAGGAGACACTTGTTTGGGGTGAAGATACAAATGAAAGCGCTGTCGCTTAGGCGCGTGTCCCACTTTATCGATGGCGATCACTGCCTGTCAGTGACCAAACAGGCACTCAATGAATCCCTCAAGGCCACAAATTGAAAGAAATGAATATATATCTCTGCTGCACGCTTTATTTTCTTCTTCTTCTTCTTTTTTCTTGTCAAGCTCCATTCGAAGTGAGGGAATTTCATCGTCACGAGGACCTTGAAAATGACCACATCGCCGTCGCATTCACAGAATCCTCCGCAGGTCCGACTCATTGTTGCCTGCCCTCATAGCGGCTCCACACTTGTAGAGCGCGTCTTTGCTGGATCAACTGTCTGCGCAGTCACGACCCAATGCATTCTTACGGGCGGGACAGACTCGGAAACATCAATTCTAGAAGATTTGGAAAATCGAAATATTTTCGCCGAGGCAAAAGAGACGGGTAAGCGCTTCGTCGTTTGCAGGAAAGAGCTTGGAGGGGACCACCTCCAGAGTGCAAAATGCTTCCACGACGCGTCCTGCAGCCTGGCCGCCTGCGACGCATTCAAACCAGTGATCCTGATCAGTGACCCCGTTCGGGTTTTTGACAATTGGAAGAAAGTGGGATGGAATAATGCACAAACTCTAGTCAACTGCTATGTCGACATGTTTCGCATGCTTCAACAAGGCACCTCGCAACCGGTCGCATCCCTCGTCTATGAGCAGCTGGTCCGGGATCCTGCTGCAGAGATCAAGCGTATCTGCCATCACTGGAACGTGCTGTTGGAAGATCACATGATGCGACTTGAACATGCTCTTCCGTCAGCATCTACCTCTTTTGCTGACGTTGACTTGCCGTGGTATAACCTCCTGTCCAACGCGGAAAAGGACGTGATCGAGGAACAAGTTGGCCGTCTATACCTCAATTGCTGGAAGGATGATATTCAGCGACTGCGCGCTATGCTTGCCGAGAATACCTGGTTTGGCTTCGATCTCGACGATACCTTGCATGAGTTTCGGCGCAGCTCGGGCGAGGCGACGCACAAGTTTCTCGAAAAGATCTCCGTGCAGCATGACATCGCGCTGCCTGGACTGGAGGAGGAATACACTCACATCCTCAAGGTATCATTAGAATTGAAATGTGGCTCAATTGGCCTCTTACCGATAATCAAAGAGATGGGTAAGGAGATTGTGATCATGACAGAGGGCCCACAAGATGCCCAAGAGAGAGCTGTGAAGGACCTTGGCATTGAGGGTTACACTGACTTTCTGACTATAACTAATCATTTCGGTGTGACCAAAATTGATGGATTATTCCACCGGGTATTGAAGCATCTGAGCATCTTACCAGACCAAATCGCCTACGTGGGTGACAACGAGGACCGAGACATGAAGCCTGCCATGGCCGAAGGCATTTTGTGTATTCATCTTGCTGAATCAAAACACATCGCCCTAGATGCTTGGCCGCCGCGAGTAAATATATTGCAGAAGCTACAGTATATTCTCGCGGGCGCACTTTAATGTATTTGTGTGAGTAGTAAGAGAAAGATTATATAAACAATTATCGCGCGTCGAATATTAAGATCTAATTTTTTTTTTATTTTTTTTTTTTATTTTTTTATTTTTTTTTACAGTTTGAATCACAAGGATAAATCGAGACTATCTATCTATTAAAATCCATTGACAATTCGAAAAATTATAAATTAAAAAATTCTTTTAATACTTTGCTAATTAGCGTATTGAGCTTACTTACGAATCTAGCTCACTTGTGAATTACGTTTATTTTAACTTTATTTATTAAAGCTAATGATATAATTATTATTATCGGGAGAAAAAATCAATCGGCTAGGAATTAATTAACGGCTTGTCCTTCTCTCAATGCCATCCATTCTTAATATTTCAGCCTGGGCTGCTGGAGTGTGCTTCTCTGCACCGGATGAAAATCTACTTGTGGCGCAATGCACCGAGCTGGATTCTATCTCGCGACCATCAAGCTCCTTCGGTGACTGGATGCTGTCCAATTCTGGCAATCCCGTCTCGAGCTCAAACATATCTGTTTCCGATTTATATGTTGATGCACCGTTATCGTCGGAAGATGGGGATGATAGGTTAACACCGAGATGAAATAAACGCCCGGCCCCACCATGATATTGGCTTTCCCCTTCGATCTTTCTAGAGCAGTGGGTTTGGATCTTTTCAATCAACGCCTTGATGAATCCCTGCCGAGACTGCTTCACTTTCCTTTTAACAAAGGACCTGAGGATGAATTTGCATGTGATTTTGCTTTCCTAGACAGACGTCAGTTCAAAGCACTCAAGCTGTTCCAGTCAAACGATGACTCACAACTTTCAGCCATAGTAGAGGCTCCCTGCTCGACTCTGACTGGCTTTTTTGGATAGTCCAATAGTCTCGAACCTCGATACCCAGCTGTGAGTGAACATGTGAGATCATGCCATTGGGCAAGTTGAGAAACCCGACTTTACTGCTGAACTCCCCGACTCCTACGTCCTTGGGTAACCTGAATTGCTCGGTAATGCTGTACCACAGCCATGCGTGATGCCGTTCCTCCGGCTGCGCTTCAGGCGGCGGATCAATAGGATGTCGCTCCTTGGTCAGAGCGCCCATATCCATTAGATCGTCATGGCTCTGCAGAAGCTGGAGAGCAATCGCCAGTGTGGCCCCCTCCGGAAGCGGCTCAGCAATCATAATGCTGACCATGGCTTGGGCTCTGCTCTCGGCCGTCTTCGCCAAGCGTCATATGGATAAGAAGAAAGCGCCGAAAGATATCCTCTAGGCGATGTAGGAAATTCGGCTCACATCGCCCGCTGCGATACCGTCTGCTATGCAGGAGCTTTCACCGACCACGAAGCCGATTTGTAAGGAGTCGGGCGGCACTAAAGAGGCGCTAAAACCAATCGAGGCCCATGACAATGGCACAGTGGGTAGCAAAACTTCTGCATACCTACCAAGTATCGCCAAGGCGCTACTACCAAATCTGTTAGATGTCACATGACAGGCGTGCAGCAGCGGAGGGTGCTTGATAGTATTACACCTTCCGTGGGCGAAGTAAGATGTATCTCTAGTTCTCCCCGCCCCTCAGGGGTGCTTCAGTAATTCTCTAATATTATCACTCTCATCCCAGGTTCCCATTCTTTCTGTGTGCTATCGCGCACTACAAAACCCCAGCGTGTTGTTACGGGCCACGGTCGTACGTCGGATGTTGGCTGTTGTTCGACGTCCAGTGCTGCGGACTGCATGCACCAATATCGAGAGAGCGGACAAGCTTATTTATGAAGGAACGAGGTGGGCAAGCGGATGGAGTCAGTCCAGCCACAGACGGACGAAGGTTTCGACGCGGTGGAAGACAGGATGCCGTTCACGTTTAAGGACGAGATGGACCGGCATGAGATGAACTTTGGGCACCACAGGACTGGCTGGTCCACTGGTACCGCGCGGGATATGCGTACCGAAAAGCTCTTGATCGACTACAAGGCCGTGGCTTTTCTCAGTTCCAATGATCCGAGGACTGTCGCGAGACATAGGTCGAACCCTGCGAGGACAGGCTGCTATTAATTCGGAAAGATGGCATTCTGCAGCACCTGTCGATTCCGACCGAGGTGGGAGATCCGCTGGAATGGAGAGTCAACGATAGGGAGGCCTTCTTGCATTTTGTAACAAACATAGGCCCAAAGCGAACATTTCGGGTTTAACAAGAGAGTTGCAGGAGTACAGTTCAGTAGTCTAGATTTTGGTAGGGAAATTGTACATATTACAACCAAGCCCATAGGGCATCCCTTTTGCGGTTCGACACTGCAGTGTCTTGCTACGGCATTCTCGCTTCTTGTGTTCAGTCTTGCCGTAAGCTTGCCTGACTAACCCAACCCCCCCCCCCCAAAAAAAAAGGACGCAGTATATAACCCCTCAAGCGGGACTGGAAACTCGCCCAGGCTGCGTACGTATGGGGTCGTGCCAGCCACGAACGTAGGGCGCAGTCATATGAATCGCAGACGATATATCGCTACTTTTACGTGCAGTTGAGTGGCGAACAAAACTGCGAATCGTTATTATATGTACTCAAACTGTTACCCACGAATATCAGGCAGGAAGCAATCGAGACGGTATTTGCGATGGGCTTTTCTGGGACCATATTGGATCGGTTAAGAAATAATTCTGAAGAACAGGTGGAGTTTCTCAAACTGATTGGGAAGGCCATAGATCAGACTTGGGCACTTCGAGCTCTTTTTCGCGGCTGATGACGAGACTAGGAGGTCTATACTGGACGTTCTAGACAAACAGGAGCTTCTGCACAAGATCACAACCCTGCAGATGTCACAAACTATTAGAGCTGGCGAAGAGCTCGTGGCCACCAGAGTATTTCTCCCTCGACTCAAAGACTCGCTGCGCACTTGTCTTGCTTGTGCGGACCATTACAAAGAGGAGCAGGGCTTTTCCGTAGGCGGATACTTAAGGCATAGTCTTCATAGAGCATGAAATGGCTCTGAGAAAACATGTCTATGTCAGAATGAGGTCTGTCGCGAGCAGAACGAAAGATCCACAAGTCCACAGGTCATTGATTTGAGCGTTACAAAACATAGCGAGGCAAGGTTACCGCAGCACAAAACGGCGGCTCAAGCACAACCCGCTATTTGCATTGTACTAAACTGGTCGAGCTGACGTCTACGGATGATATGGAGGCCTATAGAATGCTCCGCATTGGCTATAATCTACCAGGTAAGTCATCAAATTCACGCAATTCTTCCGGACCCCACATCCTCGGCAACATTTTACGTCACATTGTCCATGCTGGAAATCAGACTTCTGATCTTACACCCCTCTCCTTTTTCAATGAGTCTGAGGAATGAGACGGATTGATTAGTGAAGCCGACCATGTCTAGTCTGTCGGAAATGTCTCCGGGTGTATAGCGGACAGAGTCTATTTGCTTTGTCATCACCTGGAAAATGCTTCATAATGAACATGACTCAAAATAAAAGCTTGAGTAGAACCAATTTACCCCCTAGTGACTATAACGGAAGAACGGCAACTGATATTGCTCCATCCTTGTTTGTTCTAGCCTTCCGCCTATAAGACTCGTACCTTGTCCCGGCATACAACAGCACCTTGTCTTGAACATTCGCGCATTTCACAACATTCTCACGACTTTTTGCAGCATGACTCCTACAATTCTAGTCGTTGGCGCGACTGGCAATACCGGTCGAGCTGTAGTTGAAACCCTTTCTAGGGTTTTGAAAACGAGCGACGCCATTGCCAACCATCGAATTCTTGCTCTTACCCGCTCGTTAGAAAGTCCGGCAGCAAAACAACTCTCTGTCCTGCCAGGGGTCCAGGTACTTGAGCAGAACTGGGTCGAAATCACTCCTGATTGGCTCCGTGAACATGGGGTCGTAAGAGCATTTATTGCTTCGCACAACCAACCCAATCAGTTTGCCGAAGAATCGACTTTCCATGTTGCCGCTTTGACAGCAGGCGTCAAGTACGTCGTCCGAATCTCCACTACTGCCGCCAATGTTCGACCCGATATCGACGTCTTTTATCCACGGACGCATTGGGCCATTGAGACAATGCTGAGCTCGCCAGAGTTTGAGGGATTACAATGGACTTCACTCCAACCCAACGTGTTTTCTCAGTTCTACCTATCTCCAGCTGCGGAGTTCATTAAACAATACCGCAAGACTGGAAAGCAGGATGCGCTAAGGTTGATGGCCTCGGCAGATGCACCCGTCGGTATCATCGACTCCAATGAGGTTGGAGTTTTCGCAGCGCATCTTCTGGCCGAGAAGGATCCTACGGTTCATAACAAGGCGAAATATGTTTTGAATGGGCCGGAAGATGTCACTGGAGAGCAGGTGGTGAAAATGATTGAGGATCGTATTGGCACTCGAGTTGCGAACGTCATTTACAAGGACCTGTCGTTTGTTGATCAAATGGCTGCAGCGACGAATGAGTCCAAGAATGTCGTCTTGTCCATCAAGCGCGCCCCGGAAACTGCATGGCAGGGGCTGTGTACGGCATCTACCACGAGCAAGGCAGTATTGGAGCTTGCCGCACCTACTCGGACGCCGGCTCAGGTTTTGGACACTCTGTTGCAGTGAGCTTGGATGCACATGCGAGTAGGATTATACTTGTACAACAAGCCTCTATAAGCGGAGCTACAAAATTTCCGTTTGATAACGGACTATATGCATTTAGGTAACACTACATCAATCAAGACCATGTTCCATTAGCCCCTCCGAAATATCCAACATCCGGCATCTGCAACCATGGCAGACCTAGACCGTCGGCGGTGTTTTGCCAAACAGTGTTTCCCCACCAATCCGGGAACTGCGCATTCGGACCGTAGGTGACGGCAAAGAAGATCACAATACCGCTGATGGCCAACCCGGTATCCAGGGCAGCCGCGAGCACATAGTTGTACTTTGTCCACCAGGCGTAGAAGCGGCGGTAGATGATCTTATTGAATACCAAGTTGACAATGTACCACGACGAGTAGTTGATACCGGTAGCGGGCGGGACATTGTACGTGCCGACAAAGATGAGGGGCCAGTTGATCTTGCGGATAAAATCGGAGCGCGTCTTTTTCCAGATGAAGTAGGTAATGGGCGGCAGGATGAGGCCGATCCAGAAGAAATGCAGCAGGCCAGAGTAGATGGCGCCGACCGAGTACAGGCGCGCGGGGCCGACCAGACCCCAGATGACCGACGAGGAGAAGACGGTGCGTCCGTTGGGGCAGGAGAAGCCGTTTTGCTGGTCCTCGGTGCAGATGTCGTCGACGTTGCCCAGCATCCACAGCGTCACGCCCGTCTGGGTCAGGGCGCCGAGGACGGTGGCGATGCCCTGGGCAAAGAAGAGGGTGCGGGGCGCAATCTTGAGGTAGTGGCCGAGCTTCAAGTCCGCGGCAAAGTAGAGGCCCTGGCCGACGACGTCGGTGGACAGGATCTTGAACAGAATGTTGGCAATGGGCTTGCCCTGGAACATGTAGCCGCCGATGAACTCGGAGAGCACGTTGAGCTGGTTGGCGTCGACGTTGGTCACGCCCTGGATCATGCCGCAGGGGACCATGTAGACGGCCGGGATGATGTAGGCCAGGATGACTCCCCACCAGGGCAGGCCGGTGTCGTAGCCCACGGCGGTGCCGATGCTCATGCCCATGACGACGAGCAGGATGGCGGCCCACCACCACCACTTGACGGCGGTGTACGAGCGCATGAGACGGGCGTGAATGTCCAGCTTCAGGGTGCCGCGGAGGGCATGCTTGATCTCGTCCCAGTGAAAGAAGTACACATGGGACAAGACACTGGGGTGAATCGTTAGTATCATCTAGTTTCTTCTTGATAGGGGGCTGATAATTACCTAGTAATGGAGGCAAATGACAGTCCATAGACGAATGCAAAAGTGGCAGGGAGGTAAGGAGGCGAGTATGCCGAATACTTCTCCTGGTCAAATTCGTTGTTCGTCAAGACTTGAGAAACATCGTACACGGAACCGAATCGATCATAGACATCTGCGGTACAGAATGGCATGTAGGCAGTGAACCAAGTGTTTGTATAGTAGAGAGCGGGTGTTATGATCCAGAAAAAGAAGGCGAATCCGAAAAAGACATTGAGCGCGGCCCAGTGGGGGCTGAGGAGCGGGTTCGTGTTGTAGGCAATCATGGACCAGTCAAAAGTCAGTGGGAACAGTCCCATGCCGGTGACCATGCCAAAGACCTGGTTGACGGCCAAGTTGTTGGGCGCGATCCAGCAGATCCAGGTAAAGTAGCTGAGGCCGGTCCAGATCAGCCCGGGGAACCAGTACCAGACGAAGGCGGCGGCGCACACAACCATGAAGAACTTGATGCGGGTGATGCGCCAGCCGTCGGCGACGGCGTTGGCGCGCGAGTGCAGCGACGACAGCAGCGCCACGTTGCTCAGGACGCCCGGCCAGATCATGCTGGCGGGCTTGACGAGCCAGGGGATGGACAGGCCGGCGACGGCGTAGCCGCTGAGCTGGCAACACAGGACCACGAGCACGGAGAATCCGGGCGGGATGGTGAAGCCGTAGAGGCGCGCGGCCTGGATGATGTTGGTGGCGTCGGCGGAGCCAAAGCCAAACGACACGTTGGCCATGATGGTCACCAGGGCGTGCTCCTTGATGTTGAAGTGCCGGTCCGGGTTGAAGCGGCCGATGGGCAGCGTGTTGGCGAGGCCGACGCCGAGGGGGAAGGCGAGGAGCTCGGCGACCAGGGACACGATGCGGACTCCGGGGTAGCGGAGGGAGAAGAATTGGTTTACTCCGGCGCCAAGGAAGACAAAGATCTAAATCAACTGTTGTTAGGTTCCGGCGAAAACGTGGCGCGAATACTAGGGAATATGGTCAAAACTTACAATGCCAAGAAACCAAGCCCGGAAGGTGTTGACAGGAATCGCCGTGTCGTCCGTCTCCGGGACCACGGCCCTAACCTGCGGGAACGGCGAAGTGTCGGCTTCATAGTTGCCCTCGTCCTCGACCTTGGACAGGACCCGGCTCATGTCCACCTCGAGCTCGGCGAGGTGTCCGTTCTCGAGCTCGACATCCTGGCCGTGGAGGTTGTGTGCTGTCTTGAGCCCCGACGACTTTTCGTACGTGGTATTCGGGGATTTCTCCTCCACGTCGCCAAGCGGGGGCGGCGTGTGGCTAATATCGGTTGCCATTTTGTGATGGGTGGTCACTAGAAACGCCTCTTTTCTCTCAAGGGCAATTCATTCAAAGAGCACCGCGCATACAAGACAAGCAACAGACTTGGACGGCCAAG
This sequence comes from Neopestalotiopsis sp. 37M, assembly GCA_011058875.1. NCBI lineage: Eukaryota > Fungi > Ascomycota > Sordariomycetes > Amphisphaeriales > Sporocadaceae > Neopestalotiopsis > Neopestalotiopsis sp. 37M. The sequence goes on from SWKT01000150.1 coordinate 44,718, forward strand.
AAACCAAGCGCCCGGCGCGGCATCGTGGCACACTATGTATTATACGCGAGTATCGAATTTCCCCAAGAGCGCCGCGACCGTACCGGCTGTTGCGATACGGGACGCGCATACACTGGAGCTGATCGCATGTCTTATCTGGAATCCCTTGCATTTCTGGGGTTCATAACCGAACCAGGGCGCCCGGGGCATTGTACATTTGGAGTGTAGTCTAGCTCAACTCAATGGTCAGAGGACCATCAACCATGGCCAGACGAATTTCGAGTCTAGAATACCATGAAATCGCCCAAACTCAAACCGTACAAATTGTCCTTGATCCAGATAGGAAATAGATATACCGACGACCCCATCACCAATCACTATGACTGAGATAAATTCGCCGCTTTCCTCTGGCCATCGCAAAGGGTGAATATGTTCCCAATTGACCAATGGCGTGCCGGCGCTTTATCTATTTGCGATTGCTACCAGAGAGTGGGGATGAAATACAACCCGGTTCGGGAAGGCCCAAAACACCAGGGGTGAGGGCCTGTCTAGCGCTGCTGGCTGGTAGTCGGATCCGGCATATCGGTCGCAAAGTCGTCGGAACACTGCGAGAATGGCTTCAAGAAAGGTACGTTACCGAGGTGTAGTGTTGCAATGCAGAAGAATAATGGTCGATCGACAAGTCCGATACAGGCGTGCATTGTTTGGACGGAACCGTACAGCTGGGTTTGATTTGATACTGGCAGTTGAGCATTATAGCTTTCGGCTTCCCGGCACAAGCTGCCATGTATACTGCCGCAAACGCGGCAACCTCCGGACAATGTGTATCTATGGTCACTGCTTTGTTTACTCGCCCATACTTATTCCGCGGACAGCCTCATCCCCTAGGCCGAAGAAGCAATATTGAGAGTACAGTCGGCTGAGGTGTACAAATTATTGATATTGAGTATGAACTCATCGCCTTAAGGCTTGTCCCGCCCGAGGCCTTCCTTGTACACGGCTAGAGCCCGATCCCTCGACTCCTTGTGGACTACAATGGGCTTCGGATAGCCCATCTTTTCGACCTTTTTGCCAGCGCCTCTGCCATAGGGATCATGGACCTCCTTCTCGGTGCATTCCCTCAATTCCGGCACCCATTTCTTGATGTATTCACCCTTGGGATCAAACTTTTCGCTCTGAAGTACGGGGTTGAAGATTCTAAAATACGGTTGCGGGTCGACTCCGACACTGGCGCTGAAGCCCCAACCGCCGTTGTTGGAGGCGAAATCTCCATCAATCAGGTTCTCCATGAAGAAGCGCTCGCCCATCCGCCAGTCGAGTAGCAGGTCCTTGGCCAGGAATGAGGCCACAATCATGCGGCAGCGATTGTGCATCCACGACATGGACTGCACCTGGCGCATGGCGGCGTCGACTATCGGAAACCCCGTGTGTCCCGTCTTCCATGCGTCAAAGTGTGCCATGTTGTAGGACCAGGTGATATTCGAGTATTCAGGCTTGAATGGCTTGTTCATGCTGTTTTTCTCTCGTTAGCTTACTATGGTTCGACAAGCAGATCTTGGGACCTCTCACCAGACATATGGCCAGTTGACCATGACATGCTTGTAGAAGTCGCGCCAGGCCAACTCGCTGATCCAGGTTTGGATACCTTCCATTCCAGCGTCCAGCTTCTTCGTCTTGTTCCTATCCCGAGCATATCGAACCGCAGTTCTCGCGCTGAGAGTGCCGGCTGCAAGATGTACGGAAATGTTTGAGGTACTGACACCAGCTGGGAAATTGCGTGCATTGTGATATTGCCCAATTTTCTCCTCGCAGAACTTTTCAAGCCTGGCTCGAGCCTCGTGTTCGCCAACTGGCCATATGGCGTGTAGCCTTTGCGCATCCTTTTCTGAGAGCCGCTTGCTCTCTGGCACGTCGGGAATCTCGCAGTCGAAGAGAGCCGCAACCTTTTCTCGGGCATTGGCCGGATTCTTCTCGGGAGGGTCAAATAAATTGAGCAGCTCCGGGTCAGCGTGAATCTTGGCCACCCATGCCCGCCTCCATGGGCTGTACACGGAGTATTGTTTTCCGCTGCCGCTTGTGAGTAGACCAGGCGGCACAACACAAGTGTCATGGACAACCTGCATGTCGATACCTTTCTCGGCACACGTCTTGATCATTTGCGTATCTCGGCGCAGCTCATCTACCTCGTATTCCATATTGGCAAATAGATGGCTCACGCCCCATTCTTCCAAGAATTCGATAATGCGCTCGGGTATCTCCTTTCGGTTTTCTACGGTCTCGACATACAGGGGAATGTCGAGGGCGGCTAGATCTCGTTTCAAAACGTGCAGTGTACGAATCATAAAGTCGACGCGAACGGGCGCCGTCAGATGCGCCTCAAAGTCCTCAGGGCTAACAATGTATAGACCGATCAAGGGAATTCCGGCCTCCTTGGCCTTTTGACTTGCGAGCCACAGGGCACGATTGTCCGAAGTCCGAAGATCCATCTTGAACCAGTGCACAACAGCATCTTTGGCCTTGACGCCCTGCCGGGTTTGCGCCGTGCCTTCTAGTGCGCCGATTAACGTCTCAATGGGACGCGGTATCTCGTTGTTATTATAGGCTAGCGCGCGAGCATTGCTCATTTCGTGTGGGTAAAATTTGCGCAGCACGATGCCATGCTCCTCTGCTTCGGCAGAGAAGGGGTGAGGATCGTGCAAGCCTGAGGAGCCATTTGCGACCTTGAACTTCTTGTTTGAAGCGTCGAGATCCTCTTGCTCGACATCGGGCACCTTGCGCTTTGGTGGACGACCTCGCTTGAGCGGCGTAGTCTCTGGGACGACATCTTTTGGGTCGGCAAATGTTCCCTTTGGTGGCCGACCTCGCTTGAGCGGCATGGTGGCCATAGTCGCGAGTGAAAAGCGCGATAGTTTGCAATGTACGATTATAGAAGACGCTTTAGGAAATAGAGTGATTGGTTTATACGATGAAGAACTTCGGAACAAAGTGCGAAATTGGGGTACCATTAATGTCACAATGCCTGAGACTTCTCAGAGCAAGTGGGAAAAACATTGAGTCTGAACCTACATTTCTTCTTTTGTGTTAGGTATTATTGGAAACATTCTTCGCGATGTCCTTTGCGTCATGACAAGCTACAGATCGAGCTGGACCTGACACAATCTCGAGCTTTGCTCAAATGGCTGGAGCTAAAAGTAGACTTTGCCGTACTGGGGAGACCCATTTTACTTGTTTCGGTTACAGGGCCCTGTCAACCATCAGCCATCTGCCATTAGGTTAGCACCAGTTGATGCGAACTTGCGCCTTCTTCATGGAACATGTTCAAAGCATCAAAGCTGTGAGGAAATGGAGTTTAGAGCAGATTTGGAGATCAAATGATTGGTTATCATGAAGAACTGAACTCCATGGTGATTGCCGGAATGGGCCATAGTAGACGGAAACGCGCTCATTCATCTTTACAATACAAAATCACAGATATATCTTGAAGCAGTGCTTTGCGCTGGTAAGGGATTCGGAGTGAATGACACTACTTCTCGAGGAAGGTGGCGTCGAAAGGCATTGGCAAGGTGAGCTCCCCCATTCCGAAAGGAGCAATGAACAATAGTATGAGTTGAACAGCCGTCAAAAGTCGAGGTTCATTACGACGCCTCGTACGGACTGGACAAATGTATGACCCGTATCTGTACCGTGATGGACAGCTCGCACATCACAATTTTTTCAAGGCCAGTCACTCATCTGCGGCACGGAGACTATCGTGGTAGTCCCAGACTCCTCGAGCATAGAGACCACGGAAAGGTGAGCAGCGAAGAGCCTTTGCTAGCCGGTTTCCATCACAAATTTCACTTCAGAAATGGACGACATGGTGACGCGCAAATCGGAAGAAGGCGTGCGGTTTGAGTTGGTTCAGGAATCGATTTTTATTTTCCGTTCCCTTGTCAGGATGCTGGTGCGACCGACGTTTCTAATCGGCGAGGTGCATATCAAAGCAGGTACCACATGAAATCGTCCCTCCATCCTGCCGTATTATTCCCAATGATCCAGTCAACACCGAAAAACCTGACGATGCGAGTGCGCGTCAGCCGGGGCGGGTCCTTCTTGATGATTCGCTTCTCGCGGGAGAACTTTTCGTCGTCGACATACCACAGACAGAAAGATCGATTGCTTATCGCTGGGCGCTCCAGACGCTCTTGACGAGGCCATCACGCTGGGCCAGGCGGTTGAAAGCATCGTCGCTCTCACCCATGGCGCGGACGAAACCGCAGAGGGCGTAGACGTGGTTCTCGCCCTGGACGGCACGGCCGTTCTCGTCAACCTTGGCGACGGAGATCTGGACGGAAGCGTGGTCCTTGGCCTTGATGATGCGGTTGGTGGCGCTGCACTTGCGGGGGACGTAGCTATTGAGACACAAGAGTTAGTATCGCAGACTCGCAACTCTGTATTTTTTTTCGCATCGGGTTTTCTTCTTCGATTCGGGAAGGCTCGGTATGGTATTTTTCCTCCCTCCCAAACTTCCACATGCTCTCCATCAATCGGGGGTTTCAGTTGGCACATACAGGTCGACGATTTCTCCCTTGTCGTTCTCCATTTTGGCGGATTTGTCTGGTGATGGTCCTTGAAAGGGTGTTGGGTGGGCAAGGATGTGCAGGTCGGTCGCAATTGTCGTCACGAGTAAGAGAAGTCGATTTGCTCCAAGTCTCAAATTATTGTTATCCAGCAAAATTCAGTGGAGGGGTTGTGGGCTGAGTCAGCGGTTGAAGTCCGGTCCGTGGTTTCTTGTATAAGTGGGTCACGACCAGCAACCAATGCAAGCATGGAAGCAGAAGTGGACCTTTCTCTCATCGAAGCCCCAAATAAAGAGCACGTGCTCTCGCGAAGTCGTCGCGTAGAGCGATACGTTCAAGATGGCCTATTGCCCAGCAGCACGGCCCCTCCAATTGCCCCATATTCGCGGTTCACTACTATTGACATCAAGACTTTGGTGACACTCCATTGCCGCATTGTGACTGTTGTCTTAACAGTGGTACAATTTCGACATTGACAGAAGGAGGTCAGCGCCATGAAGTTATCTTCGGCCATCTCATGTCGCTGATCCCCAATCGTACCTGCACAGTAAATTTGTTGCGACAAAGCATCCCCCAATCTGCCTGCCTCGGTGTTCCGTGGATGCGCTGGTCGCATACCAGTTCGGCCGCGAATATACTTCAATTCTTCATGCACAGCCCTTGCCAGTATCACCATGTCTTCGCCCTTTAGAACGTCCAAGTTCGACGCCTATGTCGTACGGTCATCTTCACCAGACCTTCCAGAGCTCAAGGAGATGTTCAAGAAGAGCCCAAGAAAAGCGCCACCACTACGAAGTGGGAGTAATGCAGCAGTAATCCCAGCTGCTGCCCGGACTACCTTTACGAGTGCTGCCGAGATACTACGCGAAGCCCCTGAAATCGACATCGACACCGAGGAAATCACACATTCGCCTCCTCGAAAGGCGAAACCTGTGAGGAAGTCCAGAGCGAAACCCCAGAAAGCAAAGGATACGATTGGCGCGGAAGATGATACTGGTGTCATACTTTCACCCAAACGGTTCAAGAGCAAAGGAAAGGCAACCGCGGAAATAACCTTTGACGATATTCCATCAGCTCAACCTCCATTGCCTAAAGGTCGGGTCACGAAAAGGACAGCAACGGACAAGGGCAAAGCGAAAAAGAAGGCCGAGACTGTTTCTCACCATTTTGCCAGCGTGCGACAAGGCTATGTAGAGAAGGATCCGATCGATGGTGGACAGCCCAAAGAGCCCGTGGAACCTCTGCAACCTCCGCAACCCCGAGAACCAGCATTGGCAAGGCGAATAGACTGGACACCACCGCGCGCAAATAGTACTCCTATTGTCCTCGACTCCGAATCTGATGACAAGGAGCTCCTGTCTTCAGTCGAAAAAGCTGCCGCTTCCAAGGACGTTTTCCAAAACTTATATGATGAGTTTGGACACAAGAACATGGAGGCGAACGAGCGGACGAATCCAGAGCCATCGGAGACTTCTGGTGAAGTTTTGAAAAAGCGCAAGCGTCTGGAATTTGTATCCATAGCCGACGACAAGCCAGAAGATCAGCCCAAACAGGCAAAGGCAGCCTCACCTGTCAAAGCCCCTGCTGCTAAAAAGAAAGCCAGAACCATCACAGAACTTGCCACAGCGCCATATGCTGCTCCAGAGTTCACCGATGTCGATTTGCTCGCACCAGGGACCAAGGACTCGCTACTAAGATACTTTGATACCGATGGTGAAGTCACAGCTCTGGTTGAGCACCAGTCCCTCAAAATGGACAGAAACAGCGAAAAGCCCAAGAAGAAACCAACCAAACGAAGAAAGAAGAAGGGAGTCACCGTTGAGGACCCAATTCTCTTGTCCCCAAGTTCGGCTCTGAAACAATCCAAGGCGCAGGACTTTCTCTTTGGGACTTCCAGCCAACTTGTGCTGGAAGACTCTCCAAGAACACTGCGCAACTTGCAAGCCGCCATCAAAGCCTCAATGCAATATGATCCTTTTGCGTCAGATGATCCTTTTGGCAGTTCTCCTCAGGCGCAATCCGCCAAACAGACTGGACTGTGGCATGCTGGGGCACGGGACATGGATGGGGTTCTACTCGAGGCCGAAACTATTGAACTCAGCGGCGACAAGGCAGAAGTCGCCGCCGCCGCCGCTACTCAAACAGCCCCAGCCGACGACAATACCTCGAAGACAGACTTTGTTGACATTGGAGATGTCTTGTCCAGCTCACCTCAAACTGCAAATCCTAATTCGCATTTCTGGCAGTCGCAAAAAAAGGCCGACTGTATAGCCGAAAAAGTAGCAATTGACACTTCGGAGCCTCCACCTTCATCGCAAGAGCCATCTGGAATCAAGGAAACTGCTGATGCATCAACGCCCTGTCCAAAATATGAGCTCTTTACTGATGCTCAGCTAGCCAAGCAGATCAAATCATTCGGCTTCAAGCCAGTTAAGAGGCGGTCAGCAATGATAGCACTACTCAATCAATGTTGGGATGACCAACATTCCACATCAACGTTAGGTGCATCAGCCTCAATATCCACCTCCGCCGTCCAGAAGAGCCCTAGGAAACAGGACTCTGCGGCAGCATCTGCAACGAAGGGCGACACCACTAAAAAGCCACGCGGTCGGCCAAAGAAGGACAAGTCTGTAGAGCCAACTGAAGCCGAACCCGTGTCGCCCCCAAAGAGAGGAAGAGGCCGCCCAAGAAAAGCTTCTATAGACGATAATGATACCGCGAAAATAGATAAGACAACTTCGCCGGCACAAAAGAAGTCATCAAAAAAGGAGAAGGAGATTGCAGATTCGGAAAATGATGATGACTTATCGTTATCTCCTCATTCTCGGCCAGAATCTGTATTCTCTTCACCACCGCCTATGGAGCTATCATTGTTGGAAGAAGGCGAAACCTCGCTAAATCTTGATCCTACTGAACAGGAGGCAGACATGTTTTCTCACATGACAAAGGCAGTCACCTCTGCTTCACGGTCAAAAAATCCAGATGAGCCATCATGGCATGAGAAGATGTTAATGTATGAGCCAGTCGTCTTGGAAGAATTGACGGCTTGGCTGAACAGTGGGCAGCTCACAAAAGTGGGTTATGATGGAGAAGTCTCAACTTCAGAGGTGAAGAAATGGTGCGAGTCAAAGAGTATCATTTGTCTTTGGAAAGAGAATACTCGTGGCAAGGAGAGGAAACGATATTGATGATACCCAATTTGATTTACGTAGTTGACCTTGCTCATTGGCATTCAATAGCATGTTGATTTTTACTAAACAGACCCAAATCACTAATGATATTCGCAAAGAATTAATCTGGGATCTATTGATTTCGTGTTGTTTATTAAACCGCTTGATTGAGCTTTGAAAAGTGTCCAACCACCTCTGTTGTCACCATTGCTCGTGACATACTCTGAGGGATCAGCGGCTGGCAAAGGTGTCTAAATCGCGGGGAGAGCCCCCCAACTCCGGTGTCAGACCTCGGCATCTCCAATTTCGCGGCGCGCCCTCCGCGCCCTCAACGCCCGACTATTCCCAAAAATCCATTAAATAAGAGACCGGCTCGAACGCCCCCGAATTTGAAAGGTTACTGCTTGGAAATGTCGCAAAAGTTGTCACGGCGCATCTTGCTCTTGTGCCATTTTCAACTTGTTCAAAAGCCTGTAAATACAGTGACGCGTTCATTCTCCTCCCTAACAGCCGGAAAAGTGATTCGGTCAGCACCAGGCCGCCTGCACAGCACTAGGCGTCATCGCTCATTATTAATTCAGTCTCGCGGCCCGAAATCGAGGGTCACCATGACATCCAGCGTAGCCCACTACTCGATTGCCGGCGTCTCGGGGGACAAGCCCAAGGGCAAGCCGCCCATGGACCCCCGGCCCAGTGCGAGTCTTATACTCTTGTCGCCGACCAATCAGGTGCTCTTGGTGCACCGGGTCAAGACGTCGTCTGCCTTTGCGTCGGCGCACGTCTTTCCGGGTGGTAATTTGTCCGATTTCCACGATGGCGCTGTGCCGCCGGCAGAGGACCCGGCGCGGCACCAGGACGGACGGCCATATCGGCTGGGCGCCGTCCGGGAAACGTTTGAAGAGACCGGCGTCTTGCTTGCCCGGAGTCCTGGTGGCAAATTGCTGAGTCTGCCGGCTGCGGAGAGAGATGCGGCGAGGAAAAGGATATATGCCAATGAGATTTCCTTTGAAGAGTGGCTGAAGACTGTAGGAGGAGAGGCTGATTTAGGTGAACATCCAATGCTGTCCATTGATTCAATGTCTCCAAGAACTAATTATCGGTTGTTCAGAAAACCTGCATCCCTTTACACGGTGGATCACACCACCAGCTACGCCAAAGAGATTTACAACCCAAATGTACCTATACATGCTTCCATTATCTGATTCAGAATCAGCCTCACCCGCTGCATCCGACATCACCGCAGCAGCTAGCCAGTCAGAAGCAGTCCTTCCAACCCCAGACGGCACCGAGATCACAACGTCCGTTTTTGAAGACGCCTCGACCTGGTTAGCGCGCCAGAAACGAGGCGAGGTGATCTTGTTTCCACCGCAGGCTTTTCTCTTGACGCTGGTCTCGCAGCACTGCACCGGACCCGCGCCCGCCGGGTCGTCCGAGGCCGCAGCAGCCCAGCACTACGAGGCCCAGCGCCGGAGCCTCCTCGAGTTCCTGCACAAGACGCCCACGGCAACCCACCCCAAGGCGCTCAAGCAGGCCACGTCGCAGATCCCGTGGGCCGACAAGGTCATCAGCCCCGTCACGGCCATGGTGCAGCCCGACGGCCGCGCCGTCTTGAGCCTGGAGAAGCCCGGCCTGGAGCTCAGAGGTACCGGCCGCGGCGGCGACTGGGAGCGCGTCGTGCTGGTGCGCTTCGCCAAGGGCACGGCGACCGAGGTCGAGGTCAGGGATCGCGAGGAGGTGTTTGCCGAGCAGCGGCAGCGGGAGCGGGCCGAGAAGGAGAAGGAAGCAAAGTTATAGTTGGAAAAGATAGAGAAGGCCTACTAGCAGCCCTTTGTGTCAATGAAAGCAGTTCCACATCGTGTTGTACAATGTTCATGTTACAGGAAGCCCATATGTATTTGGACGACGTAATTATCACATTACACACACAACGTAGACGAGATTAAAGGCTCACTTGGTCTAATCCGACTTCTGTGGTTATATCTTTCATAGTTCAATTCGTCCCTGAAACCACACGGGAATGTATATCTAGGTATAAATCGTAGATCGTAACTCGGAAGATGTAAGGAAACCCAGGATTAGCCAAAATAAATAATAATAATGTATAGTTATAGTTATATAACTACATATATATATATATAGTTATATCATATTCACATGAAAAAAAA
>SWKT01000151.1:0-52717 GCA_011058875.1 Neopestalotiopsis sp. 37M
GTTTTTCAGCCTATTCCAGACGATTCTACGAATCTATACTTGAACGCTTCCCTGTGCCTAAGGTATATGATTATCCAATCAGACCTTAGAACAAAAACCAATTATAATAAAATGCGAAGCCTGCGCTTTAGCAAAAATTACGCGCTAATTACGGCGAATGCTACGGGTAATTAACGAGGATTACGGAAAACGACTAGCTATAGACTTTTATAATTATATTAAAGGAATTAATAACTATATTTCTTAAATATTAATTACGTATCGGCAAATTAAATATACGTAAAATTATTATTTCGTGGAACGAATTACGGTTGCATTAATTAATACCTTCCGGTTATTCTTAGGCATAATAAAAACCTAATATAATATTAAAATTAAAATTATTAAATGCGATAATAAAATTATAAAAATTAAATAAATAATCGGAAAATACTTTAAAAATAAATATATTAAGCTCGAGCCTTTAGCATTATATATATAAGCCTAAAATAAAGCCGCTAAACGCTTAAAAGGTATAATTAAAAAAAAAAACGTATAATACGCATTAGCGCAAAACTCCCTTATTAGCTTTAGCCTAAAATCGGCAAAATAGCAATATATTTATATAATCGCACGCCGAATTATAATTCCCGGTAGCGCATATTATATATTAAATTTTATAAAGCAATTGCGAAAATAAAAAAATTCTAAACCTTAGTTATAAGCCTAATTAAACCTATTTTAAAGCATTTAAATATAAGGCGTATGCGATAACGCTAACGGCATAATAAAAATTTAACCGTTTATAACGACTAATACTTAAAGCCTAAATAAAATATTTTATTAAATATAAATCGTTTAATATTTATAGGATTTGGATTCTTAACTAAAATAAAATAATTAATACGAAAAATATAATTATAAATAAAAAGGAATTATGCAACGGAAAATAAAATATATTTAAAAACGAGCTTTTAAATGCTAATACTTAATTTATCGCCGATTTCGTAATAAACCATTTAATATTTAACGACGAGATTTTACCGGAGCCAAAAAATAAAAATACCGCCGTAAAAAATATTTTATTAGGCGAAAATTAAAATAATTAAAAAAAAAATAATAATTAAAAAAGCGAGGAAGCAACGCTAAATAAAAGGAATAAATTATACCCCTTTATTATTACGAAATTTACCTTTTAAATTTTATTATAAATACCTTTATTAACCTTATTAATATATAATATAAAAGCGATTACGATTAAGGATATAGCGCTATTAAAAAAAAAACCTAAAATAATCCTATAATAAGCGGCTTTTTTAGCTAGTTATAAAGCTATTCCTAAAACGGGATAAGGCAATAATTAAGACGATAAGGCGAAATTAAAGCGCTTCTTTTATTAAAGGGTAAAAATCTATAAAGCGGAAATTCCCGCTTCCCCTAAATAGCATTATAAGCTATATTATTATTTATTTAGCAAATTATTTTTTTAAATAAAAGCTAATTATTTATAAAGCTATAAAAATATATAATTTTAAATTAAAATTAATAAAAAGGATTTACGAATAAAAGGCAAATAAATCTTTAATTATATATAAGTATACGTATATAAATTCGATAAGCACGGAAAATTCCAAAAATATAAAGCTAAACTCGTCGTTCGCGGTAATTAATAAGCAAAATCCTAAAATTAGGAAATTTACGCGGCAATATTAGCTAAAAAATCGTTCCGCACTCTAATCGTAATCGCAGCGAAATTCGATTTTAAATTAATATAATATAACGTAATAAACGCGTTTATATACGCTTTTATTAATTAAAATATATTTATAAAAATACCTAATAATTACCAAAAAAAAAATATTATATTATTGCTAAATAAAGCATTTTATAAATTACGGATATTACCGTTATTATAGCAAAAAGAATTTATAAAAATTTTAGCCGAAATTAATTATACGCAAATGCTATATAAACCTTATATATTTATTAAAAAAAAAGTGCTAGTTTTTTTTTATATCGACGATATAATTATCGCGCATAAAAATAAAAATATAAAGGCTATTAATTAATTAACCTAGCACCTAAAAAAAAAATATAAAATTAATAATAGCGAGCTAATATAATAATTCCTCGGAATAAAAATAATTAAAAATCGTAAATCCCGGATAATTTAGCTTTTTTAAAAGGCTTATTTTAAAAAAATCGCTAAGCTTACGGATAAAAAAAAAGTTTACGCGACGCTAATAGGCTATAAAAAACTTATGCCTCGATCGACGATAGCGCTCCCATACAAAATATAAAAATACTAAAAAAAAATCAAATTATTGCTATTTATAATAATATTTATTAAATTAAATATCGCATTCGCGATAGCTAAATTAGCTCGGTTTCTTAATAACCTAAGCTAAACGCATTAAAACGCTATTAATCGAGCTTTAATTTATTTAATTAATACTAAAAAACTCTTACTTAAAATAAAAGGATTTTTAAACCTAATAATTGCTAGCGACGCATTATTTGCGGATAATAGCATTAATCGCAAAAGCACCTAGGCATTCGCAATAAAATTATTCGGAGGATTAATTAATTAAAAATTAAATAAATAAAATATAATTATTATTTCGATTATAAAAGCTAAATTATTTACTCTAGTATAAGCTGCTAAAAAAATATTATTCGTTAATCGATTATTAAACGAATTATCGATATAATTAAATAATAGCATTATTATTATTAAATATAATAATAAATAAATTATTAATTTAATTAACGCCGAAATTGCGTTATTAAAAATAAAGCTCCGTTACGTAAATATCCATAATTACTAGCTACGTTAAAAAGCCTAATAAAAAAAATTTAAAATTATTTATAAAGCTTCGAATAAAATAATAATAAATAAATTAACGAAAAGCTTGCTAATTAGCAAATAGCAGAATTTTTTGCAATAAATAGGATTAGAAATTACCTATTATAATTAAAATAAATAAACTTTAAAAAAGCTATATTTTGCTAATTAATAGCTATAAATTAAGCATAGCCAGATTTACGATAAATCGGGGATTTAAGGGGGTGTATTAAATAATAAACTATAAAACCTATATATTAAAATGTGCTTAAGCATATTAATTAATACTATAATATTTAAATAAATATATGGGGCCTCCCGGGGATTAGCCGGGACCACCTAAATAAGCGTGCACCTCGTTAAACCTAAAGGCGCGCAATATAAATTAATATAATACCATAATTAACACCTAATATTAGACTAATTTAAACTCTAATAAGAAAGCTACTCTTTGTTTAATAATTAAAGCTTATCCGGGCTTATAAAGGATTGGTCTTTATTTATTACGAGTAGCTAAATAAACGTTAAAGCATTTATTATAAGGGTATTAGTATTAATATAAATAAAAACGAAGTCTTTAAATTTTATGGATCTACGGTTCGTGATAAATATTTGGTATTTGGCGCACGGGCCATTAGGTGGGGTGGCCGGTTAACGTGGGGCTGTCAGTCAGCCAGGTGGGTGACCAGGTCATCCACCGTGACTATAAATAAATTTATCGAAAATATAAAAATATTATAAAAAGAGTATATATATATAAGCAAAGCTGAGTTCCTACAGCCGAATACTTATAAATCAGATATCGAGCCCGAATATGTCGTTTCAATGCTGACGTCGATGGCGAATAAGACGACCTGTTCCTCCCTGTTCTCTCATACTCTGCTTGGGCCGCTCTATGGGGGCAACACCAGTCTTCCGCTGCTGAGCCAGCTGCTTCCTTATGTAATTATGGCACCTGGGACATCGTCTGGTACCATCTTCGAATGCCGCAAACCATGCGCCAACAATTTCTGCTTCGTTCCTATACCGCTGCTTATATGCTGAGTATAGCAGCAAGTCTCGGCGCGCGCGAAACAGACTGTCCTGGAACATATCGAGAAGTGAGAACTGGGATTATTATATATGTCTAGACCAGCCCGAATGCGTGGAACGACAACCACTATAGATAGCCACAATGGAGATCTCGGTTTTGGTTTTGAGACCGTTGAGGCCCTGGCGTTATTCGCGGATTGTACGGTTTACTTGAACACGCATAACCAGGAAAGGCCTGCTAAAGAGTGGAAAGAGCAGGCCGAAGGGCCTTGCGGCAACACCGACTGTGGCAATATCGTTGGCAGTCCGGCAGGTGGCATATCTGTCGGCATATGGTTTGCGGCATTTGTGGAGGATGGCATAAAACGAAACCCGCGTACGGATATATAAGAATTTATATTCTTTTCTCCCTTTCCTTCCTTTATAATATTTTTATATTTTTAATAAATTTAATTCTTTTTTTTTTTTTAAAAAAAAGCAACCTGCTTTATTTAAAAGAGATTTTTTTATATTCTTTTTATATTTTTATTTCTAATAATGCGCAGAATTCTGCTTAGTATACTTAATTGTTCATCGTATTTCAGATTGCCATTGTCGATCTTCTTCAGAAGCAATCTCATCTGTCGTACGCACTCCTGGGGAGTTACGTCTAACGATAATCACTGTTGGACAGTGGCTCTCTAAGATAAGATGCTATTCCTGAGAGCGATAAATGCATACGCGACGCAATCACCAACTGTTTCTGCTGTACTGGCGTTTACCATTCTTTGGGTAAGGGTTTGTAGTTCCGGGTCAACCAGCGCCTGTTCACCTACATCAACCATCTCATCCACTCTTAAATCTAAAAGGAACGGAATGGCCTCAACTCGAGAATCCTTCATGCAGCCGAACTGATGATGGCGAACGAGAAATCCGATTCGGTTCCAAGATGGGTGTTTACAGATGGCCTGATCGAGTCACAAAATGAACTTTCGCCAATGCGCCCGGCCGATCCTCCAGCGTCGCACAGTATGGTCGGTCTTGGGCAAGCTCCAGAAAATGCTTCACTTTCCAGTCTGACTGGAGCTCCTTCCTCATTACCTTTTGCATACAACACAGAATTCTCACCACTCAATCGCGAGACATACCCTTAGACTCAGAAGGAGTTTTGAAAATCAATCACATCCTATGCGTCTATGAGGCTAGTCAACACAGGACCTCCTCCCGGTACAATTGTAGAGAGCTTCAATGCGGTTCTCATCAAGCCTCTGTCTGTACATACCCATACAAATCACAACTCCAGCAATAACGGTGTCTCATCTGACGAACCTCTCGGGGCTTTCCCAGCAGCCCAAGAAAGCGGCGTTTGACCGTTATTATCTTTCGAGTCGATATCGACCTTCTCCGTTGCTAGCAGCAATTTTACGACGGCTTCGTGACCATTCTCAGCAGCCCAAGAAAGCGGCGTTTGGCTATATACAGTATCTTTCGAGTCGATATCGATCTTCTCCGTTGCCAGGATTCTTTCCACTATTGTCTTATGTCCTAGGTACGATGATATGCCAAGGCTTGAGAAGTCCGTATCAGACCAACCCGTCGTTTTCCAAAAGATCCCGAACCATCTGGAATAACTTATTGAAGCTTGCTTGCTGATACTTTGAGCCAGGGGAAGTAAGAGGGAATTCTCGACGACTTCGGACTTGCGATAGTGTAACCCCCAATGCTGGGCTCCGTAATCCAAGAAGGCGTCGTTGCTGGTTACGTGATCAGATTCCATGTAGTTGTAGAGCGAGAGATAAAGTACGCATTTCTCTGCCAAAACGGTATGACTTTGGTGTACACTAATGGACTGATGCCACTTCAGTGTTGATTGTGCTCCAGCCAATGACGGCACATCTGCCAAGAGGAACTCTCGAGCAGTTTGATGGAGAAAGTAAACCTTGCCATGATGAATGGAGACAAATAATCCGCACCAGGATCTCAAGGTCGACTTGAAGTCTTCGTCGTCCTCCAAATCAATGTCGGAGAATGCGCGATGGTCTTCCTGTATGTTCATCGCAATGTTCATTTCTGAAAGCGTTAAAGGCCGCTGTGCCGCCAAGATAATAGCTAGGGCCATCTGGGCCCCGTCCTGATTCTTGGATTTCTCAAGAATTTGTTCATATGCCTCGTTGACATTCTTCGGTAACTTCGTGATCATTTTATCGAAACCCTTGGGTGTCTTCCTGAAGTCACCCTTCCTCAAATTATCAAACACGAGGTGTACCCAAAGATATGTCCGATGAGGGATTTCAAGCAATCTTCTGGTCAGATGGGTTGCGAGATCAGAAGACAGCCCCAACGACTTGACACGATGCTCGATGACATGGTTGACTTCCTGGCTTATGGCTTCAGAGTGCTCCTCTCCGGGAATATGGATACTGGGAATGGCATTGAACAAGTCTCGAAACTCAAATACAATTTGATTGTACGGACGGCTGGTCATGAGAAACTTCAATTTGTGACCTTGGGGACGTTCGCCAAGGAATCGTGGCTCGATGTGTCGAACCAGGTCCTCAAACTCCGTTTCAGCACATTCGTCCAGTGCATCTAGAACAACGATGACAGCGCCAGACCGAGGATCTTGTACGAGATTGTCAAAGATCTTCCATAGCGATGCTGTCGTGTTGACCAGTCCAGGTCCGTTTTTGCGATACTCTGGTAGGGCATGGTCCTTGATCAAGGATGTATCCTGGGATAATAATTGATGCAGAAGGGCGCAGAGTGCTTGGCGTACGGTATTTTGGTCTTGGTCCTTGAAGAAGAAGTAGCAGACATTTGCGGGCTGCAACACATGATCGATTAAATGTTTCGCCAAGACAGACTTGCCACAACCGGGGTCTGCAGAAATCAATAACATTCCCGAATCTTGCGCCATCCACTCAGTGAAGTTGTTGTGTTTTAAAAACCACTGACATGTCCCTTCGACCCGATTCTCTACTCGGTCTTTGTACCACTCGTAGGTCGCTTCTTTGTTGTTGGATGTGAGACGAAAAAGCTGGAGACACTTTTCTTCTTCATCAGATCGATGCCGCTCCGACTCGTCTTGCAGTAACAATAGCTGTTCCTTCGAAATATCTCGGTGATCCTCTGCGACATCAAGGTGATTCTCTGCAACTCGTAATTGTTTCGCAGAAAGAGACAGGAGTTCTTGCAGGGCTTCAAAGGATGCAGTGCTCGTTGTTTTGAGCGACTCTAGCTCCTTCCATGACACGAACTCGTTGATTTGGCGCAGATCCCCGTTCACAACCGCCTCAAGCCTTTCGATGTCCTGTCTTTTCTTCTTCCAATCTTCAATTGCAAGTACATCTCCAGCATAGCGTCTGAGTGGAGCCTTGAAGAACCGTAGGACACTAAGGAATTGAAACTCAAGAATGCTTTTATAGAGGTCCACGATAGAGTTGTAGACTTGCATCAGAGCATCCGTGGCATTCATGCTTTGTTCGAGGGGCCGGACCAAGGATTCAAGTTCAGTGTAATAACGCATGCGCATTGTGACGTACGTGAATCCATCGCGGTTCGCTTCATCGGCGGTGACTGGGTTTGTGAGAAGGGGAAGAACAAGGCAGACGCCTCCCCAGGCAATCGAGGCCTCTGGAGAAGCCTTGAAGGCCTCGCTGATGAGGTCTTTGATTTTTAATACCAGCTCGGTCGCGCTGGCGATTTGCTCCTTTGGTACGAATTTCCGATTGCCAATATTAAGAACGGTTTTGTTCTCTTCCATTCGGGTCAGGCCCTTCTCACTTATCTCGAGGAGCTGGGAACGGTCAAATTGTATAGCACGATCAGGTGCTGCTCTGTCTGGTGGTGCAATCTGAGGACCATCCGAAGTCAACCCTATGCAAAACCAAGTAAGTATACACAAGCAAACCGATCTCTATATATGACGACTGGGAACAAGACCTGGAAAATCATTATAAAAGTATAATGATTTAATATATTAATAATAAAATAGTACTAAAGACCTTTTCTTTTCTTTCTCAATTCTTATTTTATAGAAAGGAAAAAAGAAAACGGAAAGATTTTTTTTTTTAAAAAAAAGTGCACTATCGTTACGAAGACTTCTGCTCGGTAATTATAACAAAAGAAAAAGAGATGGATACTACTTACCTAGTGATCGAGCTTCTCTGATCAGCAGATTTTGATATTTCTTTGTCAAATCTGAGCTCTGCTTTTCAAGCGCTTCATAAGCGCGATCCCAGAGGGTCTTGGCACTCGGATTGACAAAGCTCGAGTCACCGCTGGAGGGATCTTCTGTAGCCTGGATGTTCGAGCTGACAGAGGGAGTGATCGAAGGAGTACCTGTTGACGTAGCTTGCGATTTTTGCCCACCTTTCCCGCTGAATAATCTGCCCCAGAGCTTCCTGGGTCGAGAAGCAGCCATTTGAGCCGGATCTTTGTCACGATGGCGCCCGAAATCGAACGCCAGTATGGGACGCAAAAGAAGTTGTTGAGCACATCAATCTGCCCAACCCCGCCCTGCGGCTGAAGGAATGCTCGACAGAGACCCCCGCCCAATGAGTGTGGTGGCATAAGGCTGCAGAAAGTGGGAACAGTTGACGTGTTCATCGCTTCGGCCAAGCTTCAACATTGTGCTGTAACGGTAGTGCAAAGAGCGGAAGACCTTTGTTTACAAATAATGAGCAGAGTGCAATCCATAGATAAATAGGACTTGCCCGCACCAGTAATTCGCCTACCTCAGGATGCCTGACATCACTCGCGCGTCACATAACGGCCATGACTTCCCACGTGAACGGGCTTTAGGTGATTGGTTCGTGCAGTGCTGTTGGCTACCTACTTGTATGTATGGTCGGTTGGTTGGTTGGCATTTGTAGTATTAACGTACCTACCTACATAATTGATACCTAGTAGATAAATGATACCCACCCTTCCCATGTGCACGCTGAAGACGCTTTCCTTTCTTTCTTAGCAAAAGTACTAACTACATGGAAAGCAACCCACACAGCTCTAATTTTCTCAAGTTCTGTATGCTCATTTAGGTAGTTATCACGGCTCCGAGTCAAGCTGATTTGAGTCGCCCGCCCAGGGGATTACCTTAGACGCTACAGCCACTAGCAGTTGTTCTCCACCAGTACTTCTCTGCAGGCCCTAAATGATTCACAGTCGCCATCATGACTATAGCAAATCCACATACGACAATTCGCATTTTCGTGTTATTTGCCATTCTTGCTGGACTAATCCGCGCATACGAAAACGACGAACCGTCATGTGAAGAAGACAAATGCTTCGTCGAGATCCATTCAGATACACCACTATGCTGGATGCAAGGGGACAGCCAGTACATTCAATACTTGAATCCCATGGATGGTGGCACCCACGGGATCCCAAACGCGTGTACGCGATCGAATTTGTTCGGCGGCGATGGGTACCTCGTCGCATATCCCTCAGCGGGCGGCGTCGTGCTGCTGCAGAAGCCGTTGGCCGTAGACCTTCAATATCTCGGTCTACCAAACACACACGACACTGTGCGGGTGCCGGATGAAGACGACGAACTTGCCTCTCGCATGCTTCAACTTGGCGCGCAGTGGTGGCCGGATTGGAATTTATACTTTAGGCATTCAAGCAGGATTCGGTCTGGAATTTTCTACGACTACCATTTCCCCTCAGAAGTGGACGTCGCTTTTCCCACGACTGGTGGTGCCTGGGTGTCCAACTTTACTCAAGATGCAGCCCGGCACCAGTATGGGGACTTGGTCAGCCAGCCTTGGCTTCCGCATGCACCAGATTGGTGGTATGTCAAGATGCGATACGCGTTGAGCATGGATGACAAGGCCGAAATGATGAAGGACATGGGTGCTACGTTTTACGCCTCTATCGACGAGGTTTCCGGCCTCGCAAAGACTGTCCCTGAGGCTATCAGCTTGTTTGAGCCGTTCAACGAGCGATTGAGCAACATGGACGATAGTGTCTATCGAGATCGCTGGTGTGCACATGACGAAGAGGAGGACAGGAGCTCATCAAGTGAACAGCTTGAGAAGTCAAGATGGGGAATATGGTCGCTGCTCAATGAATTGCGTTAATGTTAGTACGCAAGTAATTAGACGCGTCTAAAACAGTATATGGGTTGGAGCCTGGGTATTTAGATAAACACATACCCACCTGGGCACCTAAGTCGTAGCTCGTGCAGCACTGCTGATGGTCAATTGACGGGAGTGGATATAATCATCGCGCACTTGGGCAACTTGGCTGATGATGAAGGCCAATACTGGTTTGTTACGTATTAAGCACAAAGTACAGCTCGACCATCCCATTACAGTAATTCTTGCCGTTCCTTTGGGAGGTATGCCCAGGTGTGCACACAGATATGGAGCTGAATTTATGGTGCGTTTGGCTGTGCAAGGATTACCTTCCACGCCCTTCGGATCCGTAAATACCTGCCCACTAAGTTACCTACCTACCGTTGGCCAACCCCATGGTCCCCCTGGAGGCCCCAGAGATACAAGCTAGGGACCTAAAAACACCCGTACTACAGGGCCTTGCACCGCCCCGATATAAGCCACAGCAAGGTGAGCGTTGACTTTCTTTGGCAACATTGGTCTTACGCGCATGCTGCCTGGACCATTTCATCACACTCAAGTTGCCTGCCTACTACCCAAGGTCATTACATTACCCACTCAGACTGCATAGCTCAATTTGATTCCGGCTTCAGATGGAAACGCATCTATGCAAGATCTGTACTCGCAATTTCTCAAGTTCATGGAAACGCTCGTTTATTGGACATGAGGACACTACTCTTCCGCTGGGATGGCGCCGTACGATCAACCAAATTGGAACCTGGCGCCAATGCCTTGTATACATAGGCAAAAGGTCCACTCTGAGCCCTTCGCAGTGTCTCATGTGTGCGACTCTTCTCGAATTTTTCAAGACATTAGACGAGAAAAGCCGCAGCCAGGAGATTCGCTTGAGAAGAAATTGGGTCCTCCGCCTATGGAAACATGTGACCAAAGCGGGTATCCAGGACGATGGGGATACATTCCAGATTTGGTTCGAGTATCTCCCAAATAGCAGGTTCGAGATTCAACAGTTGCGTACGGATGATTTCGGATTGTCCCCTTCGTTCAATCTGCTTGCTGATCACGGTAAGTAAAAGTGACATTTGCTACAATCAGGCTTGTACTAAGTAAAACTTTGAGACTCCGCCTCTGCTAGATTTATCCCACGTAGGCCATGTCTTTGGAACACGCCGGCTGACTCGACATTTCAATTCATTCAACAATGGATCACCGAGTGCGATACCAACCATCACTGCTTCGATCTCAATGCCCAAAGTAGGCTGCCAAAAAGAGTGATTGATGTGTCCAGCGAAGATGTGTACCTCCTCGAAACATCAACCATTTCTGAGACTCTGCAGTACGCTGCACTAAGCTATTGTTGGGGTGATCCATCAATACACCACCAAGTGAAGACACTGAGAAGCAATTTGAAAAGCCATTTGTCGAAAATCGACTTTGGTTCCCTTCCGCGAACTATTCGTGATGCCATTACTGTCTGCCGCAGACTTGCCGTGGATCACCTATGGATCGATGCACTTTGCATTGTGCAAGATGACGAACAAGATCGCATTACCGAGATCGCAAACATGGGACAAATATACGAAAACGCCTATTTGACGATTGCGGCTAGTAGTGCCAAGGGGTCGGATGATGGTTTCCTGGAACCGAATATATGCCCGTTTTTCACGGCCCCGGTCCGACTCCCTAATGGCGAGAATATGGAGGCCCACTGGGTACCATATGGTCGTGGTCTCATAGATTCTCACATGTACACCCCGGCTCGCGGAGGAAAGACAAAGCCAGTTAGAGACGTGGAACCTCTACATCATCGAGGCTGGACATTTCAAGAGGCATTGCTGTCAAAGAGAATACTATTGTTCTCCACCTTCCAGCCTTACTATATCTGTCAAAAGTCGTCTCGAGCGGGAGGTGAGCCATCTCCCGAGAAGTTTCTTACAGCTGTAGACCTTTATGATACACTATCGGCACATACTGATCACAGTGGAAAACCTCTTTTGGGCCCTGATTCCGACTCTGGGTTGAAGTGGCTACATAGAGCTGAGAACTATTCTAGAAGGATACTTTCAGTTCTGGATGATAAGATCCTGGCAATTCACGCGGTGAAAGAACAATATCTCTCAACTCAGGGCGTATACTTTGCTGGAGTCTGGTCAAATAACTTGGCGGCAAATCTTCTGTGGAGTACAATGCAGCGCCACCCAAGAAGCCCCAGCGAACTCGACAGATTTGCTTCGGCCTACAAAAAAGGCAGGATTACTACTCTACCATCATGGTCATGGCTATCTTTCGATGGCTCGGTCCGTTTCGAAGTTGTCTGGCATGCCCTGTACCTTCGCAAAATTGACAGCCTCTCAGCGATATTCCACCATATTCGTATCATCTCCACCCCTCAAGCGGATATATTTGGAAGATTGACAGAGTCGCCACTGCGTCTTGCTGGCCGTGTGAAGCAAGTCCTGGTGATACCACCCAAAGGAAATGGTTGGATGAACCGTATTCAAGAACGATCCTGTTATGATGCCGGAGTGTGGGATAGTGAATCTCAGACCTACAAAATCGACACGGCCGGGGACAGCGTATTGGAACACCGCATCGGAGAGGCAATCTTTGACGGGTACACTGAAGTCGAAACCCAGTGTATCGACAGACCGGCGCACCCTGAATTTCATAGAGGAGAGGATTGGGAACAAACGCCCATACTCTTGGATTGCCTGCTGGTCTCAACTGCCGGAAATCGAGTGGGAGATCTGAGCTTGGGGAGAAGGCCAAGGAGATATGGGTTCAAGGGCGAAGGCAATGAAGTGGCATATGGACTTCTTCTAGTGAGCGAAGGTGTCGGGAAGAGTGGGAAATGTCGTGTCGGACTTTTCAGAGGGGACGAAGGCTTCGCTGCCCACTTTGACGATGCACAAGAACAAGAATTCGACTTTCTTTGACCGTTGAGCTCAAACACTTGTTTCACGTCCACTTGATGATTACATGATTTGACGTGGAGTTCGCAATTGGCGGATGATAAAGGTGCACATGAGGGAAGAATGGGAGTTGTGATAATTTACCCATTCCTCTTCTGACCGACAAGCTAGTAGTATCACGGCATGAGAGAAACGGCTTCCAATCATTTTTGCGACGTACCATAAAATTAAAGCTAATATCATCTGTAATTTAATCACAAACGCCGTGTCTGTCGCGGTACAAAACAATGATGATACCCCAGACCATAGTCTGTTACATGCGCTGCTACTTAGCGTCTACGGCACCCTGTGCCAATAGGTAATTCCACCGACTGTCGTCCTGGGAGTATGGTCGCTTTCCAATGAATTGAGGCCATGCTATCACGCAAATATCTGAACAAATGTTCCTTGATATGACGTCAGAGATGACCACCTGAACTCCAAAATTTTAATCAAGCTACGGCTCTAAGGAAATCACTCCTTCTCGTGTATCAATGCATGGGCGTCTACCAAGCAATGAGCACCGACACTGTGACATTCCAAACATATATAAAAATCCCCACTACAACAAGTGGTACATTCGTAGTGGGGACCATCAACACTTGCTAAGCATATATCACAGTAAGAATCACCCGCTGCGAATCTTGCAGGTGGTCCTGTAGGCAAGTTTGAGGGGCTGAGAGGGTCTATGGGCGCCGCAACTCGCTCGACCATCTGCATATTACCCTGCTTGTGAGCCCACCAGACGGGCGTACGACCAAAGCGGTCTTCTACTGTGAAAGACCGTTTCGTTATCGCTGTGAGAGCTCCGATCATCTCCTCATGGCCATATCGCACAGCGAAAGAAAGAGCGTTTGAACCGTAGAAGTCTTGGAATTCGGGCTGGAGGAACTCTTGGCATTGAAGGGCCGTGAAAGAAGCAATGTCTCCGGACTTAATAGCGTGAAACAATGGTGGCCTCCCCAAAACATCTAATGCATTCATGTTAGCACCGTTGCGAAGAAGAAATTGGACAACATCAGGATGTCCCCCATCCGCGGCATCATGAAGTGGCGTATATCCGTGGCGAATTAAGGCTGCTACATCTGCTCCCTCTCGGAGTAGGAGTTCAGCAACGTCAAGGTGCCCATTATATGCTGCAGCAAAAATCGGCGTCCGGCCGTGCTTCGTTGCCATGGACAAGTCAGCACCGCCCTCCAAGAGTTGTCGGCTCACTTCGGTGTGTCCTTTGATTGAAGCCGAATATAATGGTGTCAACCCATTGTTAGTCGCTGCATTGACGTCGGCACCTTTCTCAAGGAGTAGCTTGACAATTCTGGAGTACCCTCCGCTTGAGGCAGAATGTAGTGGTGTCCACCCATCATTACTTGCTGTACGAATATCGGCGCCTCTCTCAAGGAGTAGTTCAACCACGTTAAAGTGACCTCCATCCGAAGCAGAATTTATAGGGGTCCACCCATCATTATTTGCTGTATGAATATCGGCGCCTCTCTCAAAAAGATATTTAACGACGTCAAAGTGGCCTTGGTCCGAAGCAGAATTAATCGGAGTCCACCCATCATTATTCGCTGTGTTGATTTCGGCGCCTTTTTCAAGGAGTAACTGGACCGCGTCAAGGACTCCACTGCTGGCAGCACGCGCAATCGGCGTCGCCCCATAATCGTTCGCTGCGTTGATGTCGGCGCCTTCCTGAAGGAGAAGTTTAACCACCTCAAGGTGTCCTTTGCCAGCAGCATCTAGAATTGGCGGCCAGCCACCATTACTCGCAACGGCTAAGACGGCGCCCTTTTCAAGGAGCAGCTTGACTACGTTAACGTGACCCTCGTCTGATGCACAGGTTAACGGGTTCCACCCGTTAGAACCAGCAGCATTTAAATCGGCGCCCCTCTCGAGGAGTAGCTTCACTAAATCAACGTGACCCGCATTTGATGCACAACTTAACGGATTCCACCCGTTATGACGAGCGGCATTCACATCGGCGCCCCTATCAAGGAGTAGTCTTACCACGTCAACATTGCCGTCTTCTGATGCACTATTTAACGGATCCCACCCATCATGATCCGTGGAGTTCAGATCGGCGCCATTGTCGAGAAGTATCCTGACGACTTCACAATGACCATTAGTTGAAGCAGACAAGATTGGCGTGGTCCCATCTTTAGCTGCGACAGTCAAATCAGCGCCTCTTTCTAAAAGTAGTCTGACGACCTCAGGATGCCCACGGCTGGAAGCCAAATTGAGTGGTGTATATCCATCGATGCTGGCGACGGTGAGGTCGGCACCTCGTTCAAGCAACAGTCTGGTCGTCTTGAGGTGTCCGTGAGCAGATGCGGCTGCTAATGCTGTCCACCCGTTTTTGTTGGGAACAGCTAAGTCACCGCCTTCTTCTAGAAGAAGCTGAGCAACTTCGAGGTGTCCCCGAGAACATGCGAACCCGAGTGGTGTTTCTGTATGATTGCTCGCGATTTCCAGGTCGGCGCCCTTTTTGAGCAGCAGTCTGGTAGTTTCAAGGTGTCCGTTAGCAGATGCCAATGCTAATGCTGTAAATCCGAGCTTGGTGGTAATATTCAAGTCAGCCCCCTTCTCCAGAAGTAGCATGGCTACCTTGTGGTGTCCTCCTGAACATGCCGCTGTCAGTGCCGTCCACCCATCACTCGTAGCGATTGACAGATCGGCGCCGCTCCCCAAGAAGCGCTGGGTTCTCTCGTAAAAACCGCGAGTTGCAGCTAAATATAGCGGAGTAAATCCATTCTTACTTGCTTTGTTGATATTCGCGTTCCTCTGCAGAAAGTATTCCACCAGCTCATGCTCGTTTTCATGTGTAGCTGCGAGGAGTCCCGTCCGATAGGATTCATCAACGTAATCAATATCGAGGCCGCGGCTATAAATCAATTCTTCCACAACTTCTTGGAAACCAAAAAGTGATGCATAAAACAGTGGACTAGCGGACGATGCTTCCCCAGCGTATGAAAGCATGGGGAAGTTGTCCAAGTTCGAGTCATGATACCTCCTCCAAATATTCCATTGCGTATCTTCGTTACAGAAAAACTCGACCAAGAGTCCGCTGACTGCAGGGTAGTTATCTGCAGCGCGCCTGATATGCTTATGCATGAAATCATTGGCGTAGGCTCCAAATCCACGACTTGAATGGCTCGTGTCTTCGTGCTGTGTCTTTGTCCTTGAGCCTGACATGATCAAGTAACGCAAGCAGATCCCAGCCAGTCTATTGTTTTGAACCGAGTCAAAGGCAAGAGCCAAACTATTGTTTCCACGCAGGGTGTTGATTGGATCCCTTTGCAAATGTTGTAGTACATATTCCCTCACGGTGAAGTGGGTAAAATGCACAGTCCTTGAGCCCCAGTCGTTTGAGGAAGTTGAAGCCCGTGTTTCAATCAAGGATGCGCATAATTCCAGAATTTCTCTTCGGACGTAGTCTTCGTTAAGCTCATCCGGCATTTCATCTTTGAGATTATCGACGATTTCATTGTCGGTAAGAATCAGCGCTTCTGTCATCTCAAGAATCGAAAGTGGACGTGAACCGAATGTTACCCATCGTAGTATCGCCAATGCTCGGGGCGTTTCGTTTCCTCGATTAATTATCCTCTGCCAAGCTCGATCATAAAGGTTACTGAGACCTAAAGGTGTTTGATCTATGATTCGTTCCGTCTGTTTCTGGTTCTTTGTTGCCCGTATTTCACTTCCCAGCAGTTGAATCTGTAAAAGCATCGAGTCGCACCGATCGACCATTCGGCGCGCAATTTCGTCCTGAAAAGCCTTGCTCTTATTCTCCAATTTCTGGCTTACAATACTTTCTGAAAGTTTTGTCGCATCTGGTCTCACATCACTTGGTATAATGCTGTACTCAAGAAGCTTGACCCCGACACCACTGCCATCGATAATCGAAAGGCCATTGCGAATTTCTTGTTCCTCGCGGCTAGTCAAGAAGACCCGTGAGGTGGTGCCACGTATCGCTTCGATGATTTTGTCGATGAATGCTTCAATTCCATCACTCTGCGTTGCGGTCCAATGTCCTTTTGAAAAGAATTCGTCCAGCCCGTCCACAACGAGTGTACACTGTGGAATTGCGTGGACCATTTCTTTCAACAAATCCATGACTTCACTGGAAGAAGCAATTGGGGTCTTGTGAAGATCAAATTTCTCATAGGCCAGATTGAAGGCTTCGGGATTCCGTGATATCAATTGAGACACCCAGTGTCGACCAACAATGAACGGATCGGCCCTATCTTCCAGATCGGCCGAGAAAAAGGCAGCCAAAGCCGACTGCTCCTTGGTGCCTTCAAGGTGTTGCACAACTCTAGCGCTCAAGAATGTTTTGCCATAACCTGCAGGACCATTGACCCACAGAACCTTGGCACAGCTTGGTGCAGAATCGGAAGAGTCCCAATCACGGAACACGTCTCGATTCATGATCCAATCACTGGTTCCAGGGAGGCGCTTCTGTACAAAATTGTCGTAATTATTGCTCGTATAAGAAGCACAAAGCCAGGCGTCAAGGTCCTTTTTCATATCACCTATCAATTTGAGCTTCAGCATGTGCCATTATATATAATATTGTATATGGAGAAGTTGCTTACGTTCGATATGCTTTTCTATATCCATAAGAATTCGTTGAGTGTCGATGTACCACGAGCTTGTTGCCTTCTCTTCAATCAATTCGGTAGATACGCCATCGGCAGACATGACAGTCCCGTGAATGGCCTGTCTAGCCATCAGATCCATCGACGTCAGAGCACCGGGAGGTACTAGGTTGTATAATGTTGATACCAGATTACCAAAGTGCTGAGATAGAGCAAGGAACCTTGCTTTATGACGCAAAGTCCATCCTATCTTGACCTTGTGTGATGCATCCCCGCGAAATTTCTCAAGCAATGATTGTTGTGCGTCAATAGGCTCATTCTTGAAGCTTTTGACCCCAGGCCTGTACTGCTTGTCTGGCGACAATTTATCAGGGCCACCTGCAATTTCGCAAATGCTGTTGAGGATATTCTGGACGGCTGAACGGGTTTCTGCGTCATCAAGATTCTCGTGATGATCATCTTTGAGTCGGCGGTCGTCAAAGCCAACTGCTATACCCCATTTTTTGAACAACAGTTTCTGAGCATCGAGTTGAGACATGATGGCACGAGAATCCACGCCAAAATCCTTGTACGAGTCTATTCGCTCCATGACATCAAGGCATGTAGTGAACATCCCGGCCAGCCCTGCGATCCCAATGCCCAATCCTGCTATCTCCATTTTGACTTGTCAAATATGGTGAGGCGGATTGGAGTAACGATTCGATTACACGGGGAGAGAGACCTTGCATTTTGTACTTAAAGATAAGAGGGGGCGCTTCGATCAGTCCGTCATAGATTAGAGAGAGCTGGATCTTCAGAACGCGGCAGACTGCTGCCCACTTGAGGTCATCAGGCTCCCTAAGCCATGAGATAATTTGACAGAGTGCTTATGCTCTGGAACGTTGGGTTTGACAAGACAGAATCGTGATGATCTGCTTATTGTTCGGGCGGCGTCACAAGTGCGGGGTAGAGCCCAGGTCGCTTACTGTATCTTGAAGAAGGCTCCGACCTCTTCTTACTCCGTGTGTACGATTTTTTTTTAAGAAAAAAAAAAGTAAAACCAAATCAACACCACTCAATTTCTCAATGTACTACTGTGAGGAAAATTCACGCAAGTGATCTACTGTCACACTCTCCAGTCCTTTTCGATCGCATTGCATGATGAATGAATCGAAAGTCATATCGATTGGCAGAGACAACTATGTCCGGCGAGTTCCAACTATATACGAAGTAGATCTTCCAAAAGATTAGCTGTCGCAGTATGAAATCATAATATTGCCCTAGACTATAGTCTATAACACACGTTGCTCTTTAGCGTCTACGATAGTTTGCGCCAACAATCTCACCAACCGGCGTCTTCCTGTCTACATTAAGCCCTTTGAGCTCATCCTTGAGGTCCTGCATATCCTCATCTTCCTCATCCTCATTGTCTTCATCGCCTTCACCCTCGCTGTCCAAGTCATCGTCTTCTTCCTCTTCGCTATCTCCATAGACGCTATCAGCAGCGCCCGCGTCCACCACAAAGTCGACGCGATCAAAGAAGTCGGTTTTGCTGTTCACCGCGGGCGCAGCGTCCTTGATCTGCCACCGCGCCACTTTGACAGTGGTGATATGCGCCCAAGTGATGACGTACTCATGAGTGCCATCAGTGTCGTCAATGGACTGCTTGATGGAATCGTGAGCTTGAGTCACATCCAAGACGCCCTCTGCCCAAGTGGTGCCCTTGGGTGACGAGTCCCATTTCTTGAGGCCATACGCGTACTTGCGCGCGTACTCGTTGGCCACGTCGAGTTTGGAGAAGACGCTCAGCACTCGATAGCCTTCTTCTCCCTTTGTTCGTAATAGATCATGAGGGTGAAGGTTCTCTGCCACGATGTATATGGACGGCTGAGATGCGAGATACTGATCGAGCGTCTGCTCAGTAGAAGAAGACGAAGAGGTGGCGGGTGCCTTTCGAGCTGAACTGCGAGTCATGTTTGTGATGAAGCGGTAAGAGCTTGAGGATAGATTATAATTTTGGATGGTGAGCTTGATGTTCCTGAGTGTGATACATGTTGTGGCCTTTTATAGTCGTCTTTTCCCTCGGCATGGCTCAAGTTTGTCCGCGCCCAGGCACCAGTACCCTTGGAAGAAGTTCTATTGCGAAATGTAACTCTGCACCTTCTGAAACCTATCATTGTCTGCGAGGAACTTTACTGACTTCGAGACGATAAGGTACTTTCGCACTTGTGCCATCATCACCACCTACATTTGCGCTGGTTGGCACAGACGAGAAGCAGCTTTATCACTGCTGTGCCGCAATCAGCGGCGTGTAATTGCTTGGCTCTAGGTAGGCCTGGCTGCCTGATGCCTGAACCGCACACCACTACTCGTGATTACCAATAAACATCTAAACATCCTCGCCTTGAGAACTGGGTGAAATTGACTGCGAAACCCTTCAAGGTCCTTTAGATTAGCCTTGGCACGCGATATAAAAAGTGCCAAATCCTCCCCAGAAGTATTCTTTTAGCAGCCGGGGCACTCTGGAGGTTTATAAAGCGGTACCAGTCCAAGACCCCTGCCCACAACTACAGGTTTATGCAAGTTGCTTGGTTAGCTCCTGTACGTTGCATTTCACGCACTTTGCACACAGGCCAGGAGGATCTGTTTTCGCAGCTAGTGGGGGAAGTATTGTTCACCGTGAAGCTAGACTGGGACAGGTAGAACAATGGTGGCACAGTACATCCTTTTTAACTGGTCATTCACGCCTGTGGTGATATCGCGTGAACACGACACGACATCAACGGGACGAGCTGGATGATTCCAGGCAGCAAGCGGCCCATTGCTATTATTCTTGGATCTCTTTTGAGGATATGCACCTCACAATGTGGTAATCATATGATTGGTGATCGATATAGTTCCTTGTACCATCAATCGGAGTTGAAAATGAAAATTGCGAAATTGCATGATATCGTAGGTATGTGTGAAAAGGATGGGGGGTGGGGGCTCTGTGTAAAGAAAGCTAAGGCTACAGCTGGGCACCCGGTACTGATGCGCCCCGGATGCATGCCCTCGGCCCCAACCACAGAGGTTGAGTACCCGAGGCTTGTAAATTCGAGTTGCTGTACCACCGACTTCATGTCATGCACCCGACTCTGGCCATTAATTCGTCTTTGGCCAATGCAGCGGGACAAAAATACTTTGTTTGTTACACATGGCAGTGTTGAACTCAGCCACCAGCATCAAGTTGCTAGCCCTTTCTCCTTAGCCATTGCTAGGTAGGTAGGTAGGTATATACGCTAATTGCCCTCCGTTGATTTTCTCGTGTTTTGCATGGACTCAAGCCCCCGACAAGACTGAATATCGCACAACAATGGCTCCTAGTTATCATATACTTCCGTTTTCGCTTAATATCGAGTGCCTTTCGCTAACAGAAGTCGTGTCTCTATTGACGTTATGTCTTGCGCCCCTAATTGCGCACGTTGCATCAGGCTCAACTGGGGTGTCTTGCCTCGTAAGGGACCGGCCTCTATGGTACGACAAAATGTGCCATTATAACCCGACCTCCATTCTATGGCGTTATGCTGCAATAACGGACCGGCGCATTCGGGCCCTATCGTGGGATCAATCTGATATGGCTGTGAACAATGCCATATTTTGGACATCTCGCGGCTGGGATGGCTCTGAGGAAATGGCACGAAGTGCGGGGCTATATTGTTTGCGTCTACCGGACCATACCCGTGTTGAGATTTTGTCAAGCGCCATGTTCAAGACAGTTCTCACGACGGCACAAGGCATTTCTGCGCTATATTGGATCGTGTATCATTTGGTCGATTCCACAGACACCGACAGCTTCATATCTCTTGTTGGCGTTGACAACATCTTTGTTCCATTATCACTTTTCGGGCTGCTCCGGCTCTGCGCCGCCATGTGGCTCACGGATGATTATGCCTATGCTTCCAGATCCGATCTTCATTTTAAACCGCTACCACCTACTCCGCTTCCCCCGACCTCACCAACCATCCTGCGTATGGCCCAAGTGACCAATCACAGATCACTGGCCAAACTCGAGACAAAAGGCGCCCGTTATAGGTCAACATTGTACTGGCCATCTGTGGCGTTTCGGATCGCCTATGTATCGATACTCTCGATATATTGGGTATTCTGCGCTATATATGCTTTCCCGATTTCCTGGCCAAGTATCGCCCTTTCCTCGACAATGAGTCTTACAATGTTCTTGATGGCCTTTTTCTATCTCGCATTTCTGACAATTTCTATTCCACTTCTCGCCTTCTTTCTGAGTCGTCACCAAAGACCAACAATTATACCATGCATCTCAAACTGGTGGTACAGACTATACACACTCATAATGCTTTTTTATGCCGTGACTTTCACAACTATTGCACTTATGGAGACTACCAAAGAACCACAAGGTGGTTATTCCAGCATAAGGTGGGACGCAGGCGCGACAGGCTGCCATACAAAGATATGGTTTACAGGGTTTCCAAATTCGATCTTCTTCGGTCTTGCTTCAGCGCATGGCAACGTACCAGTCAGCCCTGGATCAGCACGTGTGTGGGAGCCCTCTTCGGTCTGGAATGCATCGGGATCTGAGCTTCGTTTGTATAACTTCACGGGATATTGTCGTGGTATTCCAAGTGAGGGAAGTACCTAAGGTTAGCGGAATTGGTTGGTGACAAGTCCAAATGTGTCAACGGTCAGTGGGTTCACCCGTATACATCATGTCATGTTTCAACTTCCCAGACGCTTTAAGATACGCGCAAAGCATTTAGATTGACTGTGAATAGAACAAAGTTACTCCTTGCGAGTGCGCACGGCCGATCCTAAGACCTTCAGTGTTGCTACGCTGCATCAGGGGTAATTCCTCCTGTAGAGCAGCGCGCACTGCATCTAACCTAGTTGTAATCGAAGCTGTATAACTGCCGCCAAAATACTTCTTGTAACAAGTCTATTTCGTTTTATTATAATGCAATTTTACCAGTCGAGTCGTTTGATAACCTCAGTGGACGTCGCACTGAATGCTATAGCGCACTTCTAGTGGATGATCCACGAGAATTTTCCAACTCGCACTAATAGAAAGACCTAACCTACTAGGCTACAAGACATTTTGGCTACAGAGGGCTCCGGCACTTGGGAGAATACACCACTTTGTACAAACTACACCAAGTCAAGATTGATCTCAGCGTCCCTCTGGCGAACCTGTATTCTAGCCTGCTCATCTACCATTTCACTCGCCTCAAACGCCATCGCCCGCGGACGACCCTCGCCTGGAACAAACCTCCAGTCATATTTCAAGAGTAGGTGACAAAGCGCAATCTTGAGCTCGTTTGCTGCGAAAAAGCGACCGGGGCAAGCGTGCTGTCCATGCCCAAACAAGGTATGAGCTGGGCTGGTAGTGACAAACTGCCACTTGTTTTCCTCCCCGTCGCGCTGTCTCATCTTCAAAAATCTTGCTGCGTCGAATTCGTCCGGACTTGGATAGATTTCCGGGTCCATGTAATTACCTGCTACCATTATTCGGCAATCTCGCGGCAGAATTGTGCCATCAGATAGCTGGATTTCGGTTTCAACCAGACGGCCCATAGCGGCTGTTGCACTAAGTTAGCACTAGGGAATGCCAAAACATCAATTTTAGTGGGATGCAGACGTACCAGCCGACATTGGATGGATGCGCTGCCCTTCTTTGAGAAAGCTATCCATCAATTTCAATTTGTACAACGAAGTTTTAGCCCAGCCAATCTCGCCAATAACATTAACGATCTCCTCGCGCAGTTGGTCTGCAACGTCTGGATATTGACAGATATCCAGCAGAGCCTGTGAAAGTGTTTCCGTGGTCGTGTGGATGGCTGCCATGGCCATGGCCATGGACGAGTTGCTGTACTCGACCTCAACGTTGCGCCGCTTGGCAGACTCGTACATCCAGCCGAGGGCGTCCGCCGTCTTTGGAGGCTGCTCTCCCGCGGCTTGAGCTGCATCAATGACCTTCTTGCGTCGGGCCACCTCGGGATCGATGATGTCGTGTGCATCCTTGACAGCTTTCCGTATAGCCCGAGCCTGGGGTATGAACCAGTAGGCAATGGGTCGCAGAATTGGAGGAGCCATGCGCATAACGTACGAAGTAATGAACAAGTCCATTGTGTAGTTTTTTGAGATATCCAGCCATCTCTTGTTGCGGCATAGATTGAT
Organism: Neopestalotiopsis sp. 37M; assembly: GCA_011058875.1. Classification (NCBI taxonomy): domain Eukaryota; kingdom Fungi; phylum Ascomycota; class Sordariomycetes; order Amphisphaeriales; family Sporocadaceae; genus Neopestalotiopsis; species Neopestalotiopsis sp. 37M. Next base: position 23,621 of record SWKT01000151.1, read on the forward strand.
GCCGAGAAACACTCGAGATGAGAGACGCGCCACTATTTCGGATACATCGTTCTTGAGACAGCACATTTGCCATTCATTGTTGTTTCCGAGAATTTCTTGTAGTGTCGTGGTCGTCTCTTCCACGATGTCGCCAGTGATTAGGCCAAGAGATTGTGTCAGTTGGACTCGTACAATGTCCTGGGCGAGCTTTGGGTCTTTGATGGCTGATCGGTGCGCTTCAAATCCGGGATAATCGATGAAGAAATCCTGATTGGTTCATGTTAGTAAAGACCTTTATTGGATTGGCGCATTAGATATGCTCGCACTTTGGCAAGACCCTTCATGAAGCTCAAGTGAGGGTGGTTTCGAATTTCATCAGCGAAGCGGTTCGGCAACACAATGACAGGGCCAGTGCCTGTGATGACCTGGAAAGCACCAGGATACTAGTCATGATTGAAGTTAGTCCGGGCAATACAGGCAGTTTTTCTGAGCAGATCACCTTTTGCAACCCTTCTTGCAAAGTCTTCCTTCCATGGTGAAACCAAGACTTTTTTGGAGTTTCCCCCTGTAGTGCTGCAACGGGAAATCCACGATATGGTCGGCTTCTTGTCAAGTATGAATGGAGAAAGCATAGTGCTAGAGTCGCGCAAAGCACCGGCAGAGAAGCAGCAAAGAAACTGCCGTTCAAGGCCCAAGATCTATCCATATCATGGGAGTAATTGAGAAGAGTTGGAGATGCACCTTTGCCTGTGGAGGCTCTGTTCACCTTTTATGGATGATCAATTTGTCCTGCAATTGATGTGGCAAGTCGTCGTCTCAAACGACGAGATGCAAATGACACTATATTGCTATACTCGTATACGCTTACCGTATTACGTATCTCCTGAACGCTAGAAGATGAGCCAATCGGATATCACTACTGCTAATATAGTGCGCAGACTGACATAGACTGACATAGTAACTACTTGAAAGCTTATAAAATTCTTTCCACTTTTTTAGGACGACGGCCTAATGAAACCTCTGACTGGGGCTAGTACGAGTACTCGCATTTCGCATTTCGCATTCCCTGAGATGTTCCAATGATCACTATCCTCCACGCTCTGCTCATACTGCAACACCGTCCCCAGGCATTGGCCACCTCATTATGACCCGAACCCGTCGTCCTCATACCAAATCCCGCAAAGGATGCAAAGAATGTAAACGCCGGAAAATCAAGGTATTCTTGCCCTTTATTGTCCCCAATCTCCCTGTCTGTACGAAGCACACAGGATAGGTACCCGATTGCAGGTGTGCTTATACTATTGTTTCGAGTGCGATGAAATACCACCTTCTTGTTTCAACTGCACCAGGTATGGCGTCTTGTGTAGTTTGCGCTCGGATCGACCGGACGTTCTTTGGTCACCGTCACAGGGTACAGCACCAAATCGTACAAGGGGCTCCCCAGACACAGAACCCTCTTCAGCTTCTCACCATATAGACCGGCTACCAGGCGATTCCTCATCTTCTGGCCCGCCTGGGGAGCCCGATGGTGATGCCCCATCTTGGAGGTGTGACCTGGAACTGATGCATCATTACTGCACAGCGACGAGCAGTACCATGGCCCATCACGAGGGCGCGAGGCATGTCTGGAGAGAAGTTTTCCCTCGTGAAGGATATCATCACCATTATGTTATGCACGGGATCCTATCTCTTGCCGCACTCCACAAGGCATTTCTGCTCCCTGGACGTAGTGCCGAATACCTTACTCTATCCGCGTACCACCATTCCACCGGACAGCAGACCTTTCGAGCCCTCCTTCCTCACGTCAATGATACAAACTGGCGACCGATATTCTGTTTTGCGACCATGGTGATAGCTCATGTTCTCTGCATGCCAATACGTACTGCTGATGACGCCTTGTCTGCGACACCCTTGTCCAAGATGCAGGAGCTGTTTTCTGTCACAAGGGGCATCAAGGCCATCCTGTTACCATATATACCACAACTCAATCACACAAATTTTGCACCTCTCGTCAATAGTGTGTGGATAGTCTCACCTGATAATCCTCCATCCGACCGGTACGTGTTCATGTTGACTTTTTCCATCTTTCGGACCTGAGGAGCTGTAGGAGCTGATCTGCGGTGTAGGGAGGCAATGCTTCAGCAGTCACCACTTCCAGACGACGTATTCCAAGCCATTACCGAGCTGCGTCGCTTTTTCAAAGGAGAAGTTATCGAGCATTGTGAAGATTACGACCAAGGCGTCAACGCTTTAGACGTCGCCGCCATGCAAATTGCGCACGCAGGGATCAAAATTGAGATGGGCGCCCTCTTGCTCTGGCCTTTCTTTGTACCTGAAAGTGTCGTAAGCGATATCAAGATGCGCAAGCCCCATGCTTTGATTATGCTCGCATACTACGCCGTCTTTCTATATAGCCAAGACGCGACTTTTTGGTTTCTCAGAGGCTGGGGCCGGCAGTTGTTGGCACAGATTTGCGAGGAGATTCAGGATGAGCAAAGATTCAAGCAGGTCTTGAATTGGCCGAGGAAGCAAACAAGTCCTTACAGTGACCAGGCTGTTCCATGGGAGGAAAATTGCCGTGGAGCAAGTTCATGAAGCCCAAGCAGACTGACAATTGTCATACGGAAGATGTATTACGATAGGCAGCCAATCCAAATATGTCCGATTGCGACTGATCTTTTCCCACAGTCTCCCACAATCTCCCACAGTCGGTAGTAACTTGAAATAGCGAGGGGCCCCATACCTGCCGGCATCGGCCAAACAATGATCATCAGTGAGACAACGTTTGCGTTCTCAATAAGCGTTGTCGAGCACCAGCGTTTTCCGCTATAATAAACTGCTAACCTAGAAGTCTGCGCACGGGTGCTATAAACCATTTGGCGGGGAAATCAAAATCAATGCCTCCAATGGCCTTCAGCACAGCACGCGACGCGTAATAAAAACAGTATCTGGTTTAAATATATTTTGGATCAGCCTGTTATTTCTCCTGAGTTTTCGGTGATCATAAATCTTTTGTTCTTGTGGTTTTGGGCTACGTGAAAGCAACGAATTTTGGTGAAAATCCGCTACCCGGCGTAAGTACCTAATCAACCTTAGGTAGAACACACAATTGGTTGATTGGGGTGGTATTGCTGCGAAAGCGGCACGTGCTTGACCAATGATGATCCATCTCTGTGTAGTAGATGTCGTTAAATAACCACGAATCTTTCAAAGGCTCCCAATACATGCACGGGGTTCCGTGCCAATTATAAAAGCACCTGTCTTTCAGGAGCTGCGCATCCTGCTGTCTTCCTCACCGCGGATGCAATTCCTAATCTGTTGCGATACTTATATCTTTATTGTGGCATCTCCCATCCTGGGGATTCTTAGCCAATTATACGAGGTGTTACAGGCCCGATCGAGGAAATCGTGATATTGAGTATTGTTTGCGGTGGTGGTGCGCTGTAGTTCTAGTTTTTGCGCCACGTTTTACCACCCACTACCTACATTATACCACTAACTGCATTGCATCCACTGCTCTGCACCTATCGCATTGCACTGCACTACAATGGCACTGCACCTATTGCACTGCACCTATTGCACTATACCTATTGCACTACACGTATTGCACTGCATCCGACCTACGTGCCGACCTACGTGGCACTGGCAATAACGTAGTTTCTAGGCCTGCATGGGGAGCTGGCAAGCAGCTGCATCGTTAATCCAGGTGGAAGCTCACCTAATGGGTGGTCTAGTATAGTGGTTTTGGCTGGTTGGTAGATGCTCATATAAAATCCACGGGTCCGTGGAAACTTATATTCACAGGGACCTGTGGATGTATTGGAAGCCTCTTTCAACCTCTAGAGAATTCATGATGTCAACCACAGCCTGCGGCCCGCCCCCATGGGACCATTTCCCAAATTCGGACAGATAGTGTGCGAAATTGCTGTAGCATCTCAACAAAACAACTCCCCACCTAATTTCTAGAAAGTTCAATTATTGGCTCTTTCTAGGCTCTGAATCCGGCAATCATGGGTGCATCGAGCCAGATGTGCATAGTATCGTGCTCAAGACACTAATTCAGGGATCACAATAACTTCTAATTGTTTTGGTGGGTTGCTACATCTGTACGACTTTAGAGGCTATGGCATCCAGCTTTCGGGCAAGTTCTCGAAACATTTTCCAAGTATCTGATCATAGCCAGTCGACCAGATCACGGTGTCCTTTAAAGGGGGACCAGTCACATTCTCAAACACCACAATTAGTTTAGCGTTGGCCGGCGGGCAATCACCGATGCTATACGAACCCGCCTGTCTTATGAAGCTGAATTTGTTTATCAGTCGATCTCGGTTGGCGAAATGTGTCGAGGATGTGTGTACCGTGAACATGCGGGACCGCAAAAAAGGCACCACATTCATGGAGGTCAGTTGGGCGCCTTGACTGGGATTGACGAATTATATTTTAACGCGTCAGCTTCGTAGTGGGCCCTGTAGCCCCATACTGCGTAGAGATGTGACGGAAGCTGAATTCTTCTTCCTAATGAGTATTCACTTCTTTCCACCCTGAACACGTTTTGCCATCGTGAATGGTCTCACCAAACGAACTAAGGGAGAGGAAGAAAAGAAGGAAGGAAGGAACAAAAAGACCTAGTGGGACATGGCATGGTTCAAAGTGCCCTCAATTGTGAGAAGAATTAGGTCAAACCGCACCAAGAAACCACGATCTGACCAAGAGCCGGCCCAACTCGGAAAAATCGAGCAAGATTCTTTGCGCCAACAACTGATCCATGCGTCAACGCAAAATCATGAGAAGAAAAGATTTGTACCATGTGACAAGTTCGAAGAGTTTCTCACACCCGGGAGAATCAAGGCCGATCTGGCAGCCTCGGGAGTCGTCCCTGAAGAGCAAATCGAATCACTGAAAGAATTTGTTATTGGTAGTCCTGGCGCGAGGCGAACATACTTGATTCTAGCGAACGCAAATCTGCTCAACTACCTTGTTGAGTTTCGAGACAACTTTTTCACTGATGATGTACTACCAATCAGGTTCGATCAAACCGGCGACCTGACTGTGGGCGTCCCGATGTATGGGCACAAGAATAAGAGGTTCGAATTTTTCGACGCATGGGACGAAAGAGACAGGGTAATCTTCGAAGATACCTATCAATGGAGATTTCTGGCTCCAAAGTTTGGCGTCGGCCCCTTTCTGTGTAACTTTCACAGGGACCAAATATTGCCGTTCCTGGACAAGAAATGCATGGCATCCATTGGCATTTCGGAAACCGACCGTATGACGTACAGTGCCGGGTTTTTCGGAGAAGTGTTTCCTGCGAAGATCCATAAGGCACATCTAGCAGAGAAATATTGGCCAAAGGTTAGTGAGCTTACCTGTGCGTTACGCGACTACGGTGTTGACAAGCGGTAGCATACCTACACGACAATAGACGATGGTGTTGAGATTGCTATCAAGAAGGCAAAAGACTCTGTGGAATTCCTAAAATATTTTGACCAAGAAGCCAATAATCTGCAAAAGATCCAGACTTACCAATCAACACATCTAATCAAACCGATTGGCGCTTACAAGTATGGCGACGACAGATGTCTATTGTTCCCATGGGCGAATGGGGGAAATCTAGACAAACTTTGGAAGGAGCTCGACCACCGGAATTTGAAAGAACGCCGTTGCGCTAAGCCACAGTGGTTCTTTGAGCAATTTTGCGGGCTTTCGGAAGCTCTCGAAGAGCTCCATGCACACGCAGTCAAAGGAGGAACGAACTGCATCCATGGCGATCTGAAGCCAGAAAACATTATCGTGCTCCATCAATATGGAGCTGATCGCATACTCCAGATCGCCGATCTCGGCCTCGCAGCATTTCATGACGAGGCCAACACCAACATGAGGAGCGCTTCGAGGATAGGCCCAGGAACAACCCGATACATGCCTCCTGAGATGGATCATCATGGAGCAAAAAGATCCCGTGGCCGGGCTTACGATATATGGTCTATGGGATGCATTCTACTTGAACTCTTGGTCTGGTTGACTTCTGGGTATGAGGATTTGAAGAAATTCCAAAATCGCACTGAATACTTTTGGGCAAGGGCCACAAGCGGAGGTGGTCACGTTGTTCATCCAAAAGTACAATCCTACATGACTTTCGCAGCAAACAATCTGAAGTCCAAAACCGCATTAAGGGACATCCTAGAACTTGTTGGAACAAGACTCCTCGTTACGGCAGACGAGCGTGCCGTAGCACCAGAACTTCGCATCGCTCTCCAGGGTATCAAGAACCACTATCAGCAAGAACCATATGCCACTGGCACCACCTTTACATTGGATGCAATTGATAGCCACACAAATCCACGTGGCTTTCCTCAGTCTCTCGGAGAACAACAACCTGAAGAGCCAAGAGAGAATCCAAATATAGAAGCATTGTCGGAGCTATCGAGAAGCAGTACGAAGGGTCCTGGAACCTCGGGTTTCGTTCTTCCCGCATCAAGAAGGCCCCGAGGCAGTGATACCCATAATCAAGAAGTAAGTCAACCTGCCCTATAACGAGACGTGGAAGACTAATTTCCCAAACAGTATGTGAGTCAAGAGCCGGTTCGGTTGACGATGAATTTTACACTAATGTCACTATATCTACGTGCGACAGGACGTGAGTGATCCATAATCTGCGCAAATGCCACAACTTTCACTCTCTCTAACTTTATCATATAGTTGGTGAGTTGTGTACGCTAAATGAGGCTTTCATGCAATGCTCAATCAGCTGATATTGCATAGCTACAATCGATGTCTCTTCATGATTCGTGGCAATCTGTGCCAGACAGCGAGTTTACCCGACATTTCTTCAGCACCATAGATTGGGACAGAGTCAAGCCAAAAACCCGCAAAAAGGGATCTAGGCTATGTTCAACGTGCTGTACTGTGGAGTCGTTACTGAAATCATTTCCTAGGGTTTGCGTGCTATCTGACCTTCTATCTGAACTGCGAACGTCTTCAAAGGAATGCGACCTCTGTGAACTTCTCTTGGAGAAGCTGCAAGAGCCTGAGGTCAAAGTCCCCGAAAAGTTCTATCTCAGTGTTAAAGGAACACAGGTTTGTGTTGACGATGGCACTGCCTTGCTCTCTCTATATTCAAATCCAGGTAAATCCACTTGACGTACTTCATTGGGCGAATTGCTAAGAAATGCAAAACATTGCACGCAGGTTCGAGTACACGTCAGGAAGCATCACTCGGCCTACCACAGCTCCTTCAACCAGCTAGCCCAGAGCATTTTGCGCTTCTCCAGCAGTGGCTTCATGTATGCGATTCGAAACATAAGTTCTGCCATCGAGCATACCGGGAGGGTTCGGTGAAGATGCCAACGCGCCTGCTGGATCTTGGCGAACCTCTTCGCCTCATCGACTCCGCAACCATAGACACAGAGCGCTACGTCGCTCTGAGTCACTGCTGGGGACTCAACGCTGAGAGGTTTTGTACAGACACGGCCAATATTACTCAACGCAGGACGTCTATCGATTTGCGAGAAATGCCGCGGACGTTTCATGACGCCGTCATAGTTATGCGCGGCCTAGGAATCAAGTACCTATGGATTGATTCTCTTTGCATCATACAAGATGATGATGCTGACTGGTACAAGGAGGCTACCAAGATGGGACAAGTCTTCAGCGAGGCTTATTGTACAATCTGTGCCAGTTCATCCAAATCGTCATCGGAAGGATTTCTTGCTCGCGATCGCCGACGCCCATGTGTTGAGCTCCCGACTTCAAAACCTGACAAAATATATGTCTGTTCAAGCATCGATGATTTCCATCGCGATGTAGAGCTTGCACCTTTGAATAGTCGTGGCTGGGTTCTCCAAGAAAGGGCACTCTCCCGCCGCTGCATACATTACACCTCCACACAAGTGTACTGGGAGTGCGGCGAAGGTATACACTGTGAGACGCTCACCCGTCTTCGAAAGTAAGTCGATTCCTCCTTGACCGCTCCAGGCCCCCGTTCACTTCGCTCCGAGACTTCAGAAAAATCGTACAAACCCCGTTCGGGTGGCTTGATACTGATTCATGTACGCAGTGTCAAAGCTGGATTCCTTGGTGACGCCAACTTCCCGACTTTCCCGCTTAAATACTATCGAGATGGAAGGATCTTGCTCGTACAGGACATTTTCGAGCGGTACTCGGACCTGGATTTCACGAAAATCACGGATCGGTACGTGGCTTTGCTGGGCTTACAAACGCGCCTAATACAAGCTTTCGAGACGCAGGGAGCCTACGGCGTATTCGCAGCCTATTTCATGCGCGGCCTCCTTTGGGGATGGGCAGGTGCCCCTCGACGGCGTATGGAGCCCATTGTCTGGCCCCCTGATCGGCGTGTACCCAGCTGGTCCTGGGTCTCCAAGTCCGGCCCAATCAAGTACATGGAGATTGAGTTCGAAAAAGTAGAGTGGGCTACAAGCAATGTAAAGCATCCCCTGGCGGATGGGAAGCAGATGGTAGAAGAGCAAGCATTGGTGGCTAAGGCAAAGCCGCTACGTTTGACAGAGGCAGATCGTACGCTGATTACCTTTGACGTTTGGGATCTTTATGAACTGGATCTTCTGCGTTGCGTCGTTCTCGGTCGCATCAAGATGGACGTCGTGACAGATTACCGGAAGCATTACACGCTGATCGTGTATCCGACTGGCGACGAGGATGGTTTTGTATACGAAAGGGTTGGTGTCGCGACCCTACAAGCTTGCCTAATCGGTGACGAAGAAATTGAGGTTACTATTCGGTAGGAGCATTTTTTGCTCATCCGGCTCGATTCGGGGTCGGAACAGGTGCCTAATAAAGTTTGATCGATTACAGGATGAATCAATTACCAGTGATGCAGTCAAGTCAAGACCTGAATTTCAATAATAAAACCTAGTTTGGTGTAGTGGTAGCACATCTGGAGTCACCAGGCATGTCTACCGCGCAGACCTGGCCCTTCGGGGGGAGAAGACCCGGGTTCGATTCCTGGAACTGGGATTTCTTTTTCTTTTTTTCTTTTCTTTTTCTTTTTTCTTTTCTTTTTCTTTTTTCTTTTCTTTTTCTTTTTTCCCCTATCAATTAGGTGCGAAAGAGCGTGGCGGCCCAAACGGCGGCATAGCAGGCAGCCACCTAGCTAAAAATACCGCTCTCTCTCAATATTATACCATTTACGCCAAAAAGTTTATATTTGGGATGCATTTTATAAGATCAAAATTCAAAAGAGAATAAAAAGAATTAACTATATTATTCGTATTTGACCAGCCCTTTACCATCCCAGACTGAGCTCGGAAGCCCTGATAACCAAAGGCTTAAGCCAAGAACGATTCCGACAGAGTGAACCATTTCCGCGCGATTAACTAGAGGCATTGCCATTAGCTGACCTTCTCTCAGTTGTAGGGTTTGATCCTATACTCACCAACAATTGCCAGTATTACAGCCAGAGCCGCAGCAGTATCCACACGGCTGGCAGATACACCGCTCACCGTCACTGCACTACGAGTTTATTCCATGTTAGTATGTGTTTGGTGTATAATTCGTCAAGTCAAGTCAATTTCTCTAGGAAATCCTCACAGAGAAATAGCCCGAGGGACAGCAAGTATTGCCGTCCCCGCCGGGGCAGCCACGCGGCATCACTTCCATACGACTCCATTTGAATTGATCCTCAGCTGAGGGGACTGGGAAAGGGAATGGCGCTGGGTCAGCCATAGTGGCGGCCAAACCGGCAAAGACGAAGACGGAGACGGAGAAACGCATGGTTTAGAGATAAAGGGCGAAGTGACTTGGGAAGGATGGCCTGGCACTTCATAAATTTGTCAGTGTGGTGAGGAGTTGCTCATATTTATACTCTCCTCTCAGCCAATAGCCAGTATTGATGTAGTAGAATCAAGCTTTCTTTGACTCCGCATGTATAATCTCTTTGTAATATACTAGAACAAAACCCTCCAGGGGTCTCTTGTGATAGTATTCGTCAAGAACCGGTAGAGAAGCAAGGTTGACAATCCCACGGTTGACGATGCGCCCGACAGCCGATCCGTGCCCCCGAAACTCCGAAGACTTAGAGATTCGGGAGGATCTTGTCGTCATAGAGGCAAAAATATTGCTTTATACGGAAATAATATATATGTTTCGGCTATAAGTGTTGTCACTTGAAGTTGTTTCAGTCTAACGGGCCTGGGCCAAGTCTCCGTACAGCCAATATGCCACTACGAACGCAGCTAACCTGGCATTCTCAGCAAGCGACGTTACAATGTTTGTCCTCTGAGAGGTGATGAGGTGGCACAGGGTTCTTGCTGCATTATGCAATCATCTAGGCACTATAGTCCTTGGACATATTTGGATGCCACTGAGCACAAGCTGGAGCTCCATTATCATAACGCCGCTCGAGAGCCCTATTGGCTAAACTACTGGATATACAGCTGATGAACCTAGTAAATGGAATTATTTTGCTAAGGAGCGGACTGATATGCATTCGATGCGAATCATTACAAAAAGATGCTTGACTATGCCAAGCCATGATCTAGCCGGATCATCCGCAATTGCCCTATGTCGCTTACTATACGCTACGGGCGCATGTACTATGGTGGAAACAGTCCTGGTTGCAAGGGTACAATGGCAATAGACTGCCAGTGTTCTGAATGTCCGGATTTATATTGGTCGCCTCGCCTCAAGGGAAGTGCGCTGCTGTTATAGAATGTCTTCTCGTTGGTTACACCCCGCTTCCTGAGAAATATCATGGCCGCATAGTGCTTAGATCAGCTGTAAGCTGCAGCTGCATGTCGGAGTCCGAGGTCGTTATATTCCTCGTCGAGGAATGAAGCTGCTGCGACAGCTCGGTCCCGACAGCGCATACCCAGCCGACCATAAAGAGATCGGCATCTGACATGTTCACACGAGGAATTGATCTGCAAATTCAATCACTATCGCGAGCCGGGTAGATGCTCGTATAGCCATTTATCCTTGGAAGCTGCAAAGACCTTCAATAATCACAAGCTTGGTAGAAGCGAGATATTTAGGAATACCTACGAAGTATAACGGGACCTAAGATGGTGGGTGTCTCGGATGTGCTAAGCTTTGTGCTAAGCTTTCCCGCCCAGTCTAGCGCCAAGCCTACATAGCCAATCACCTATACGTCTATCTCTGCCCTTCCCAACTCACCTACTGTATAATGATTAGGGCACTTAACGTGCATCTCGTGGTTCCTGCACCTCGCATTTCCATCTCGCACTTCCACTGCCCTTGAAGAAGCCTTGTAACGGGATGAAGATGCGCCGAACTAAAACATCGACGAATTAGATACGGTTCCAACCCACCATCTCCTTGGTACGATCACATCTATTATTAGGCAAGACTTACACGATATTATCTGACGAGAACGGCAACAACCTGTCTAAGGACTACTCAAATGGCTTCACAAAACCATAGCATAATTCTTTACTTTTCTTGGTGAGATCTCGCAATACTATCTGAAAGCTGTTACTTTTCTACCAGATTGACCTAGGTCACTTAAGGCAGCTACAGAAGTCTCCATTGGCGTATGCTAGAAGAAATTCGGTCGCATCGGAAATAGCCAAGGCTATGCCTTCTGATTTGAATCCGAGCGCTTCTCAGTGCATCTAGGGCATAGCAGACGGGATGCCGGGTGATCCTGGAGCTACGGTTGTATGTGGTTGTAATGGGCAACCAAAGACATTCATACTCAAAACCGTTAGGTCTCGCACCGTAGACATGACCACGCTAGAGCGAGCCTCTGGCGGCTCGATTGGGCGCACCGTCATCTGTTTTTTTCTTTTCTAAAAGAATTTGGCCACATTTCAAGGGACTATGAACAGTTGTATTAAATCATGTTTTCACTGCACACCTACTTGACCATCCAAACTATACTATATTATGCGTGTGCTCGAGGTTATAATTGATTCTCTGCGTCTGCCTTGACTCCTGAAGTATCATTCTGGCAAGCCCCCTGGGCGGCAGAGCTGCCGCGGAACCCCCGGCCTGTCTCGCGGGGATCCCCGGCCTATTTACCGGTACTCTGCTGATCATCTCGCTAGTACTTGGAACATCAGAGGACGTCGATGCTGTCCGCATGCGCATCCCCCTCCGCGCTTCCATCGAGGTGGCCGATCTTGCAGAGGGACGGCGAGGTGCCATTCTATTTCTGCTCTCGTTCGGCGCATCGGACACGGCCTCGCCTTTACGCTGGCCATCACCATGACCTGACAGCCATGCCAAGAAGTTGGCAATCCCCCGCAACACGACTCGGGTTCTGTTGCTCCAGAAATGCATGCCACGATTAGAGTTTAAAGATCCAATCAGCACAAAGAAGGGGACGCAGACGCACACCGTCACGATGCCGAAGTTCCAGTACTGCTCATCGGTAGGCATATTGGTCATGCCAAAGACGGACGTGACAAAGGTCAGCGGCAGAAAGAAGATGGACACCATGGTCAAGATCTTGATGTTGTGGCCTTGCAGCACCGTAATGTCCGAGTTCTCGACCGACTTGCGCGACTCCTGGATGCTGGTGCCGACGAAGAGCTCTTCGCGCAGCGTCCTAATCTCGTTGCGGCGGGCGTCGATCTCGAGTATCAGCTTTCCGAGGCTCTTCATCTGTGCCTCGAATTTTGCGCGCAGCGTCGACATCTTCTTACGAAAGTACAGGTTTCGGGGGCTCTCGTGCTCCTCGAGCAGCCAGAGCGTCTTGTGGGTGCCAAGCCAGACCTCTTCGGTGAAATTATCCTCATACGCGTCAATCATGGCCTTGATGGACTCGTTGACGATGCCGAGAGTCTGGGCCGCCCAAAAGTAACGACGCGTAAAGGTGAATTCGGCGTCTTCAAACAGTAGCTTTTCTCGGACCTCGTCGTTGAACATGAAGTCGAGCGGGGGCGTGATGAGCCGGGTGATCTTGTGGTAGATGGCTTCGAATCGCTTCTGGGCGTCCTTGAACTCGCCGAGAATAGTCACCATGAAGGCCTCGACACCATTGACGTAGTGCTTGGTCGAGTCGTGCACGTCGAGACTGCACTGCCAGTCCGGGTAGCACTGAATGTTGAGTACCTGCCAAGCTGCAAAGGGGTCAAATACTTCCCCGGTGATCCCGGTTCCCCGGCGCGAACGATTCTTGATCCGCTTGATGGGCTTTCCACCGAGGTGCAGTGCCACGACAGAGCTACAGCGGGTAATGGCAATGTGGTGTTCGGCACGCTCTTGCTGTCGATCTGCCAGCTGCCGTTCCAGTGCCAGCGGCGCACCGTCGGTGCCAACATCAAATACTTGGTGATGGCTCAGGTGGCTGCGGTCAGGTACGGGCCCCTTGATCTTAGGGAACAGATTTATCGAAAGCAGGCGCTTGGGAGCGTCTAGAACATCAGCAAGTATTCTTTGGCCCTCTTCTGGCCATTTGTACGACGCCAAATGCTCTTGCAGCCCTTCCTCAGTGTATGCCTGGTGTTCTAGGGGCGTTTGTGCGAAGAACTCTTCTGCCGTCTCCTCTTCGTCTGAGTCCTCGCCCGTCGCTCTGGATGCCGACGACGTGATCACAGAATCAAGTCCGGTGGAGATCTTGCGCCGACGCATCGGGTCCGGATGCGATGGCGAGACTGTCCGTGAAGTCAGCGAGGTCTGCGGGCTTTGCGGAACCACCGGCAGCGGACTCTGCGGTGGTTCGCGAGCCTCTTCCAGCAGCTGATGCAACAAATCCTGGCTTTCCAAGTACGCCTGCCGCTGCTCGTCCAGCCGCTTGATAAGCGTCTCCAGCTTCTGCTCGTCTAGCACCATTGTTGAATAACACTTATTTTGAGTCACAAATTAGATACATGATGTTGGAGAGAAGCCCAGCAAAACAAGCAGAAAGGACGAGGCTGGCGAAGCCATCAAAGGATTTTCTTCGCATCTACCATCCTGCCAGCCAGCCTTGAAAACCTGGTGCAGGTTGGCCAACGTGGTTGTACAGAGTAGTACAGCAGTATGGACATGGGTCAGAGTCCAGACCCCGCACGACAATTGTTCAGAACGCTGACATCTTGATCACCCAATCAGATAATCTTATATCGCAGAAATACCCTGTCGGACTTACACCGCCCAATGCATGATGGTCAATAGTACTACATTGCATTGGCAGAAATTCGGCCCCCAAAACGATTGCCCACGCTCGGCTGGATTTCGGCGATTTCGGCTTTACCCGCCACCGATAAATCCGCTCATTTGGCTCTCAGTCGATGAACCAGCAGAATGTGCACAGGATCAAGAGCAGTAATACTGCGAACGAGTTCTTCAACGACAGGAGTGCAATGTATTCGCACACTTGATGATATCATTTATCGATATGTTACAACTATTGTTCGTATCCCTTTGGGGACCATACAAATTTTACTCAAGGGAGTTTTCGTCTAATAGTTCTGAATACCAGCTCCAATCTATGTCGTTGGACACTTCAAGTTAGCGAGATTCCCAAAAGAAGAAGAAAAAAAAGGAAAAGAAAAAAAGGGCGAAGAGGAACAAGGAAGAGAAATTTAGAACGAGTGAGGCTTTGAACTTACCATCTAAGTCTTTCATGATCGCTCTTTTGAATTTGTCGTTTCGAATTTTAGCGGCTTCGAGAAATGCGGGGAGCATAGCCGCCGCCTCGCTCGAGGTCATCACCAGCAGCGGATCAACATCAGTAGGCCAAGGCACACCCTGTGCAGAGCCCATTGCGACTATCTTTTGAGCCGTGTTTTGCAGGCGGAGATCCACAGTCATGGGATTGATATCGGATGCCGTAGCGGATAGGAACTCCTTGAGTCCGAGAACCTCGAGATCCCCCGGACCCAGCGAAGCATGTGGCGGGTCATCGATCTTCAAGGTTCGACTCAGGGCACGAACGAAGGCGTAGCGAATGCGATACTGTTCCGGGCCGCTTGATCCAGAGAGAACATCTTGTGATACAAGGACTGTCCATCCGTCCCCAAGCACTAAATCCCGGGCTAGCGGAGCACAAGTGGTACCGTCCGGCATGGAAAATGGTAAGGCAAGGTTCTCGCAGAGCATGGGACTCACTTGGGCCGCGAACAGTGGCTCGGATTTCAAGGACGCTGGAGCAGTGGAAAAGCTGAAAAATGGGGCCGCCTCTGGAAACATCCATTCTTCTTTCCATTCGAGCGACGACAGCCAGACAAGAAAACCGGCAGCGAAGCGCTCTGGCTTGAGGAGCCCGTCAGCTAGATGGATACAGTCGTAATGAAACTCTGAACCACGCCCGTGACTCCTCTCATGTCGGACGAATATCTGCTGCACAGGATATACGTTCATCGGCGTAAGGCTCGGATGTGTCGGTAGCCAGAACCTTTTCCGGAGAGCGGCCGAAAAGGCGCCAGCAAACATTATATTGGTACATGATAAGATCTCGGGACGGGCAGCCAGCACGGCGAAAAACTCAACACTGAGTGCATCACTCTCGCGAGTAGGGTTTGTTAACAAACAGATTTGTCGCAGAGGCCGCGTCCGCGATATTGCATCGGCAAATTGGGCAGGTGTACTTCCCTGAACACTGTTGATACACAGGCTGAGTGACGTGATGGTATCATTCATCCCCGGCCAGTCGTCAAGCGCCGCAGAGATGGACTCAGCCGAGATACTCTTCATTTGTTCTAAGCCGAGGTGGCCATTTTGAGCAAAGGCAAGCCGAAAGAGCCTCCCGGAAGACCGAGTGTTTCCAAACTTGTTAGACAGCTCCAACAGGTTCTGTTGAAGGAGGGTTTGGAACCCAGGAAGACTCCGGACCTTGTCAAATGCAGAAACGTCAAGGTCATTCATGCAAGAGGTCTCCTGGACGATTCTTCTGATGATCTGGCTCTGCAAGGTGTGCGAGGTGTGGGGACTGACAGTCGACTCAATTGTCGCTGGAAGGATGTCATTGAAGTCATCTGATGGCCAAACCAGGCTCAAGGCCGTTGCCTCCACCAAAGGTATCGAAGTCAAAAGACCCATGTTATCGCCATGATGTGGATAGCCATAGTCTGCAACCGAATAATCGAACTTGGCCATATACTCAGCCGCTGACATGGCCTTCCGCGGCCGCACCTCGTCAACAACTCTGAGGGGGCCTTCCTGGAATGCAAAACTGGCACCCTGGAAAGGGACCCTCCTCTCCTCTTCCAAAGACCCGATCAACTTCGCCATGGCGACTGCAAAGCCGACGATGCCGTAACGCACCGCTTTGGGATCGGTGATATCGAACACAACCATTCCCCACTCGATATCATCGTCGCGATATACAGTAGCTAACGGCTCTGGGCGATGTGGTGCACTGCGCCCATTGCCAGGATCAAAGGCGACGCCCTGAAGGAGTGACGCGGAGATGAAAGGAAACTGCGCCACCATTGTGCGGTCCCATGGTCGTTGGCGATGGGGACTATCAGGCTGTTTTCTGCTGAGTTTGGGCAATTCAACCGGCTCTGGACGATGCTCGTCGGAGTCATGTTGTCCAAGGTAAACCTCGGCGAGAGAAAGCTCGCTGCGAATCGCTATGTGATTGGCGGGTTCGGACAAAATGGTGACGATGCGCCGACAGCAGGCAACGAGAGGGGCCCCATGCAACGATTCCTCCTCATAACCACCAATACTCGAGACCACGGCTATCGGGCGGTGCCTCCCGGCAATTTTGGCCACGACATAGAAGACCCAAGAATTTGGACCGGATCCTTCGCTCAGGGGCCGCCAATAAGGCGTGAACGTTGAGTCTGCCATGCGTATCTAGGCAAGTATGCGGATATCGGGAGACGATTGAAAGTTTATGTGGTACAGCGGCACAGATGGAAGAAGGAATATGCAGAAAACTTTCGGTCGTTCGACGTGAGCGGAATTGTAGGCCGTTAGTGCGGCACAGTTCAATAAGTCAGAATGAACTTGAAGAAAGCTGCAGGGTCTGTTTCTCATTTAAGTCTATTTATGCTTAAACGTCCCGGATAGTCCCCTGAAAATGGGCTGAACCACCCGCTAGGGGCCAGGGCCCAGGGGTCCTGGCCCTTGGCAGCTCACGTTATCCTCTTATCCCCCGCACTGAAGTTAGTACCTCCATAGTCCACTGACATATAGTTGTAGGACGGTATGCCAAGGATCTCTTATACCAGGGACTTTTTGTGCTAGTTCCTTCAGAATCAGGTGTTACAGAAGATATTCACACGATCGTTCGCAGATGAAGTCAGATCCTCACGAGGCAACCACCACGCCTGCGTACAGGGCCTTCGGATAGTTGTACCGGGTCATCGTGCTTACCCAGTAACGCCTCGACGACATGGTAGCTGCGATCAAGGGCCAATATCCTAAAGAAGAGGTGAAAGTCTTGGCCCAGCGGCGCAGGAACTTTGAGCTTTGGAACAATATATTTTCTGGCCAACACATGGTGTAAGCGCTTATCGATATACCTTGGTCTTCTATAGTATGTTGCCAGGCGATGGTGGTCAGATCTTCCTTCAAAGTAACGTTGATCAAAAGTCCCATAATTCACGCATCTTCTTCTACATCAGTTCTACAGATCCTTCAATATACATTTCTTGGCAATGGTCGCAAGCGCTGGTTTTCGCTGCAATTTGCCAATATAGGTATTGAAGGATCTTAGGCGTTACTTGGGTTTCTGCGAGTACGACTTCACTTCTGACAGAATGCATTATATCTCTCAATTTACACCAATATCAAAGCCATGAGTGACGGAAAATATTGTGGCAAAGCCAATATGTAGCGGCAAATCTCACCGCCAATTCTCCGCCCGATCAATGATAGCTACAGCACTCTATTTTCGGTATATTGATTTTTGTGTACTTGGAACGCCTCGTTCGTGTCTGGATGGCATCTTCTCGGTACTGATAGCGACAGAAAGGAGAATTACACCAAGGCAGAGTGAAGGATCGTTCGGCTATCATCATTAGAGCTTCCAAAGTGACTGCTTCGTAGACTCTTGAGTAGATAGAAGTAAGGCTCCTGGGTGATAGGTATATAAATGCGACGCAGTTCCGGTACTGGTATCAAGTTTTTGTTTCCCAAGACAAATAATACAAGTCACTCCCAATCATACAATCCCTCGCTCGTCGATCCACAAAATGAAGTTCACCGGAGTTCTATCTTCCGCCATTTTCCTGGCCTCGCTCGTCGCGGCGACTCCTGTTCCCGAGGACTCTGTTGCCTTGGAGGAACGCCAGACTGCCAGCGGCTGCAATTATTTGTAGGTTCCTCTGTCAACATGACAACTGGTTTCAACGACTTGACAAGCTAACACCAAGTTTGTTAGTGCTGCTCCACGATGCTGTGTTCCGACAGTGTGCCAATGCGCAAACGGTGAGCAATCTCTCCTCTGTCATCAGAGCAGGAGGAAAGAATGTTTGGGAGGAGAGGCTAATTGATGTTCTTTGGTCTAGGTGCTATCTTCCAAGTCAACCAAGACAACCTCAACGCCGGTCGTCACGGCTGTGACCCTCCGTGGGGATACATTGCTGCCTCCAACTCGCAGTTTCCCGGATACTGCTGTTAATAGAGCCCAGCGCAAGGCATACATGGTGGAGACAAGCCTTGGCAAATAGGTCTTTCGGGAATGTGAATGGGGAGTCACTTTCAAACTTCGTATTCGGTAGCATGTGCAGCTTCAATCAAGGCCTACTACACAAAAGTACATAGCCATGACCTACCTAGCCAATATCATAGTGTTTGCGTAATTATCTCGTACTGACTTTAGTGATTCATCAATTGTTTTGCTCGATGCAGTGATAATATCCTCCATGATGCACCATGCACTATCATATGCTAGTACGGCAGCATATCTTCTCTTCCCCCCTCCAAGAAAAGACGCGTGCCAGTCAAAGTTTTCATGTTTGATGAGCGCACCTAGAATACTCATGAGAGAATTGATGCGGTGCAACTCTCGTGTTGAGAACAACTCAAGCACTGCACATTGAAAATCAACAAAATGATATACGATAAAGAAGTATGTATTAACCCCAGCATCTAAACCTCATAATCATCTAGGTAGGTGAATAATATTGAATGATAAGTCCAGAACATCCTTTCCATATTTCCATATCAATTCAAAAATTTCTTCAAGCAGAGCTGACAATCTTGACAAGAATGCCTTCGGGGGTGTACCCCTTGGAGAGGTAGGCAGTGGTATTGTACTGCGCATTGGTGGCATTGTAGACAACCCCAAAGGAGCCGCCGGCCTCGGCGCAGTCAATTATGGCCTGGGTCTTGGCGGTGCCGGTGCCGCCATCAATGGTGTTGGCAATGTCGGTGAACAGGACGCTCGAGTTGACCGAGGGGTCCAGGTGCTTGCCCAGAGCGAGGACGCTGCCGCGCTGGTAAAGCGTGTACTCTTCGCAGTTGGGCGTGTCGGCCGCCAACATGACGAACTGGCGACCGTCGCGGGTTTGCTGTCCGTAGGAGCGCAGGTAGGAGGCGACGAATTGAATGTCGGCCACGTCGACATTCTGAGGAACGCTGTCGCTGTCCGTGTAGCAGAACAATTCAGTGCCCTCTGTGGCGTCGCAAGAGGCCGCGGCACCGCTAATGAGATAGCCAGCGGCCATGAGTGTAATAGAACGTGGGGACAACATGATGAGAAGTTTTGAGGGGCTCGTGCTTGAGTGATCGGAATTTAGAGTGGTGAAGCAGAGAGTAACCAGTGATGACCAAACGACCAAGTTGTGTAGATCCTGATGCCGCCTTCTCGAGGTGCTATCATATACTTTCCTGTATGATCCGTGTGATCAGGAGGAGTATAGCTGTGCCGTATGATTCGAGTCTTAGTATAATCAAATTCAATATTATATTCTTGGCAAAGGAATCCTGCCAAGAGAATCCTACGAATCTATGAGCTTGGCAATAACACTCCAAAATCGGACGAAAGACTATATTCGTCTTAAGTCAATTCAGGCATTGCTGACACTTTAATTTCGTGTATGATCTTGGCAGAACGAACGCCGCATCCTTTGGTGTGCCTAGACTTGGCAAAGTATACTTTGCATGGTGTATCACAATCAATCATGAAAATGATTATCGGTCACATCGTCTGACGTGAGATGTGCAGAGCACCAGATGTGATCAAGACTCAGGGGCCCTGGAGGAAAGAATGAGACTATCGCTGTTGATAGTCCAGCTGCCTGTACCGGACCTCGGCCGCTGCTCCATCTCCTGACTGCCAGACCATGCGCATGAAGCTAGATATCGCACGCATATATAAATAAAAGTATACGGTACTGAATTGAGTCTCGTCAAAGCGAGGTCTCAAACTACACACTCTCTTGTTCTGTTCTTCTACGTGAGCTTCAGTGCTCTTGCCCATTTCGTCATGGGAGCCATCAAGGGCGCTCGCTCGCTTCTACTACTTGTTCTCAATCTTCAAGTTCTATGTGTCTCGGCCATCTGGAAATATGGGAATCCCGACAAGTATCCCAAGATTCCAGACTACGGTCCAAAGGTGGGCATTACCACTGTCCAGTTGCTGTGATTTGCCGCTAATATTCTTCTAGCCTGGTCCGGCGTATATGGTGGACAACACCAAGAACTACTATAATGTAGCCCCAGACAAAGGTCCGTCAAACGCTACTTCACACTCTTACATCATGCAAAACATCCCATGTCGCTGTCGCGGTCTTGACCCCATGCCATTACTGTCCCGCGCTCACACGTCAAATAGGTAGTCAAAATGGTGCTGTATGGGCTTATTCTGGTAGCCATGACGAGTTCGTCTCAAATCTCGGCTCTGGCAGAGTCATGCGCGGCGGCTTCGAGAACAAGACATCAACGCAATCTACCAGCTTCGACCCCGTGGCGATCAAGAAGCGCCAGAGTGGGTCATATTGGCTGGAGGAACTTGGGCCATTGGGTAGTGTAAGTGAATGACGCCTCAAGACCGTGACCCTGAAGCTCCAATGAGACGATACACTAACATTGGTAATAGCAACCTCGTGCTGGCTCAGGCTACGAGTTTTACCGGAACGTTTTGGACTTTGGAGCCGACAACACTGGAGACTCCGACACAGTTGAGGCCATCAATGCCGCTGTGGAGGACGGCAACCGCTGCGGGGAGGAGTGCGGTAACACTTTTAGTCAAGGTGCAATCGTTTACTTCCCGGCTGGCACCTATAAGATTTGCTCCCCAATCATCCAGCTGTACTATACGCAGTTCATTGGGGATGCAAATGATCCGCCGACAATTCTGGGATGTGATGAATTCAAGGGCATTGCGCTTATTGACACCGACCCCTATATCCCCGGCGGCAATGGAGCGAACTGGTACATTAATCAGAACCAGTTCTTCCGCCAGATACGCAACTTCATATTTGACTTGACGGAAATGCCCGAGTCTACTGATGATGACGACCAGCCGTTGGTCCCGACTGGCATTCACTGGCAGGTGTCTCAAGCAACTTCACTCCAAAATTTGGTGTTCAATATGCCGTCGGCCACAAACGACCAAGAAAGCACAGCCGTCGGTATATTCACTGAAAACGGAAGTGGTGGCTTCGTCTCAGACCTGACCTTCAATGGCGGAAACATTGGCTGGCGGGCCGGTTCCCAGCAGTACACAGCCCAGAACCTGAAGTTCAATGACTGTCTGACTGCTATACAGATGGTCTGGGATTGGGGCTGGGTATGGCAACGCATCGAGATCAATGGTGGCGCCATTGGCTTCAATATAAGTGGTGTAGGCGGTAGCACAGGACAGGGCATTGGCTCGATTTCTGTTGTCGACACCAGCATCAGCAATGTACCAGTGGGCATCCTGACCAACAGCAATCCGACATCGCCTCACATTGTGCTCGACAATGTCGAGGTAGACGGAGTGGACAGGGTCGTCCAGGTCGAGGACGGAGATACCATGCTTACCGCCTCGGGAACCATTAGCATGTGGACCACGGGAAAGGTCTACAGAGGAGATGAAGGCTCCGACGTGACGGGGACAGTGGATGTACCCGCCAAACCGTCCGGTCTGCTTTCTGACGGAAAACTGTTTGTTCGGACACGGCCCCAGTACGAGTCACTCGGGGCATCTGATTTTTCTGTAGCGACCAGAGATGGTGGCTGCGATAATGATGGCACTGGCGACCAGACAGAATGTCTCAACTCTTTCCTGCGAGAAGCAGTGGGATCAGACAAGATTGCCTATTTCCCGGCTGGAGTCTACCAAGTCGCCGGCACCGTCTTGATACCGACAGGGTCACGAGTCGTGGGATCCAGCTGGTCTCAGATACAGGGCGCTGGCTACTACTTCTCCGACATGACTAATCCCAAAGTCGTAGTTCAAGTCGGCAATCGCGGTGACATTGGTACCATGGAGATCACTGACATGCTCTTTACCGTCGCGGGCAACACAGCCGGAGCTATTGTCCTCGAGTGGAACGTGGACGCCGTATCCCAGGGAGCCGCCGCCATGTGGGACTCCCACATCCGTGTTGGCGGTGCCACAGGCACCGACCTCGACATTGAGCAATGCCCAAAGCGCAGCTTCAATGAGCTGTGTATTGCCGCGTCTCTGATGATGCATGTCACGAAGCAAGCCTCGGGCTATTTTGAGAACGTTTGGGTGTGGACGGCTGACCATGACAATGACATGAGCGTCTACGATAGCCCAGATAAGTTGGCCAACCAGATCAGTGTCTATTGCGCTCGTGGTCTGCTCATAGAGTCGCAAAACCCCTCTTGGTTCTATGGCGGTGGTTCTGAGCACTCGGTCATGTACAACTACCTGGTCTATGGCGCAAAAGACGTTTACCTCGGCCATATCCAGACGGAGACTCCGTACTATCAGCCCGAGCCAATTGCCCCAAAGCCTTTTGACATTGCGGCCAGTTTTCCTGGTGATCCTGATTTCGCAAGTTGTAATGGCGATGCCGCATGTGCTTCCTCGTGGGGCATGATTGTCTCAGACTCGAGCTCCGTTACAGTCCATGCAGCTGGGCTGTATAGTTTCTTCCAAGACTATTACCAAGACTGTCTGGAAACCAATGACTGCCAGCAGCGCGTCCTTAGGGTTACAGGATCGACTGATGTGGTGTTTCTGAACCTCTTCACTGTAGCAATTTCCGAAATAGCTGTCGGCATTGACAAGACGGTTGTATCTAAGGAGTCCAATCAACGCGGCTTCACGACGGAAATTAGTGTCTGGCTGCCACTGGACGGCGCCGACAACACCAATCCGATATTTGTTGGCGCAGAAGTCTGGATCGCCCCGACAGTATCATGCTCGGCTGAATCCTGCCTACTCATCTTTCCTACGAGTTCCTTGGACAGCCCTTCTACCATTTCGCCTAGCCCGTTCACAACGTCGTTCCAATATGGAGGGACGAGTACGGTGACACAGAACGGTGCGGTAACAGTGACTTTCATCACAACTACGACGACCACGGTGCTAAATATCCCACCGGTAACGGTCGATGGGATGCCTTACTCCAACTATAATATTTCATCTGGCCAGTCGACCATTGACATCACACCTAGTGTTGACGTTCCTCCATTCACCATATCGCTGCCGGATGGCAACGGCAGTAATACGACTCGCGTTGTTCCTCTCCCGCCATGGCCACTGATCGATGACGGTCCAACTGGACCGAGCATAATACCTGTGCCCTCTGGAAATCTTCCCAGCGGTAGCGGCACCTTCTACACTGGAATCACATCTACAATCACGGTCACTGGTGCAACGGTGACCACCATCTCCTTCCCTGGTGTTATTACACCCACCACGGTTACATGCCCACCTGACGACGTGATTGTTTTTGCCACGCCATCCACTACCTTCTACACCGAGTGCGCAACTCCCACAACATTTGGTATCGGGTTCAATTGCCCGACTACCAAGGTGGTGAGCTTCTTGGGTCCGACAACTGGTATCGTGTCCGTTGATTGTAGCGTCGTGACGGGCTTCCCTCCCGCAGAAACTGAAGAGCCGCCACCACCCAGCGAGACAAGAACTACGCCGCTGCCCGTCTGGACAACATGGCCTCCTGGTATTATAACTCCCATTAGTACAACAGTCGAGGGCCCAGAGCCAACCCAGGGCGGCACCAAACAGTCCTGCAAGCTGTGGTTCTTTTTTGTGTGCATTAGTCGAGACGATCTTGAAATCGGAGGCTGGTTTTGGTCTTTCCCACCCGGTATTTATCCCCCAGGCCCCCCTCCAGGTATCCGATGGCCTTCAGGATTCACGCTGGAGGGGTCACTGCCACCGTGGCCACGCATCACGATCGGTCCGGGTGGTGAGCTCACCTACTCCGAGGAACCGACAGAGTGTACTACAACCCAGACGGCATCCATATGTACAGTTAGCACCACTTTTTCCGTGACCTCAGACGCTACAACTACAGCAACGACGGCCACAGTGACTTCAAAGGAGTGCGAGACTATTTCTGGCTGTTCTGTGAGCCAATCGACCACTGAAGGTGCAACCACCACAATCGAAACATGTACGATTGAACCGACTGGCGGGGCAAGACGTCGAACGCCAGAGCCAAGCGAGGGCCATGCCCTGCAGAAGCGTGCTTGCCAGCCAGTTCCTGTCGTGATTTATCCCAGAGACCCTACTAGCGCCGCTGAGAGAGGGCAGATTCGAGCAGCCCTCGGTACAAATGCTTACCACGAGGCTCGTTCCAATAGTCTCGCGGGCGGTTACACGGCCTTTTTCTGGGTGCAGAGCTTGCCCTCGGAGCCTAGAAGTACAATCGAAAACCTGGTCGGGGTGGAAAATGTGTATGAATATCAAACATGGAACAAAAACAACCTCCCACCATCAGGCCCAAATCTGGGGATAGCAAGCGAGGCGGCAGCCATGATCCCCAGAGGTTCGGGCCCAGTGGGTCTTGACTCGGAGTCTTTCAACCTGTCGCTTAGAGGAGATCCTCCGACAGTGAACGATGGTTTACCGCCATCCAAGGTTCAACTATGGAAAAGAGCTGCGACATCGGCGCTCAGTCAATATTGGAACGACGCTCTGATATCTTTGCCAAATGGGCAGAGGTGGAAGAGTGGACCTAGAGGTGGAAAATCTGGCAGCGATTTTGTATACTATTACGACGACTCGGCTGGATCTGGAATGACCGTCTACGCCGTTGGTGAGCCTGGAGGTGTCAACACAGCACATGACGAGTGGAGCGGCAGAGAATCCCCTCGCAGATTGGACAAATTCACATATGAAGCCAGTGGACCTGCCGACCAACTACACGGCACTCGAGTGGCGGCTGTTATCAACGGAGCTCAGTTGGGTGTTTGCAAGAGCTGCAAGGTTGCCTACACCGGCTACGTACCCGCTAGCGCTGTGACGGATGATCAAGGAAGGCTATTTGATCCTGACCCTCGTGATTGGTATCTGGAAGATCTCCTGAAGGCCTGGGACGATATGGAGTCACCTACTTCGTCAGTCATCAATATGTCGTGGGGTTCAATGTATCAATTCTGGACTCCAGCCTTCATCAACAGACTATACGACATTTTAAAGAGGATGGACAGGGCCGGCGTCACTCTCGTTGTCGCGGCAGGCAACTGGGGGGACCAAAAGTATAACCGAAAAGCCGTCGACACGTACCCTCAGTTATTCGCAGATCCAAACAACGGCCTAAAGCCTCAATGGACAGATTCGAGCGACGCCACTGATCTTGGATACCTCGAAAATATGATCGTCGTCGGTGCCACAAATCAATTTGGTAATGAAGCTAAATTTTCGCAGACGGCAGACTTTGTGACCACGTTCGCAGCCGGAGATAATCTAAATGCACCCGGCTCCTCTGGCAACTCTGATTATGAGGCGGCGAGGGGTACTTCTTTTGCAGCGCCGCAGGTGGCTGCGCTGGCTGCATATTTCAAAGCGCTGCCCTCGAAGTGGCAAGGACAACGTGAGTATCTTGCTTTCATCATATCACTTTTACTAAAACCTTCTTTTGTTTTATTAATCATATGCGTAATTGTATTCGTGAGCGAAAACACAAACGCTCGATTGACATGATTTACTAATATCGCGTCTTTCATTTAGTCAATCAAGAAAGCAGCGATGGACCCCGGGCAGTCAAGGCTCTGATTTCAACTTTGCAACGCTACATCACGACACCGACTCAAAACAACCCAGCATTGAGACGGCTCATGGTTTGGAATGGCATGGATCAAAGCGATAATTGCCTTTTGGAAAACGATTCATCGAATTGTCCAGAGTTGCCAGATGATATTACTGCTTGTGATGTAACTGCGCTGTTCGCGGAATTATTGCCTAGGATCGTGGAAGGTAACGAGACCATGATCGCAGAGCGCCAAGACGGTGGCTCCTGCGCCTTGCCGGGAGGTGGTGGCGGCGGCGGCACGCAAATCACCCTCACGACGGGGCCGACAGTGAGCCCGACCTGCGCCAATCCAGACGGTTGCGGTGGTCACATCTGCTCGGGCTACTGGTGCGCGCCAACGCCGACGGGCTTTCCCCCAGGCTATCAGGACCCCAAAGATCCGAGCTCGTCCGAATACACGGCGCCGACCACGACTGTCAACCCCACGACGACTTCTGCGACGCCGACAACGCCGACGACAATACAGCCGCCAGGGACACCTAATCCGGAACCGACCGCCTACTTAGATATCGTTATCAGTTCCTCCTTCTCATCCGATGACAGCAACACCGTCAACCGATGGTACTTTTATGCGCAGACCTTTGGTACGACCTATGATATCTGCAACGATGGTTTCCAATGGGAATCGGCCGGTCGGGAGGAGTATTTCCCATTCCCCGAAAACGTTCCCTTTCCCGATGGCACCTTTGAGCTCGAGACCATGCTCAGCACCGACGGCTGCGTCTATGAGGGTACTGCGGACGCCGCGGGCACGCTGACCTGCCCTGACCTCACGCAGACCATCCAGTGTTTTGGATACTCGAGAGACGTCGACAGTACCTTGTGCGGGGAACTTTTGAATGATGATCGCGCCGTGATTGTTGGGTGTAGATGGTGAGGTACTATGATGGTAGTATTGTGGCTGATGGTCATGGGCTCGCGAGAAAATATTGGCTTTAATCTCTTTTATCTTCGAATGGCAGATGAAATCGTCTTTTCCAAATGAAGTTCGATGGTTATCTTACATTCTTTTGTTTTGTAACTATAGCAAGAACTCATGCCTTCAACCAGTAACGCCGAGATCTCGGCGGTGGAGCCGGAATATAACCGAATTTCATTCGGCGATATACTATTTTGATTCCAAAGCGCTTTGAGTGGGCTTCAATAGCACTGCACATGTTAGCGTGTCATAGTGCTGGCAATTCATGACAAGCTCCTCCTCTCAATCGTAATGAAATCAGCTTGCTTTACTCAATGCGTGCCAAGTCAATACGAATCATGAATACGTAGTTTTGGACATGCGCACTTTGTAGCATTTGCGTTTGTAGCTTCGCCGCCAACGTGCTGCAGCCATCTCCAGGACCCCTGGCTTTCGTTGAACCAACTGCATACTGAGTCCTGACTGCATATAAGCACCATAAAAGTAGGCCCGGAACCAACGAACATTGTGCTCATTTGATTTGTAAATATTGTTCAGTTTGTGAGCCCACCCAGAACTCTCATATTGTTTCCTGACTTTGCACAGCTACCACTCATTCCCTTGGCCGAGTAGAAACCATGTTCCAGCAAAAGCCAGTGTTCGTTTTGCTCCATGGTGCGTGGCACACGCCCAAATGCTGGGACCTTCTAGTCGGCGAGCTCGACAAGGCGGGTTACGAGTCCGTCGCACCGGCGCTACCTTCATCCAATGCCTCGCCACTCCCCTCGGACTGGTCTGCGGACTTGGACACCATCCAAACCACGGTTCGCGAACTGATCGAAGCCGGCCGCGATGTGGTTGTCGTCATGCACAGCTTTAGCGGCATGACGGGTGGCACCGCTCTGAATGGTCTGGACAAGGAGTCGCGCGCCGCTGAAGGTCCCAGGGGCGGCGTTGTCAGGCTGATTTATATCAATGCTTTTCTTGTTCCCGAGGACACCCAACATTCTCCGCCGGGAACGAGCGACAATATGATCCCCGAGATGGAGGCAAACATTAAGGTCCGGATATATAAGTCCTGTCATTTTTCATCCAACTAGCTAACAATTCTTTTCTTTTTCCCCTCTTTTAGGCTGGAACTGTGATCGTCTCGCCAAAGAATGTCAAAGCAATGTTTCATCAGGACTTGGATGAGAAGACCAGCAAAGAGTATGGTCGTGATTTGCGGCCGCATAGTCTGGGGTCCTACTGGGGCAAGACCAAGTACGCAGCTTGGCGGCATATTCCGACCAGCTACATCATCTGTACCGAGGACCGACCTTTAACCGTCCAAATCATTCATGGTTTGATCGCTAGGGCAACCGAGGAAGAGCACAAGATTGACAATGTAATTGAACTTAAGGCAGGCCATTCTCCCTTCCTTAGCCAGCCTCAGTGGACGGTCGGGATTCTCATTGCGGAGGCTGGACGGGCGAGACTCTCGAACGGCACTGATCTGGTGGCGGGGGCGTCTAAGTCGTAGCGGGGGATAAGTGGTACCAGCTTGCGGGCGGTCTTTCATGGACGGATCAAGGGTTAATACGCAGTATGTACGAGGAGATATGTTTCATATAAAGTAGAAGTATACTATTGACATACAAGTCTCGCTCAGAATATGCTGACCTGCTCATGGTTCACATGCTTGAATATGGTCGATGTGAACCGACACCATAATTGCAGGTACGCTAACAAAGCCAATCTATCCTAGGGTATCTATTCCACATGCTCCCACTGTCAAATATTAAGGATAAGTCTTGTATATAGGAATCTCGTCATCGTGGCGTCCTATAACCTTTTACTATTATATTATTTGATATAAGCGGCTTAGAGAATGTCTGACACACACATTGCCCGACCTGCTGGTGACTTGACAGTTGTATCGGAGCCAGCCATCCAACCCTGAAAAACTACACTTGTCTCTGCTGGCTATGATCCCCACCAACACCAACCACAGCCAACACACAATATGTCCGTATTATACCCACACGATGTAATCACCAATAACAAGCTTTTTCGCAACAACAAATCGATAGGTCTTGTGGTCTAGTGGTATGATTCGCGCTTAGGGAAAACCCTGAACATTGTTTGCGCGAGGCCCCGTGTTCGATCCACGGCAAGACC
>SWKT01000152.1:0-48182 GCA_011058875.1 Neopestalotiopsis sp. 37M
CCCCCCCCCTCCAGATGGAAAGTTGTCGTGACGGGTCGTACAATGGTAATTCAGAGAGTGGTCAATCAAGCTGTCAAAATCCCTCGGCGAAATTCATGACTTTTCTAAGAGAAGTACCTAGCTTTACAATTTCTCGCGATGCAATATGACTGGGTTTGAACTGCAACTCAGCAAGGTATCGTCCAAGCCTAGAACTAATTTTGGTGCTTTCTTATCTTTTTTGGTGTACTGCGTATGTACCTAACTTCTTTGACCATTCTTGAATACAATTTCCGTGGCCAAAAGGCCCGTCTGCGTTAGTCACCAGCCAACGACAGCTCCTCATCAACGTTAACACCCTTTATTGCAGCTGGATGAGAGAGATGCACATTGACGTGACTTCTGAATGGTGAGACCATCTAATACAGAGAAATTTATCAGTGCGTCAGGTGCTCTTCATCAGTGATACAGTAGAATACTCTTTTCGAAAATTGAATTAACACAGTTCCATTTCATGTTCGTAATGATCGAGGTCTCGTGATATCCTCTCACCTCCATTGAGCCAGGTATTTAATAATACTGGTTCGGATCATGGAGGCGGTAACAAGCATCTCGCGGTTTGCACTCGAGGCAAAGGGGACACTTCTTGCTCTCTTCAAGTTGCCAGGAACCAGTCTGCCTCGGCCAATTTTCTGCAAGTCGCTGACTCCTGTGAGGTAAGAGAGCATGATCCCATATACAAGATTGCCTGCAAACTTTACAACAAGCCCGAAACGCAATGAGACAAGTCGCCATGGGGTCATTGTGGGGGCGGATCAAAAACTAGAATGGATAGCTGTTATCAACTTGTTACTCACATTGAAGTGGCTCGTAGAAAGTGTTTGGCCGGTGCTCTGGAAGTCATGCGCAAACATGGACAGGGACGCCATGGAATTATTGCTAGATAAGCTCGAAATGTAACATGACTATCGATTGAGGACGTTTGGCTGGTGGCTTTGAAATTGCCTGGGAACGGAGATGAAGTGTTTATTCGTCGGTAGACTATCTGACTCTATTCTGACCCCAATCGATTCTATTTCTGCATTCATCAGGCTTTCTTTCTTTCTCGTCAACTCTTTACTGCGCTTTGGTCCCCATATTCTCACCAAATTGCAATGGCTCCTTGTCCATGACCTTGAATTGACATACACAAAACACTGTCCTGATGGCGGTTCCGTAGATAAAGCTGATTGACATTGCGAAGCTGGGATCCATGGATACTGCGAGAGCCCACAGCTGTAGTCCAAAGATTGTATATGCACGAAAAACCGTGATGACCTTGCCCTTCATTTCTTAGTGGGCGACAAACCAGGATAGAAGCGAGGCGATGAGAACAAATTGGCGCTGATTTATTTTCCTCTTCAGCTATCTGTGGCGCCATCTGGACTCTGTACTATATTTCTCAAGTCACGTCCTGGGATCCTAGGTTGTGCGCCGTTACACCGCAGACCAGGATTTCTCTGGCGCAAGCTGAATGCGCTTATCCTGCAGAGAGCATCAAGCAATGGTCCGAGCAATGACAACTGTGGCTGGCTGGTCGTTGTTGTATCCTATCGTTGAATGCACAATGCGCATTGATGTTTAATAGTCAAGAATCAAAGCTGGTCAAGCTGGTGGCCCTCAAAGTAGCGCCCGGTGCTAAGAAGCAGGATCAGAGGCTATTTCGTCTGTTCCCGACAGCTTGGGCTCCTTTTGGTTGCCATTTCACTAAATTAGTTTCTGGAGATGCCCTGACCCTCAGCGGCTTTGATTTTCGGCTCTTGGCGTCCGATCTCGAAAAAAAGGTGGGTTTCTGTTCTGTTCAGATCTCCGTGGAATCTCAATTTTATTCAGATTTTCTGATTGTGTGTCTATTTGTAAGCAGTCTTGTGAGGTTATTCAAGCACCCACCCTTTTATCGCAATTTTGCAGGCGGCATGAGACTAGAAAATCCTTGAGAATCATTGAAGCTTGTTTTCAGAATTGTCCCGGGGATGTGCCATGCTTTCCATGCATATATATGCATGCTGCGTGCTACCATGAACGTGATTTCGTAAATGCGCTCTTGGTAGCACAAGGCACAGGTGATGCGTAGAAAATAGAGTGATTGAACAGGGCATTTTGGCAGGTTTCTAGTTGTAAACTACCGGTGCGGCCGCAGCCCAACGTTGACCTTGACCACTGGAACCCCCAGCAGAGGACGAGCGGGCACAAAGGCTAATGTTGTCGATCCTCATTGGCGATCTTTCACGTTTATAGCGTCTATAGCAGACGCTTGCATGGTGAGATGAGTGGGAGCTAGGCCGCGCTGAGGAAAACGTCTACTAGCTTGTCAATACTGCCACTGTGACAGGCTCGTTTCCCCGAGAGCTTGATCCACCCGGGACATTGGAATCTCACTGCAACCTGCGCTAGACACGATCTTTTCTTCTCCCATATCATCATAATCAGGGGTTTTCTCTTTCAGGTGATGGAAGACTCTATGCAGTAGTAGTAGATCTCTCACGGGAGACCCTTCGACGGCGCAAAGGCTTCCCGAGAGAACCGGGTCTGAACTAGAGAAGGAACGGGTCCTCCATTGACGAGAAAGGGCCCCGGTCTTTTCATGATTCCCGAGAGATCCTTGGGTTATACATATAGCAATGGTCCCGTCCCTAGATGTGCCTGCCTCTTGGCTGGTTTGTTTCTAGGTTGTCGAAAATGCTCTGCTAATTCAACGGCCGTCCACTCATTCACCATATAGCTGTTGCTCAATATACAACTCACACTCGTTCGATCAATATCTCAAGTCAAAATGCGTTTTCAAATCAGTATGCTGGGCCTTGCCTTCAGCGGGTTTGTTGCTGTGACGGCCTTGTCAGCTCCGGCTGGCCATGCCTGGAAGCCGGCGGGTCTGGGCGACAGTGAGTCCGCCAATGCTATACGCATATCGAGGCCTCAGTCGACTTGACTGACATAATATCTCTTCTTCCTTCCAGGCCGTTCGCCGTGCCCAATGCTCAACGCCATGGCCAATCACGGATGGCTCCCGCACGACGGCAAGAACATTGACCTGGCCACTATCCAGTCCGCCTTTGAGGCCGCCATGGGCTTCTCGACCGAGTCCTTCATCAGCATCACCCAGTCGGCCCTGGCCGTCTCGACCACGGGCAACAGCTCGACCTTCAACCTGCAGGACTTGGCCCACCACAACGCCATTGAGCACGACGGCTCCCTTTCGCGCAACGACGCCTTCTTTGGCGACGACTTGCACTTTAACCCCCTCATCTGGGCCGCCACCGCCGCGCGCTACGGCATTCGTATCCCTTTTACTTCGCCCGTCATTACTGTGGAAATTGCGGCTCGGGCCCGTGCCGCCCGTGTCCGGGATGCCAAGCTCATCAACCCCGGCTTCAACCTGACTGCCGCCGGCCTTTCCGGTAGTCTGGGTGAGACTAGCGTTTTCCTGACGGCTTTCTGGAACGAGACTGCCGGTGGTGTTCCCAAGGATTACGCGAGAGTACTTTTCGGTAAGTGACGCTTGAGTGACCGTCGGTCATGGTCGCGTCGAAAACAAGATGTAGTGGACTTACTAACAAGCTTCACAGAGGAGGAGCGTATCCCATACGCCGAGGGCTTTGTTAAAGGCAGCCACAGTTTGGCCGAGGTGGTCACTATGCTCACTGCCGTCCAAGCTGTCGCAGTATAAACAACTTTCTACATTTAGACGCCAATTATTAATTCTAACAAGGGCAAGATCGCCCTATACTATCCCTTTCTCAAGTATATATTTTGGTGGCTTCAAGTCAACTGGTAACATGTGATTCCCTAAAAGAGCAACATAGGTACATAGTCTACAAGCCACATACTGCTCCAGCACGCCCAAACTTTGGACCAAGTCGTACAGGTAGTGGCTCGCAGAGTACTGCGCTAACAATGCGCAATTAGATGGCACTTCTGAGAGCCTCTTCTTGAACCCAATTCATAGTGATGAGACCGGATTAAATAGGCAGGCATCGATTTGCACCGTCGGCATTGTCGATTACAGCGTCGCGCTTGTTAAAGCACGGAGGGCTGCCGCATCAAGTTCCGGTGGAAGCCCAGTGGATTACTGAACAGTCGCTCTAGCCGGATTGGTGGAGAACGCATTAGGTTTGTGGGGGAAATCCTCTTCAATGTTCGTGTCTTCCGACTGTTTCAACTTCCACCGGATATGATCATGGTTCGGAAAAGGCTGCTCGCGAACAACATTCATCTAGAAACGCTGACAATGCCCCCGGCTGTCGTAAACTGACCCATGCACTCTCCGAGAAGAAAGGTGCCTAGTGCGTGTCGGCGTTGTCGCTCGCAAAAACTCAAGGTGAGCGCCACCCACGGCGTCAATCTATCTACTCTCAACACTCATGCTGTTTAGTGCGATGTGGAACGGCCATGCATTCTATGCACACGAGCCGGAGTAGACTGCGTTGATGCTCCATCTCGCGACCGAGCTGTCCATAGTCAGAGGCCTGCTTTTCGATCAAGTCGTTCAAGACGTGTCCCGAGAAACAACGAGCGCAGAGCGCCTACCCCAGCGTTGGATATTGATCAAGTACCACCTGGTGCATTCGAAAATGCAGAAATTATTGAGGAAGCGACAGCGACGGTCGGGACTCTCTGGAACACGAGCTCGACGTCGTCATATACTCAAAAGGTCAGCGTCGCATAATTTTTTATTACTAGTTCTGGCTAATTTGCGACCAGGCATTTGAATATCACGAGCCAAAGGTCGGAAATAGTGCCGAGACTTCAAATTCAGCAGCCAATGAGGCCGTCACTCCTACAAGGAACGCAGGGCTCATTGGAGCTCCGCTGGATTCACCTAATGGCAGCATGATGGGGTTGACGGCGCCGGATCAAACGAGTGCCACATCCAACAGACCCTCCGGCACCGCACGTGCCCTCATTGCACTTCTGCCCGACTATGAAGCAGCCAGCCTGTTGGTCGATACGTACTTTGACCGAGTACACTGGTTCACGCTTGTATTTTTCCAGAACGACTTCCGCCGGCGATTTGTAGATCTGTACGGTGGCCAAAAACGCCCAACGAATCACACTACCGATGCCTTTCTCGCTCTAGTATCGACGGTGACCGCTATCGGATCCCAGTACGTCGGGGCTCATCGCCGTGACCTGCTGGAAGGATACGGCATCAATCCTGATATTTTGAGGCGTGAAACATTCGATATTTTGAAGCAAAATCTGCTTGACATAGTGTCATCAGGCACGCTGGAAGCCGCGCAAACATGTGTATTAATGGCAAGCTATTACCTATATCAGGGCCAGCGAGGACTTGCTTGGCCGATCTGCGGCTGCGCTCTACGGGTCGCCCTGGCTTTGAACCTCCATCGCGCGCGCAACAATGTCTCACCTAGCACCGATGCCGATGAAAGCAAGAAGAGGTGCTGGTGGGCCATCTACGAAGTTGAGACATTTTGCTGTATGCTCTATGGACATCCCTCGGGAATATCAGACGACGAATGCGACGTAGCTCGCCTGGATCCTCACCATCAGTACAGACAGACGCATTCTCCACCTTCCCAGCATGACTCTAGAAATACTCTCCTCTCGTACAAATACTTCATGTCAGAGCTGTCCACAATTACTCAATACGCACTTAAGGAACTTTACAACTCTCGTTCCAGACCGCAAGGTGGTAAGCCTAGCACGGAGGACTTGCAACGCCAGGTTCGAAAGGTTGCCGAGATTAATTCCCGGCTACTGGCATGGAAAACCAGTCTACCACCAACTTTACATCCGGGCAGTAAGGCCTTGCCGGTATATGGGACAGCGGAAGATCTAGATAAGCACGTCAAGGCAAGTGGCCCTGAATTTGAGAATCACATATACCAGCTTCAGGCTCTCGCTTTAAAGCTAGCCTATGAAAACCTGCGGATTCTAGTTCACCGACCCCTTCTCATGTACCAGATGGTCTCGCCGCGAGCTGATCCGTTCCGGTGCTCGGTAGAAGCCTGTCGTGCAGCCGCTCTCGAGATATCCGAGACGGCCGAAACGCCACCGTTTTCTCAAGCAATGGCCACATATGCCGTATCATTCGTCAGCATGCATCTCTTCACTGCTGGCGTGACATTGAGCATAATGGCCAGCTTGGACCCTCTAAGCACGCAGTCACAACAGGCAAAGGCCGGTCTCCACAAGCTCATGCGCATGCAAACAACCTTGAAGGCGACATCTGCGGTCGCTGCCCAAGGGCTCGAATTGTTGCAACGATTGACCAAACTCTTGATGGAAAAAGAGCTTCGTTTTATGCTGTCACCGCCAACGGGGCAGGAAGTACCGACACAAAGTACCCAAGAGCCCATCACAAGTCCCTTGGTAGCAGCCGATAGGACTGGAGCACCGGACGCTGCAGTCGTCATACCGCATGATCATCAAGCTCTAGGTTTTGTTCCCACCAACGCAATGCCTGGAGCTGTAATCACAGAATCTTTCGCAACGTCAGAGTGGGACTTTCGCCAGGACCCCGTGATGACGGAGGCGTTTATGGACTTTGAAAATAGTAAGTCTAGCTCAAGTATCATAGTTCTCACTGCTCACGACTGACATGCTTTCAGTAATGTCATCTTATTCTGATCAGGGTATGCATGAAGGGCAGGGTGTGCTGCCCCCGAATGACGACTACGCTTTCACAGAAACAGAGCAAGCATGGTTGTGGGATTTGAACCCCGCGTGAGTCTCCAGAATATAGGAACCGTAGAAATGAACAGTATTCACCTCGTTCATCTACATTCTCTCATGATACTATCCACTTCCTCCTCGAACTCTTCGAAAGTAAGGCTGTGACGAGGCCGCTTTGTGGATGGAGGTCTTTCCGGCTTTGGCGACTTCCATTCTACACCTATATTCTCTGCCGCTCGTATCTCCTCTGAGGTCAGATTAGCGCCATCGAGGCCTTCAATTACCCCATTCATCCTTGACGCCCAAACCTCGACCCAGAACTCGGCTGGATCTGCACGCCACAAAGGTTCACCGTCTCGGTCCTCCAGAGATTTCTCTTCGAATTCGGCAACTAGGCTTTCCAGCAAGTCAATCAGTGATGCCTGCTCAGATTCTAGCTCATATTTCTCTTCGGCGCTCATATGCTGGCGATTGTCAGGGTCCAAGGCTAAATAATCGGGCGAAGACCTCATAGTTGCTGCCTCGCAACATGTATGCTTAACTCCCAAAGCTGCGTGGGTTAAACATCTCACGGCATCTGAGAGATGGTCTTGCGACATGATCGAGCCAAAGGACTTGGTGAACACTTTGATCGGATCTGCGAGCCAGTGTGGTGGTTGAGTCTCCTCGGACCACCGCCAATTAAACATATAAAATGGTCTCTTCCTTCCATTTGCAAATACAGGCAAGTATTTCAGGAACCACACAAATGATGTGCAGCCTTCCCTGGAGCACTTGCACCCACAAGCATCGTCCACTGTTGACGACAACAGCTTTTCGATCACGACCTGTCCTGATATCAAGTTGCGGGCCAAGAATGCAGGGAGTGGTGAAGTAGGTCCGTGCTGAGCTCGGCGGAGGGCTTCTATGTTCTTGTTTCCCAAAAAGTTGATCCCTAGAAGTCGAAATATATTGTGACACACTGTGATTGGTTGTGCTTCGATATCAATTCGGTCTTTCCTTCTCAGTGGCTCCTCTAGGTTTGCGCCATGGTTCACGAACCATTCACACCTCGTCTCATAGCCTCGATCAAAGACATCCAGCCGCCAATTCATTAGCGGAGGCATGCCTCCGTCATCGAGCATATTGATGTCCCGAAAGTTGAGCATCCAAAGCTTTTCAAGCTCTCTCACGCTTTTCACTTGGTGATACATGGTATGGTTTTGCCTTTCGAAGTATCGACGCACCGGGCTCAAGGACTGAGGGACTGTTATGCCCTTATCAAGCAGCAATCGCCAGACAACAGCAGCTTTCCCATCCAAAACAGTCTCTCCCTCCAGTCCATGAGTTTCAATTTCAATGTCATCGAATACTTTGATGGCCAAGTGTTTCAATCTTTCGCGTCGATTCTTCATTGCCTCGATGCACAGCTCCCATTTTTTATAGCTTCCTACGATATTAATCGACCAGTTGCTCTGCCAGATAGCACAGTCTGCCTCGAGCAAAGGTTTGAGGGATTCTAGAGACTTGGGTTCTCTGTCGTTCATGACGTAATCTAGTGGTGACTTTGAGCCCGCATCTAGGACGTTGAGAAGTGACTTGTCGCCACCAATGGCATTAATCAATAGCCGCAAGCAAGATGGCTGATGGGCAGCGAGATGAAGAGGACTTTGGCCGAAAATGCTGCGTTCTTGTAGCGCTGAGGATTTGGTCGCCAGTATCATGGCTACAGCAGCGTGATTGCCGCTGGCAGTAGCAGAACATAATTGACCGTAGCCGGCGACTGGATGACACAGTCAATAAGATCCAGGGTGGGGGATCAGCAACCATACCTTCCGCCAAAACAGGCCACCGAGGGAAGACTGCCATTTTTGTGGTTTCTGAGGAGTATGCAATTCCTCGGCGTTTGGAGAATAATGTTCCATCAGGTTCTGCAGAAATAAGCGAGGTGGCGAGCAGAGGTCCCAAGTCACCGTAATCGAGACCCCGAAGGTACAAAAAAGCGGAGGATCTTTGCAGTTTTTGCAAACTTAGCGCACGCTACCGCACTAGAATTGATAGACAACTTACTGTCCACGATGGTCGTGCGCCATGGCTGGCACACCATTTGAAATTAACTTCTTGACGGATATCAAGGCCAGTGTTTCGATGTCCTTGTTGTGCTTATCGAGCCTATTCATATGGATATCCATCTGTTCATGGTTAATGATTAATGATGTGTTACGAGAACAAGATCAGTCTTCTAGAGGATTATTCTGAATAAGTGACAGGAAAGACTTGCCATGACACTGGCCAAATGATGCATCAAAGAGCGACCATCAATGTCGGTATCCCTTGGCGATGCCCTTCCTTGACTATATAGTAGCAAGATGTTGGCAATGACGATTCTGATACTGTTGGGAGTATCGGAACTAATACTGTTGTTTGAACTCGGCCGAACGTCCGGAAGTAGGCGGACCAGGCGAAATGCAGGAGCAGATTCGCTGTCAACCAAGGGAACGTAGCTGATTCCCGGACTGACACTCCAACCCCCGGCACCAAAGGTCATGTGGAAAGACAGTTGAATGGCTTTCTGAAATAATTTCTTCAAACCAGTATACTCAAAAGTCACTCCAAAGGTCTGTCGAGTGCCTGTGAGACTGGCGAATTGGCAATCCGGATCATGGGTCGTAGATGATAGCTTGTCAGAAGACAGAGAAAAGGAAGACCAGACCTGGCGCTGCCTGGTGAATGTTCGGCGGCTTCGGCAGGAGCATATAGAATCAGACAATTGACATGAGTTATGCGAAGGCTCCTGGCTGTATGCCTGTAATTCTCCTACTGCGGACTCCAAATACCCAGGCTTCGATACAAGCTGAAGCAACGCGCTTCTGCTGTTGAATGACTGGGACCACCATTAGTTGCAATACGTGTGGGAAATTGTTATCATTCGAGGGCACTTTACGTCTGAACCGATTGGGGAACCGCTTTGATATGACAAGGCTCGAGTGGAGCTGGTGCTTTGTGCCGCAGTCGCATTCGTACCAATCATGACTGTCAAGAGGTGGTACATGTCGGATACTTGGTCTTGTGTGGCCAGAGAGACTTCACTGGAAAAGCAATGAGTATCATTGTCGTGGTAGAAGGGAGCTGAGCTCACAGGTTTGCGGTATTAAGGGCTGTATTGAGGTTTCCGTTCGTTATCGCCAAACGTTTCTCTAATCGATCGATCTTGGACCGATTGAATGGAAAGGTTAGTCTTTTCGCTCGAACCTGAACTCGATGCAAGCGGTGCCTCAAGCCCTCTCCAGATGGTCCAGGCTCAGTCAGTTCCAATAGCAGGTCGTTCAACGCTTTTATGTCGACCTCGCAGGATCGTAGAAATGATTCAAGGGATGATGACGACGCTGCGTGTCTCGACACGAGCTTGGGTGCGAGCTGTTCGATGATCTCTAGCGATCTCCGCATATCCATAGCCTGTCTCCGGGCAAAGTCAAGCTCCTCGGACCTAGCATCCACGGCGTCGAGGTATTCCGAGAGGCCGGCATAGAGCTGGAATCCCCCCTGAACAACGGCGATGGCCAGGCCCGTTATGGACAATGGATCGGCCATCGTCGACTTCTACCACTCCGCTAATTCACAAATGTTAGCTCAAATACATGTCGGGTTGCGAGGAACCACTGCACCTTGCCCGACTATCGTGTATGAACCTAGTGGACTTCTATGAACTTGAGTTCCTGGAGTCCTGCAATTGATGAAGATATCCGCTGCTATTCGCGGTCTCGAAAGAAATGAGGGCAAGTCTCACAATCAAGGTGGACGAGGTGCTGCGGCAAGGCTCTCAGCTGATTATGCCCATTCATGCCCCAGACAGCCTGCTTCGTCAACCAACCTATAAGGGTGTCCGGAGCAACAATGCTTCCCCGCAACATTGCAACACCCGTGGCTGTGCAGGCCACAGCCAACCAAATGCTGTGTCTGAGCAAAAGTGCGCCTTGTCTCTGCATTTTGTGGTTGCACAACTTTACCAACGATCACTTTAGGCGTTTTTCTACTGTGTACAACATGGTAACATTGATTGCCACAAAGATTTGCAGTTCCCTCTTGTGCGCTCTTGCCGTGATTGACGACTGCCGAGTCGCTTGCCGTCGTCATTGGATAAGGTAGTACTAGGCAAGAAGTTCTGAGTATTCTTTTCACAAGCTCCCTCATTGGTGCGCTACATAGGTTTCAATCCAGACAATCATCCATGCAAAGAAGCTTACTACATGCTTAGGCTCTTTTAATAAGCGCCTTGTTGAATGACAAACGAGCGACCAATGCAAACGTGCACGCCAATGCCCCCACGCCACCAGCGTAAAAGATCGCAGGTCGATAGGCACTGGGCGAGATCTTGCCCGAGCCCGACGCCTGCAGAAGATAACCGGCAATGGGGGTGCCCAGCAGATACCCCAACGTCCAACCCGTGCTTCCAGTGCTGATGGCCATGGTAGTCTTGCTCGGCTCAAAGAAGCCGCTAAAAACGGTCGGCATGGCGGTAAAGAATCCGCCGTTTGCGACACCATTGAGTAGGGCGAAAATGATGAGTGGTGCAGGTGCTGTAGAAACAGGCCAAATAGCTAGCAATGTGATGGCATTCATCAGCATGATTAACATGAGCGAATTCAATGCGCCGATCCAGTCGCATAGAGGACCGGCAGCAAAGCGACCAAACGCTGCAGCGAGATTGTAGCCTGCCGTGACCAGCGCGGCCTTGGCCGAAGACATTCCAATGGACTGGGCGAATAGTGGCAAGTCTGAAAATGCGAAATCAATTAGTATCTCATTAATATTATTAAAAAGAAGCTTTTCGGGTATGGCCGGGTGCATGTGACTGGCTTTTTGCAGGACGAGATTTCCGGGCTAGGAAATCGAATGGATTCTCTATAAAGCACACATAGTAAATGATAGTGCCAAAAATCAAGTCAACTTACAATAAGGGGGAATATAGAGCGCAAACACATAGATCATACTAGCGACGGAAACGGCAACATAAGGCAAACACTTGAGCATGGACACATCAATGATGGGCGACTTGCGAAAGGGTATCTTCTCGCGGATGAAACACGCGGCGGGTATGGCCACAG
The DNA here is from genome assembly GCA_011058875.1 of Neopestalotiopsis sp. 37M. Taxonomy (NCBI): domain Eukaryota; kingdom Fungi; phylum Ascomycota; class Sordariomycetes; order Amphisphaeriales; family Sporocadaceae; genus Neopestalotiopsis; species Neopestalotiopsis sp. 37M. The sequence continues at coordinate 11,739 of SWKT01000152.1, forward strand.
CAAAGTTCAAAAGTCCAAAGATGCGAAAAGTCCAGGCAATGCCAAGTCGTCGGTTCATGGCCTCGAGCGCGACGCTGAACACAGCGGCGCCAATGCCCCCACCCAGCTTGATGACGCCGTTGGCGAGGCCCAGCCGCCCGCCCGCGGACCCGGAAAAGTACTGCGCGGGTATGCTGTTGGTGACGGTAAAGAGGAGCGAAGTGCCCACGCCGACGAGGAGCCCCGCCGTGGCGAACAGGCCGTCGAGGTGCGTCGTGGTGAAGCCGCTGGCAATGACGCCCGTGACAAAGAGCAGCTCGCCGAGGAGGATGCCCTTGCGGGCGCCCAGGATGGGCAGCAGGCGCACCCATAACAGACCAAAGCCGACGGTCAGGGCGAGGGCCAGCGAGCCCACCCAGGCAAAGGTCGAGGCCGAGGGTCCGTCGCCCGCGTCGGCTTCCAGCAGGGCGGCTTGCAGCACGCCCCAGCTTCCGCTGAAGCCGGTGAAGAAGAAGTTGAGCACGGCGCAACTCAGGACAATGACCCAGCTGTTTTGGCCTTGACTCACGTCGGGGAACGCGACAGTGGGACTTGCTGGGCTTTCGACTTCGTCATTGACGTCGGGATCTTGTCTTGTCGATGCCTCGCCGTCGGTGTTTCGCTCCTGGGGTGTCGTGAGAAGCTCCGAGCTTTGGCCCTTGGATGATCCCAAATGAGCCAGTGGCTGTCTTCTCAGGGAACTGATTTTTGACAAAAGTATTTCTTCAGGCATTTTGGCAAGCTATACAAAGAGAGGGCATCAGAGACACTGTATTTGTTCACTAAGTTTTGGAATAATTTCTAGTTGAAAAATCATAGTATCAAGAAACAAGAAAAGATATCCGAAGGCCACGTGGGAATCGCTTCAGTCGAGACAGGGTCGTATTACTTGTTAATCGAGAAGTGTTCCGAGATCGGAGCGAGATCACTCAATCACGATGACTTCAACGCCCTCCGCAACGCCCTTCACAGGGACGTGCGAGTCTGAAAAGCGTATGACAGCAAACGTGGGGTAATTTACAAGGTTAAAAGCTCGCTAAATGTTTGCCAATCATGATCGGACTCGAATCGGCCGGGCACAAACTATCTTTTCTGCTCAAAAAGGGAATTATGGTCCGGGACTCGGTTCCGGCGGCCTGATGATGTGCATGCCCCCACTCGGCTCCCCTCGGGCTTACAACTCCGATGCCACCGGAAGCTCTTAGCGGGTTTGGGATTTTATACTCTTCAACGAGCCATGACTTTTGGGTCATCACCAACCACACTCCCTAGCTGGTATAATTTTTGGGCAGACGCCATCTATCCCACTGGTAACACCGAGAAGAATTGCGTTTATGAGTGGTACCATCGTTGGAGAGCTTCAGCAGAAGTACATCAACACAGCATTCAACGCGTATACATCGGGCAAGCCACGACGATGCCAATCTCTTAGAGTGCGGTAATATAAGATCTCCTGCTCCTCCTTGGTAGGTCGCCGCCACCAATCACTTGCACCCTGCCACCAAATTCCCCGCCGAGATAGAGAATGACTCGTTTCCACAAGTACTGCAACGCCATTTCTGGAATCCGGATAATGCGGCTGGAAGCGATGTTCGTCATGCCAGGATGCTGGAGCACTTTTCTCGAAGAAATATTCGCGATATTCGCAATAATACCAGCCAGTGTGACGAAGATCATCCGCTTTCTCCCAATCGTCGGTCAGCCAATGCAAAAAGTTGCCATGCGAAACTAGTGCAATCGTCGCATTTTCCTTGCCGGCGCGCACGAGTTCATCAAGCTTCCCCTTCAGCCATCGTCTCGTCTTACGAGCGCGCATTCTCAGTGCAGCGCTGGCTTGGAAGTAAGGGCTTTGCAGTGACATGTCGGTCCATCCATCCTCCACCATGGTTAGGTCAACCGGCCAATTCTTCTCCGCACACAGCTCTTTCAGCTTGTCAGTGCTGGACCCAGTATTGAACGGATAATCGAGAGTTTCCTTCAGTGTCGGCAGTGCTACTACAGCGTCCGCGCAGGATGGCAGCTCAAGGGCGCGTCCAAAGACAAGTATGGCTGTCTGCAGTGCGCGGGTCATAGGCGATGCTACGACGAGCGAGATTGATGATTGTTGCTCCACGAGATCTCTTGCGGCGCCGACGCACATTCTCTCTCCGGCCGGTGTCAGTTCGGTATCGGGCCACTTCATGCGTTTATGGTGATAATTTATGTCGGGCAAATAGTGAAACCCTTGTGCAGTGCGCATCAGAATGACCGTGGGGGGCATTTTGACGGGTCGCTATTGTATGCACGGAGAAAATCGTATAGAATATGACTATTCACGGGTAAGAAGAGGGTGAGCTGAATCCTTGTGAAAAGCAACTTGTATGTGTCTACTGACTTTACATATTTCGCACATGCGGTGGTCATGGTGCCGGGGTTATGGGCAAGGAGCGTATTTATGTACAGAAATGACAATCAAAACAAAAAGGCATTACTTATCACGGAAAGCACAATTGGCAGAGCGCCCTTCTCCAATAAGCCGAGGCAGTCGCAGGATTATTCGATTTGGAGCCACTGTACAGAAGGTGAAATCGTGCTGATGTGCTGTACTCTAGCGCGCTGGTGAATCGAAAACCGCTGTGGAAATGTCGCAAGTGTCTTCCAGCAGGAACCATACTCGCTGGCCAAGCTAAGCGAACAGTTCACTTCTCGCAACCCAGTCTCATCTTTATGGAAAAGCGCGAGCTGCTCCTAAAGCCTGAAGACGCACGGACTGCGGCATACTATATTGACTACCGTGGGCAGGTATAACTCGATGTCAAATTTGCAGGACCCATCATGCTTTCTCACAAATGAGCGTCACCTGATCGGCATCTCTAAGCCTCACCAGCATTTCCAGGTCAACATCGTTGACGCACTTTTCAAATCGTTTGTAGGCCGCCCCGTCGCTCTCTCCCTCGTTCTTCTTGATGTGCAGCCGGTGCTCCTTGAACACGGACGCTAGCACAGCTACGGCTTCCACCTCGGCGAATCGCTTTCCGGGACAGATTTGGGGACCTTCGCCCCAGGGAAAGAAGATGTTCTTACTCGGGACGAAGAATCTTTCCTGCTCGACCTGCGGTGTGGAAGGAGAGGCCGAGGTAGGCGCTGGGCGGCTCAAGATCCATCGCGACGGCCGCCATTCATCTGCCATTTGCCAATATTCAGGATGCGTCTGCGTGGCCCGCAAATTGGCAGTAAAGTTGATCCCCACCGGGAAGTCGTAGGTCTTCTCGCCAACCTGTAGCTCTTGTCTATGGTCACAGGTAATTGATGGCAAGGCCGGCACGGGCGGGTAGAGTCGCAAGGTCTCGTACACAACAGCCCGACAGCGATTCAGTTTTGGAAACAGCTCCCTGTAGTCACACTGCTCTATTGGTCGGTCCTGAGTCACTGCCTTGATCTCTTCTGCGAGCCAAGCTTGCACTTTGGGATGTGCCGCCAGCAGCAGCGTCGCAAAGGCCAACGTGTTAGCTGTGGTGTCGTGGCCGGCGAAATTGATGACGAACAAGTTCCCGTAAATTTCCTTTGGAGAGAGACCTTTCTTAGCTCCTTGGAAGGTGGCATCGTTGGAATTCTCACGGTGATAGAGATCAGCCGCGCGCACAAAACCCGTCAGTATCCCACCCGAACCGCTTTTGCCCTGGCTGAGAGCCGCAGTCTCGTCTTCCAACATTTTGACCATGTGCTGCTTGAATGAAATGCCTGCTTGACCGATTCTAGCCCAACGACCAGGAATCATGGTGAGAACCTTGAAGGGCACAATCAAAAGTAGAATGATATTATCCAGGACCGTCTGCAGAGAGTCGCGATACTCGCCAATCTCATCCACCACCGGCTCGGCAGATGATCGGAAATCGTAAGGCTTGCCAAAGCCGGCACCTGCAAGCACATTGAGCGACAAGCTCCGGGTGTCTCGCTGATAGCTGGCGATGCCTGCGTCGGCACGGCTCGTCCACGCTTTGAGCATGGCTTGCGCTTGGCGTAGTGATTCATCCCAGACAGAGGTCATGATGGTCTCATTGAATGGCATGGCCATTGGTTTGCGATGGCGCGGCCAATCTGGCCATTTTGCCGTAGAGATGCACGGCCCGTAAAGCTCCAAGATTTCTTGATGGGGTCAGCGTCTAGGCCATGATAGAGAAACTTTGCGTTCGGCGCCATAGACTCACTCAATTCGGCAGAGGGCCGCTGAAAGTCGCCGCGCCTCGTCACAATATCCTGGATGGCATCCGGGTCTGCGACATGCACATTGATGGATATGGGTGACACTAGCGCCCATATCGGACCTAGATAGACGTGCGCCTCTGCACGCGCAGGGACATACCAGCCGCGGCGCGAGTAGCGCACAAATCGTGGGTAGGAAGACCAGTTAAATGGGAGACGATCGAGGATTTTCCATACGTGAGGCTGCAGCAGAATCCAGAAGACGTTATTGGCGTCAATGGGCAGGCGGACGACGGGGAGGCCCAGAGCGCGGGCTTTGCGCACGTTGGCCTCTAGGCATACAAAGCTCCAGGCGCTATAGGCTAGGGCTAGCCCACGTACAATGAGACTGAACATTTTGAATGACAGCACTGGCTGGCGACATCTACGCTTTCTGTCCAGTGAATTCCAATACTGATGGCGACGAATTAATAAATAATTGCAGGGCACGAGTAGTCATTTTATCTTTATCTGCCGTCCACTATTTTCGCGTTATCAATGGCCTGCTGCATGTTAATTGTTGGTTGCAGTTCTGCACCTTTAGGACGGCGCGTGCTCCGCTTTTGGCACCGCGATTGCCATGGGCTAGCAGCCCATGGTAATAGCCAGTCACATAGAACAACACATCGACTCACATAGAAATATCGATTAGAGGATTACAAGCAGACGCGCTAAGTAGACAACTATTTTCAAGTAATGCAGACGGGATGTCTATCTGCCAGTACTTTAAGCTTGCTTATAATCACCCCGCAGAAGTATCCGTACGCCCTCCATTTTGCATATTCCGCGGAGAATACGATATTTTCTACGCATTAGCAGCTTTTCAAATTTCTCATTTTTATATATATATATAGATAAATTGCAAAAATTCTTTATATCATAGAAATTATATATTATATGTTTATAGCATATTAGAATATCTATTTCATTTTCATATAACTACCGTCTTATATATAAGTGAATATGGTGAGTTTTGGTGTGAGTAGGTGGGAGTACGGAGATTTATGCGGGGTCGGTTTAGTCTCGATATTCTGCCTCCCAAAGCCATTCCTTAAGAAGATTGTAAGGAATGCAAGCTGATTTATGGAGGGTTTCCAGCTAATTGAAGACTAAGAACCATGTCTTCGGAAAAAGCTGCATCGTAGTATTCAGACCGCCGGAGGACGTGACATTTGCTAGGAGATCTCTATCTAGTGAAGCCAGACGATGATTACTTCTAGTGAATAGTATGTGCTAGATTGGGATGTCAACAGCAGAGTCACGAGTCTTAGGGTGTACATTGCATAATTTTGCATTAGACTGTAAGTTATAGACTCTACCACATGTATGTAGTACTGTCCGTCGTGCCCTGTGGGGTAGATCCGACCCAATAGCTGCTGCTCGGTGTCCTGCGATACACAGTAGACATCTCTCCAGCACTCGTGCTTCGGGTTGGGTGGTCTGAATGATATCGTTTCGCTTTCCCTATCTTGCTGAGTGAAGAGTCCAAAGAAGGCTTCTTCTTCTTCTCGCGCGCAAGGTCTTCAGTTCCTGGAGAAGATCCATGCGGTGTATCGGGTTTAAGAGTTGTCGGTTTCTCGGTCACATTTTCGCCAATAGGTCCGAGCTCGGTAGTTGCATCATTGGAAGACCCTTGAGCTACAACGGCTCTGCGATATAACTCAAGACAAACATGCGTAAGTGGCAGTGCTACTAAAGAGGTCGTGAGTGTGCTCAGGACAGTCGCGCCAGCAGCTGCCGACGAGGGGCTTGGAATGAAGTGTCCTAGGCGTTGTGGTCAGTCTGGCTTTTCGTTTGGTGTATCATTACATTTACCTGAGCTTTGATTCATTCTTCCGAACGTATAACCGGCCAATGAGTCGAAACCTATCATGAAAATCCAGAATATAATTTGATAAACCCCCATGACATCATCCAACTGACTGTAGAAGGCAGCGAGGTTCCAGTAGATACTTGGAGAGGCAGTAGAGAGAAGTGACGGTGCGGCCGCCACGGCGGCTGCAACAAAGACATTTCCGTCGTCTATCATAAATATTTCAGTAGTGCGGCTTTAATAACTGATCACGGTCAACTCACTTTGTAATCCCCTGCGCCAGGCGACATAAAGCGCTGGAAGCATAGTTCTAGCTATGGCCGACGCCATCAACAGTAACATTAGAATTAACATTCTAGTCCAGCCTCTGGGTGAGATGCGAAGAGTCCTTGAACCACAAAAAAGATACCAGTGGTAGGTCTGAGAGGAGAAAATCAGCAATATTTGAACAATCGTAACAGTGGCTGATATTGGTCCTGTGACTGCACCAAGGGTTAGATATTGCGTCATGGTCATATCTGCCAGTTGGTCCTTGTCCTTGAGTTGCACCAAATACGTGACTGCTGCTGCTGCTACGCCGGATGCAGATGCCACACCCTCTGCGAGGACCACCAGCACAAAAAAGCTCAGCAGCGCCTGTCTTTGAACGTTGCCATATTTAGGGTGAAGTTCAAACCAAAGGACATGTTCCGATCGCCCAGGTGGCTCCCAATGTCCGGGACCGGCTGGAGCAGTCTGCCTTTTCTCAATCATATGTGATGCTGAAGGGCAATCAGTCAGTTAGAGTCCAGGTATTTGACTGAAACAAATGATTGCCATCTTACATGAAGTATGAGTCGCGTGATTATCACTTTGGGCCTTGACAGCAGCTGTGCGCTGGCGCCTTTTCAGCTCGTCCGTCTTCGCTTGCAGTAGAACTTTCTCCAAAGTTTCAAGAGTCTGCAAATGAGCGGTAGACATCTCGTTGGCATGTCGCTTCTTAAAGTCCGTACAGTCGAGAAGACTGTCCAGAAGCTCGCAGCCGTAATGCAATAGTAAGTCTCTCAGTGTTGTTCGATGGTTTAGGCCGGAATACTTCTCACGGGGCTCCCCGTGTTGTTCAAGGTTTCCATACTCGGCGAGAAAGCTTCTCAGACCGGTTAGAAACCAACCGTTGTGGAACTGTTCTAACACGTAAGGCGACAGAGCCTCATCGATCAAATAATCACTTTTCATGTCGTCTTTGAGAAATGCGAGGTTCGCGCAATTGATCAGTGCACCAAAGGATGGAGCTAGCTTCGCACTCTCGCGAGCACCCAGTGACTTTTCCATTTCATGGAACTGGTCGATGATTCGCACAAAATAAGCTTCATCCTCAGAAGTGGCTATAGTGGTGCCAATGACTTTGTAGTGCACAGGCTCGGACGTATCGACGACCCATGAACCAGAGTCACCTTTTTGAATGCCTATTTTGATACGGTTGATCATTAGGCCATATCGCGATTATCCATGGGGGGAGACGGATACTTACTGTGACCGTTGTCCAGGAGTACTGTACATACCTCAATCAATTCATCGGTACCTCCACCCACGATAAACGAAGAGTTGGGCAGTACTATCCCTGAAGGTTGAGTTACACTGTTCGTTGCAATACGAGCTGTGTGCCCCCCTTGTGGCTCAGAGATCTGGTCAAGGTAATGTCGTTTTCTTTGATAGAGGTTTCCAGCCTCCTCGATTGATTCTTCAATAAAGTTCGGAAGCATTAAGTGGCCTTGGACTGGAAACAAGCACCACTCTAATCCCACTACTACGTTTCCGTCTAGACCCAACCTTTTCCACTCTTCGTCGATGGATGGTAGCGTATCGTTTACTTCTGGTTCATCAGGGACGTCAAGCCCTTCACAGAACTCAGCCGTCGCAAATACCAACGGTCCTTCTGTGTTTGCTTGAATGCCGGTTCCAGAAAAGGTGGCGCCCTTGTAATCTTCCTCGAGTAAGGTATCTGCCAGGGAAATGTTGTTTGTTGATGGCTCAAAAGACGTAGGGGCGTGTTCGCACGCCATGATATAAATGCTGTCATCAATCTCAATGACACCCCCTAGAGTCGAGACCCATGGCTGTCCATCTACCAGAGACTGGAAAAGGGCCCCAGTGTAAGTCTCATCAAGAAATAATGGACGATAGTGAAGGTGATAACCCAGTCGCGGCTCCGCAGATTCGATCACCGGGCTGAGCGATGTTATCTGCTTGGATCGTGCCATGTTCGTCTGCGACGCAGCCGTGTTCTGTGACGATGACGCTACAATATGTGGCTCATCCAAGCCAACTTTGTTGATTTTGGCGGTAACATAGCAAAGTTTCAGAGGTTCATATAACTGTTTATACCGGTATTTTGACATAACGTAGTGAAATTTCGTGATATCGGCGTGACTCGCAAGCCCGCGGATACAGATATAATTCTCTGGTGAAGAATCGCCCGCGATCACCTGCACAAGAGAACACATTATGCGAGGCATCTCTTTCCCAAAAAGTTCTTTTTGGTCCTTTTTCGATTTTAGTATCTCTAATACCTTATCCAGCCTCCCCTGATCAGCCGCCGAGGAGTCTATTAGCACACGTTGCGCCGTGCGTTCCGCAATGCGGATGGGCATAAGCCTGCTAAAAACGCTTTGTTGCTGTGGCACACCCACACTCAGGGGATTGGATTTGCGCACTGCGTCCTTGCCCTTGGTCAACGTGCTAGGAATCCCAATCGATGATGTAGTCGTCATTGCGGAAGAAGTCTGCGGTAAGTTTGGTGGTAAAGCGGCATTGCCGGCACTATCTTGCAAGAGGCCATTCTGTCCTGCTTCGCTGTCGTTTCTCCGTCCAGTATCTATGGCGATGGCAGGTTGGTCATCACCTCCTTGCGCGTCGTTGGTCTGTATACCTTCAGATGTTTGATTTCCTGTTTCCAAGATTGATGGTTCAAGTACATGGGACACATCATGTGGGACTGCTAATTTTGATGTCGCTTTTTGCTCTTTGCTGCCAGTTGCGTCCATAATGCCGCCTGTCCCTGACGGTGGGCCGGCGGAGGCCGGAAGTAAAGAATTATGACCCTCATTGTTTCTAAGCCGTGAGGTCTCGACATGAGTTGACCGCGACAGTGTCAATTGAAGTGCCCTTTCTGGTAGGGGTCTCTGGGGCTCTCGGGGCTCTTCAGTACCGATCTGTGGTGACTGTTTGCTTCGGCCGACAATCCCCGTAGTGCCGCCATGAGGATTGGCAGTGACTAAACTATCCAATTTCTTATCTCGTTGGTGCCGGGAATGTCGCTTCAATATTGATGGTTTCCATTTGTCTAATGGACCGAGAGTTGGTACGCCAGATTTCAAATCTGCCTCGCTCTCTGCAACGGCCTGAGCGTGATTTAGGCGCCTTGGAAACTGGTACAGCTGATTGTAAGCGGAATTTCAGCGGCAATAGAACAATGTTGTTAACTCACCTTGCGTTTAACCTTGGGAATAGCGGAGGTCATCGACATCGTTGCATCATTTTCGCTTAGCCGACGGTCATGGATTGCCGCCGCCCATCCTCTCTGCAAACGAAAAGCTGTTGCTGTCTTGCAAATTCATCTCCTAGGGGCTGAACGAACACGCAGGTTTCTCCTCATCAATCCTCTAGAGGAATGTGGAAAACAACAGGGGTACCTGCAGTCGTTATTGGCCTCTCCAGACTGACTTGTACTCATACGTCTTCGCGCCAGACCCGCTTCATCGATAACAATAGCTGCGACCCAATCGTTGACCGCGACAGGATGAAACAGAAGCTAAATTTCTGGTATTTCACCGTGGTGCAAGCCTACGGCATCCTTCGATTGTTTGCTATGAGAGTAGGGGCCTGTCTCATTGATAAGGTAAGTACTCAGCTGTCGATGAGGCCGTGAAATCGTCTTATCAGTTCGCCATGAGGATGATGCGCACTACTGAACCGTCTAGTCTGATCCTCTGTACGAACTGGCAATCTTGAGTGAAGCATACAGACAATCGCAATGAGCGAAACCCACTCAAACGAGTTGTCTTCTATATTCCCAGAATCCCTAAGATTTCTAATAGCGGAAGAGATCTGGGGGGAAACGACCGACCAGGCCAAGGAGCAAAGGATCCAAAGGCTCGAACCGTTCTTTGTGTATTACCAGAATGAGCCCGATTTTGAGCATCGTCAGTACGACAGTATTTTCGCTGCCATCAGGGCCATTAGAGGGTTTCCGGAATATCCCAAACTGGATTTGCGATGCAAAGTTGACGCAGGTCTTAGTACCGACGACGTTGCCGCGGGCATTCCGGGCGTCTTGCTAGACTTGACTGTCCGCTCCATATTCATGACAGCGTGCACGCGGCGGGCTCACTCTGGCGCCGAAGTTTTGAGCGGGGATACCATCTTTCGGCCATCTTGGAAAGAATCGGAAAGTATTGCCAAATACTTGGGCAGAGTCTTCCCCAAATCACAACCACCGCAGCAAGATCTGTTGAGCTTCAAAGCGGATAAGCTCCGAGCCAGCTACCTACAAACATATGCCAGCATACAAATTGAGTGGACAGATTACCTCAGTGATCACCTGATTTTGTTGAAAGGAGAGACCTGGAAAACGCTGTATGTCTTTCGACATCCTAGCTTTATAAAGGTGTCCTTGGAGAGACTCGCGATAAATGAAGCAGAATTGACGCAATCGTTCGTGGAGGCTGTCAAACTGTGAGAAACCCCCATAATTATCGGTGGATCTGGTGGACTGATCAAATCAGAGGCTGCTTACGGCAGGATCTTTTGGAGGAAACCCTTTCGACCTTGGACCTCATTTTCCCCGTCGTTGCGGGTGATGCGTCACGCGCAATACTTGAGAAGCATGTGAGGCAGCGAGGACTGGATCCATATTTTCTGGATCGCGTTCGCCCTGATGATCGTTATCACGAGCACCCGGGAGATGCCATTGAGCCTCGGGATATCAAAAGTCTGTACGAAAGGTATCCTTATTGGGCAGATCGACTATATGATATCTGGCGCGAAGCAGATGACCCGACCCCGATCACCAGGATCGAGAGGTGGAGCGAGGCTAGAAGGAATCCTCGCTTCACTTATTGGTGTACGGTCGTCTCCATCATGTTGGCCATTACTTTTGGCATGCTATCCATAGGTTTGGCTGCAGCGCAGTTATGGATAGCCTGGTGCGATTGGGTTGATGACCCAACCAGGGCGCAATGCGGGTACAAGAGAGCGAGTGCCGATGCGTCTGGTACAGATTGATTGAAATCGTATACCGTTCCCGCCGTTTGTGACAGATGACTCTCCTGTTCATCGCCAGCTTTAGTGCAGATCGATAGATCAGGCAGGCGATGCAAAAGAGTATCCGTGTGGACTCGAGGCTGCGCGGGAATAATGGTGCACGACTATGGAAGGATGGCGATTGAGACATACGACCGCGCGCTCTTATTGGATAGTTGGTAGGATTATTCGAGGCAAAGGAAGGTATGTGACCAGTTCTGAGTGATCGAGAATATGATGGTTGTGTGGGTCAGTAGCCCTACAGGGTATATGCTGATTCTCAGGATGATTATTGATCATCATGAGGTTTCGATGTAAACGATGAGAACTTGTCATCAGATTCTGTATCACAGTAGTGCATAATTGCGATCAATCACAACGATGCGCGTTCCATTGTATTTGCAGCATCCATGGATTTGCATCATGATTGGGCTGAGATGACAATGATTGTTACAAGCAGTACCTTGCAGGCTTTGTTAGCGATTAAATTGTGGTGCGTATGGGTCTTGACGGCACTGCCCGTGCCGGAACTAGCGGACTTCATCGCAATCACCATCGCCCTAAATTCTTACACTTTTCATTTCTCTGTCAACGAGATCGTCGCGGGATAGCAATAAACGAAGATTACATTCCTGGCCAGGAACTTGCTGACTGTTATTGGTCCAAATACTAGGGTTAGTCGTTTTTGCTGACCGTTGGAGCCAACTCAATCAGGCCTAAACACAGATCATGTCATGATTGATAATTTGCTAGCACCTTTCGCACCCGTTGCTCATGTGCTTGGCGTTTCCCGGCAGTTGGTGTACTGAGCTTAATCGTGTTGCTATTCTTTGCTCAGTGGAGTCATTCCGTACCGTTCCCAATCAGCGCTGGCACAAAGTGGCTCCACCATACCTCACGATACCATCAACAACAACTTGATCGCAGCATAACTGCTTGCCCGTCGGTACAGTGGATACGATCTATTTTCATTCTCATTCTGTACCAAGATTTGCAAATCCTTCCAACGTGCTTCGCAGAATCTAGTGGGATCGTCCGAGGCGGGCCCCCCTTTTTACCACTGATGCCGTGCATGGAGAGGATCCGTGTCCATTGGACGGTGGGCGTGTGGGCTTTCCTTGCCCGTAAGCATCAGTCATTTTTGAAAAGACTTTGCAGGTTCAACGTTTGCGGGAGCGAAGCAGCCAGTAGCAGCGCGAGATGCGAAGCATATATGCGTGGTCGCAGGGCCATGCACACCTTTTCCAGGGTTCCCCATCCTCCAACGCTCATAATAGGTCCGCCTAGTGAGAATCTGGTTGGTAGACCCGGAGGATGAGCCGGGGGCACGCCATGCGCGATGTGAAAACCCCTGGTCTCAGCTACGGGAGGTAGCCCCGGGAGCAGGTCTGGCTGATCATCCCGCCGGTGTGGGATTCCTTACCTTAAGGTCAACTGGCCCCCAAGAAGCCGAAGCAAGAAGAGGTGAAGAAAGGACATGTTTTACGAGCAGGAGCTGGAAGATCATTGCAACATAATGCTCGAGCTGATACAGGGACAACGTCGACCGGTGGAAATGGGGCTGACAACCTTGCCCAATAACTACACGTATTGCCAATCTTTTGCGCCCAAAGATTTTGCTTTTTCTAAGGCATGAAGGAGACAACTTTCGGGGTCAGAGGGGTAAAGAGCCCAAGGACCAGGAACGCGCAACTAATGCTCGCTTTCCAAGAGTCCGAGCAACATTAAGAGACCAGACTGCATGTGCCGTACCGCACCGTCGGTTCTGATGGTGATGTGATGCTACCATGTTGGCTGGCACGTTGGAGCAAGGGAGCCCATGCAGTACGTAGAAAAATAGCATTCATGTAGTCAGTCAAGTAAGTAGCTCTGCGGCACCGACACTCTCAGCACATTCCCATCATCAGTAAGCATCTGAGACTGGACTGGTGGGCATGTTCCTCGGTGTTGACAAGCGAGACGAGCAGAGACGCATCCTTCGCATACCGGCTGCGTACCTCCAACTCGCTCGTCTACCCTCGAGATCCTTTTATGAGCATCTTATATCCCCGCGTTACAGATTTCAACGCTCCCTCCCATTTCCCTTGGTTTCATTTCAAACTTGTCCTCTCTATACAGCACTAGCCGACCGTTGCCAAAGCACTCGGGCCATGTCGTCCCCACAGCAATAATAAGACTCGCAATCATGTCGCTCTACTTTGAGCAGTGCTGGGCTATACTCAGTACCATTGGAGTGGCTAATGTCCTCTATGGTTTGGTGGTCATAAGCATCACCAAGTATACGCCCGTCGTCTGGATTCCCATCATTGTCAGCATTTCTTGTGCAATCGCGAATGGATTGTGTTATTATGCCTTTTATGCCGATTATCCCGTGAAGAACAAGGCCATCGCGTCTGGCTTTGCCGACTTCTTTTGGCTGGTGGGTTATTATACAACACATGGATTCGGGTTCGTACAGAATCTAACACACAATATAGATACAGGAAGTGGGAATCTCATTCTATGGCTACGCTATTTTGATACGCCTTCTTAACCGGCAAAGTCGCGCCGCCTTTCAGACGATATTCTGGGCCATAGCGCTCGCCGTCGCCGCCATCCGAGCAGCCATCCTCGTCGGCCGCATCAAAATCACCTTGGTACCGGATTCGGACTTTTCAAAGATCGTCAACTACTTACATGTTGGCTATTTTACCCTCATTGCCCTACTCGAGTGCATCAGCGCCTACTTCTTACTGCGCGAGTTCTCATCGGCCAGGAGGGCATCCAAGGATGCTGCGCTCTCCGGGAGCCTGTTGCAGCATCTCATGAGAGGGACCGAGACGCGCGTGGCATCCTTGGCGCTGGTCGGTATATCCAGGGCCATTGCATACATCTTCAACCAATCCCTGCCTCAAGCTTTGTCGACAGCTGGGCAAGTGGATCGGTTCTTCTATACGTTGGAATGCTTATTTCCAATGATGATATAGTACGTTCCGTCTGATATCAATCACCCAATACGTTATACTGACAAGTACCTGCAGTATCGATATACTAGCCTGCAAGATCAAGTTTAGCGATCACTGTTCAGTGGAGATGCCACAAATGGGTAGTGCGCAGTCGGCCGAGGGACTATGGGATGGTATACGCACAGCCAACCAACATACGACAAGGAGACCAGCGAGCGCGAGCACGAGCACCCTGGCAGAACAGCACCTTGTCAAGAAAACACCAAATATGACGACAACATTCAACTTCTCCAGGAATGTAACGCGAAAACAACCTGTCGAGTTCACCATGTATGACGACTCATCGAGCGTCCATGGTGTATCCTACAACACGACGCCGAGTCTGAGTTGACATGTCTTTATGAAATAATGTCTAGCATTAGCGAATTTGATTTTCTCATGAATCCTCTTGGCCATACTTCTTCCAAAGTGTCCCGGAAATCAATGCATCTACAGAACATAACGTAGTGGGATAAATCTGTGAGACAAGTGGCCAGATGCTCCCCAAACCCGTCCAATGACACGTCTCGAAGCACCTATAGACAGTCTTCCTAGCGCTTCCATGGCTTGATCGTAGGCCTTGACTCTAGCGAGTAAAAGGGTGACCACCGAAAATCTATGGCCTGTCAGCCCACTGGACATATTTTGTGGGGCACTGCAAGTACCCCGCCAATGTCAGCGTTCTCGGCGCAGCACAGCAGCTGCTTTGGCTGCCTGTGGCGGGGTCGTTGCCCATTGGTGGGGTGAAACCAACGACAACTTAACGCGACTTTGTTGCAATTCGTGGAAGGAACAAAGCACAACACCAACATAGATTTGACATTCCGCAGCATCAAGTCACGAAGAGAAAGACGAAGAAGCCCAAGATCTCATACACTCTCTATTGTCGTACCATACACAGATCATACATGCAATCGGCTCGTGCAGCAGCATCCCGGCGACTGCAAGCTCTGACATCATCACTCACTCATTCTACTACACCCGGCATTCATCGGCGAGCCTTCAGCATGTCGCAAAAGACACAGGAGCCCGTCATCAACAAGCTGACGGATCTGCCCATTGATGAGGCAAGATGGATCACGCTCAAGAAGATTGAGTTCACCGATGAGACGGGCAAGGACCGCACATGGGAGGTGGCTACCCGCAAGACGAGGGGCAAGGCCGGTGTCGACGCCGTGGCCATGGGCAACATTCTGCTGCACCCGTCCAAGCCGCCCTCCACCCTCATCGTCATCCAGTACCGCCCACCCTTGGACGCCTACACGGTGGAGTGGCCGGCGGGCCTGATTGATGCCGACGAGACGGCTGAGCAGGCCGCGGTTCGCGAGTTCAAGGAGGAGACGGGCTACGACTGCAAGGTCCTGAGCATCAGCCCCGTCCAGGCCGCCGACCCCGGCATGAGCAACGCCAACATGCAGATGGCCATGGTCGAGGTCCAGCTCAATGAGGGCGACGCGGAGCCCGAGCAGCGTCTCGAGGACGGCGAGCACATTCAGCGTGTCATTATCCCGCTCTCCGAGTTTTACGACCGCCTCGTCGCCTACTCCAAGCAGGACCGCATGATTGTCGCTGCCAAGCTCTTTCACTTTGCCCACGGCATGCATTTTGCTCAGACTCAAAAATATTTCTAGACGTGAAATACTGAATAGACTTTCCGGCTTCGACAGCAACAATCTCAATGGCGATGACAATACTGATCAATTTCCACGCGCAACACTCCATGCAAAATGAAATCTATCGGAAGTGAAATCAACTTACCGCTTTGACTTACCTACACGACTTGCTTACATCCGTCGCAAATATGAGTCTTCAGAGCGTGGCTTGGCTTTCTGGCTCTGGAGCATTGCTCTCCATCTTTGAAGTAGCTCGACGTGACTTGTTCATGTCTGCGCAGTAGGCTCGGCAGGCCTCGCAATATTTGAATAGTTCATCCTCTCGTTTCTTTCTGCATCTCGCACATCCACCACCATCCATGTTCCTTCGACTTTCTTCCCTTTTCTTCTCCGTGTTGACGGTTCTGCATTTGATGCACATTTTGTATTCTTCACTGTCTCTTTCCCCTCCGCAATGCCGACACTTCCCAGCCATGGCTCTCTCTTCGCGAAACTCCTTCTGATTAGCCCGGCAAGAATCGCAGCGTGAGCCGCCGGGGCTCTCTACTTTTCGCCCGCACGATCCGCAGCGGCCATCTTCCCTTCTCTCGCGATGCGACTCTCGTTCTTTAGCCCGGCATGATTCGCAATGCATGAACTCAGGTTTGTCGTTTGGCCCTAGGCATCTTGAACACGCTCCGTCTCGTAATTTCGCAGCTCGATGATTCCTTTTCCTTTCCCGACTCTCTAGGTTACGTGTTCCGTAGAAAGCTTGGCACGCCTCGCAAGTTTCATGCTCAATGTCGCCCCTTGGCTTTAGGCAGATTGAACACGCCCCCTCTCGTACCATCTCGGCTCGTAGACTCTTTTTCTTTTCATCATACTTACGCCCACTTCTTCGGGCCTTGGCTCGGCATGACTCACATCTGGTAAATTCGTCGCTCTCTAGCGGGCTGCCACACCTAACACATTTACCCTCTTCAATCCTCTCCTGTCGACGCGCGCGATTTCTTTTCGCTATTCGTAGTTTTCGATCGGGGCGGCTTTGTATTTCTCTCCGTCGAGCCCGGCACGACTCACACTCAGCATACCGATCATCGTCAAGGGGCAAAGGGCACCTGTGGCACTTGCCCTCGGCCCTCCGTTTCGCATGGCGGGTTTTGTTATACAGCAACTTCTTGCCACGCGGAGATGACGGGGACGACGAGTCTGCTAAGAGAGCCAGGGCCGATGCGGCCTGATCAGCCAGCGACGACTGGGCTAGAGACCATGTGCTCAAGGTTGGCAAGGGCGTGCGATGCGTTGTGGAAGATGTCTGCTCCGGTCCAGAAGGCATTTCGTCCACGTCAAGGCTTTCTTCCTCTTCTTGCATCATAATCATGGGGCTATCCTCGTGAAAATCGGCGATACCCTTTCCCTTACACTTGTCGCAGGTACTCTGACCTTCTGGGAAGCTTCTCCTGATGAGCTCTGCCACCTGGCTAGTAGTGAATGCCAGAGGCAGCTGGCGTAGCAACGTACGACACCTTTCATCCTGGTGATCACATGTGCTGGCACCTGCTGTCAAGGCAACTCGACTCATTAGCTCTGCAAGTTGATCGGCTTCGAAAGTGATGGGTAAGCGAAGCAACGCGGTACGCACCATGTCTTGTGCCAGGGTTTGGTTTCCTTGGCTGCTCTGTTCCTCCATTTCCCGATCAGACATGATGACTGATTGTTGTTGAGACTTTGAGAAGACACACTATCAATTCAGAAGATGGCCTCTATCATGAGTGCGCATCATGGTGCTGAGAGTGATCCTATATAACCAGAGAGATTGACGTATTCGATGATGGCCGGTCGCGACAATCGCGTTGTTCCGAATTGACTCGTCATTTCAGAACAGCTATTTGAGACATTGCATTGAAGGAAAAGAGGTAGTGTAATGATTGCCAATATGCTAGGTTTTATGGCCATGACTGGTGGTCATTGTTCTTGAATTATTTTCATTGTCTGTCGCTAGAGACCGGCCGGCAAAGGCTTCATGTAACAAAGAGCAGTATCTTTTTGATGATAATTTGATTGGAACTATATTATCTTTACATCCTTTTATTTGATTTCTTACATGTTTCCCTCGTACTATGGAATACCTAGTCCTGATTGCGCACATTGCCTGAACTAGCCTCAACTTGTACCTGATCAAACGTAGCGTTGATCGCTGGAGCAGCGATGTTGAGAACTTGATCACTGCCGATGGGTCCTGTACAGAGTACATATGGTTAGTGTGCGATCTCTTCCCATTTTCTACAATGCTTCTGATAGTTGGGTTCGACTTACGGCATTCGAACTTGACTTCTGCCGATCCCACCTTGCTTGCAATCTCAAAGTGTATTTCCTTTGTGGGCTTTTTACCCAACATGCGCTGATACCAATGCTTGTTTTTCACAATGATGTGGGAGTCATCGAGATTGGCAAAATCGCAAATCAAGGTGATTTCGTGATCAATCCCTGAGCGACGTTTAGTATGCGGGTCATCGAGAGAGGGGAAGTGTTGCCCTACCGTCACGTTCCTTTTTGACTAGAGGAGTGTCGTCTTTTGTCGACGTCACAATCCTCACTGTCCCAATCAGTCGCAGCTTGTCTGTGTCTGCCGGGTATGTGAGCATGTATCGAAATTTCGTCTCTTCGCCGTTGGCCATGATGCTGCCCTAGAGGTCATGCGAGTTAGCAAGCTTTGAGCGTCCTGCTGTAGTGCGTTTATGCACATGGTATAGTATATACCTTTTTGACGAACCACTCCACCGTGTTCTTGATCACTTTGGTGCCATCGTCATCTAACCGAACATTGTTCGACTTTTTCAACTTCCTATGTGCGCTATTCCATCGGTTGTATGTGGTGTCGCATTGGACACCGTACGATTGACGGCAAGCCAGCCTCGAAATCGCTGCCTTGTCGGTCAAAAGTGTCTGAATACGATCATACAGCAAGCCCTTGCAAACGCAGAGTCGTGCATCTGTCGATGCTTGGACTTTCACGTTCTTGAGAACGGGTCGCAGGGACTGCCCGTAGGCCGCCTCAATCTGGTTCTGGACATATCGGGAGCTACCGAGGCCGCCGGATAAGATGATGTGGCTCTTCACAAATCAGCATTGGAAAACGAGTCGACATGACGAATGAACGAGAAAGCTTACGAGGTTGAACTCCTCTGAGATGAGATTCCCTTCCATCTTGCGAAGGTACCGCTCTATTAACTCCTTGATTCCGTCGATCTGTCTGTCGAAAAGCGCCGCCAGCTCGCCCCTACATCGTCACCGCATTAGCACTGTATGGTCCTCGGCAAGTCCTTGCCACAGTAAGATAACATACCAAGTGAACTCCATCTGTCCGTTGACTATACGAAGTTCGCTATAGTTCGCGGCATCCGGCAGTTGCTTGATCCGCACGCGAAAGACGTAGTCAAGACTGTCTTGGTACAGGTCGAGTTTCGGCTTGCTGGCTTGAAAGTCCTGACTTCTCACCATTTGCCAAGCAACCAATTCGGCTTGATGGGCGAGACCGAGATTAGGCGCGCTAGCTTTGAGCCTTTGGCTGATCATCTCCTCGAAGGCCAGGTCGATTGCGGATGCTCCAAAGTCGTCGGCTATTCTCGCATGAGTATCAGGACCATACCATATCGAAGAAAATAGGCAGAAATGTACTCACCCTCCGATGGGAAGCCACTATGCTCGGAAATATCTACTCGGCCTTTGATGGTACTTTTGATCGTGACCAAGCTTAGATCCTGCACATATGGTTAGCATAATCTAATGCCATACTCCCACGTCAACCTTACCGTAGTACCACCACCAGCATCAACGATCAAAGCTAAATCACCATTCTTCGTAGAAGGTCAGCACATCTGTGTCGCTCAAACTTTGCTCGGTGCGATTGGAGACTGACTTGAAATGTCGCAGACTCGACAGTAGCTGCGTGTATCGCACATGCAAGCGGCTCGGTCAGAGACGCATCGACAGTGTGAGGGCAAGGCGGGTCATTAGGACCTCGAGGCGCAGCGAAACCGGCCATTCTGGTGATTTCTTTGAATTTTGCCACTGTATGAGTCGACCATGTCGCTGGAATGCTGAACATGAATGCTATCCTCGCTTCATCCCATGTTTTCCCGCCGAGATCATGTCGCGTGAATCTTGATCGGATGCACTCGTACAACTTGGTCAAATAGTCCTTGAACAAGGTGTCCACGTCGGGTAGTAACAGTTCAGTCTCGGGAGTGAGCACGTCATCGACCTGAAATTGAGTCTTGAACCATTCTCTAACGATGTGATTGCTCGTGTTTTGTGATTCTTCTTCGGTTTCAAACCCCCACGCTGACGGGCCTTTTGTCATGTCACGCTGGTCATAGGTAAGGACTGTTGGGACCTTGTTCTCGGAGACGCGACCGCCCCATTCTCGAAATATGTTGACATCGTAAGATTCTAGTCGTTTCCTATTGACGTTGAAGGTTGCAACTCCAGTGCCTTATCATTGTCAGTCCCTGCCTATTACCTGACCGTTGGAATCTTACTTACAACTCATTCCAACGTCTATTCCTACCAAGAGGTCCGGCCGTGACATTTTGATCAGGCTCAAGTCAACGAATTGTAACGAGTGGATTGAAACGATTGGACTCAAGCGACTGCGCTGCGAAAGATTCCAGCGAGCTCGACGAATATTGGAAATAGTTGGTCGTTGTTTGGCAAACTAGGACGCATAAGCTGACAAATACTGTCGAGATTGCAGCAAGAATTCCGCATCTGTGACTAAATGGTTGGCGACAATGTATGCTTTCATACATAGAAGTGCCCCGTCCAGAGCCTCGCCGGACCAACCTCATCGCAATAGTTCCGCGCATCGGGGCCTCTTTCCTCTTTTAGAGCAGGATCGTAACCCTTGAAAAGTGTAATGGACTATTAAACTTAGTCTTGGCGGCTGTACAACAATCCACAACATGACTCGGGGCCCAATGAGATGTGTGTGTTGGTGATTCAACTTTCAGCGCCCCATAAAAAGAGGCCCGTGTATAGCCTCACAACCACCCCTGGCTGCAGCATGGTATGAAACGCAACCTATATTATTCAGCGCATTATTGAATAGTATCCATAAGGCTCCGAGAATCTCAGGACGGACTTCGGTCTTCCGATTTCTTCTTCATCCTCTTTTCCAAGGACTGTCGCTTTCTGAACTCACTGTTTTCTTGACCTTTTTGGTACTACAGCATACCAGCGCATACTTGATTTCAATCATGGCGGAATTCACTTCAGCGACAGCATTAGTCTCGACTACTACCAGTTTGCTGGCAGATGTAGCCGCAACAACTACCAGCGCGGCGGCAGATGGAGTCGTGGCAACCACCACGTCGGTAACACAAGCAATCTCGTCAACTACCAATCCCGTGGTAGGAGAGCCAGCTTTGACGTCCAGCTCGTCTTCAGTCGGGCTTGCGTCAGCGTCGGTGACATCTTCAAGCACATCCTCGTTTCCAAGCATGTCAGTTCCTGCAAATGGGACAAGCGCAACACAGTCGCCAAGTGCTTCATCGTCGGGCTCGACAATAACATCCGGAGCAGCAGCTGGCATCGCTATCGGCTGTTTGTTGGCGGGTGCGTTGGTTGCACTTCTTGCAGCGTTCATTTGGAAGAGAAGAAGAGGTTCCACCGCTACAAAGCCTTCTGAAAAAGCCATACCCAGCTCTGACCTGAGTTCCCGATCACTCTTTGATGAGCTACCCCAATCGGTCGATCATCACGAGTTACGAAATGACATCGCAAACCTCGACACCTCAATCAAAAACTACGTCGACAACTTCTTCAGTCTCAATCCAATGTCGAGCCCCGCCATCGACGAAAGAGCGCTCGTTGCTCTGATATCTCCATTGGCAAATCCTAATATTCAATGGGCTGATCTCCTCATGAACCCGCGGACCAGAACCGGTGCCTTGAGATCAATCATTGCTAGGACGGTTATGGCTCGTATTGATCCAAGAGGCGATCACAGTGTCACTCTGTTGCCTCCAGGTTGCGTTGATTGCTTGAAGAACTTCAATCCGAAGCAAAATCAGCAGCGTAAGTTGAGACGGCAAACTTTAGATTGCTTTGATTAGCTAACAGAATGATAGACATGGCAGATCTAGAGGACGCCTGGCGGTGCCTGACAGCCAAGCTCTACTCAGGAAGCCGAGTCTCGATAACATCTGACGACCCCCGTGCCCAGCGCGTCCGCGAAACCGCTATTGAACTCAATCGAACGCTCCACCAGTTCAGGAATCAGAGACCCAATGACAGGTCACAGAAAATGCTCGAGGGGGTCATTGAAGAGGGAGCACTGTTTGGTTTCAAGATCTTTGCGCAAACGGAGCCAATCGCAGTCGACTGGGGAAGGGAAACGGGTCGTTCATTGGTCGTTTTCCCTGGATTCCAACAATCTATGAAGACGGGAACTAGGGCCACTGCCTCAGTGGTGCAAGTTACAAATCCCAGTTACGCTGAGGCATAGAATTGTTAAAAGCTGGATTAAAAGCTATGGTAGTTAGCATCGAGTAGTTCTTGGTCAGAGGGCTTCTAATTGGTAGCGACCGAGGCTAAAACTTATAATGGATTATGATTGCGATCGATTCTAGAGTATGAAACTATGTAATTCTCCTCATTATTCTCAGCCGTGCCTATGACTGTTCATGAGTTCATGTTGGATTATTGTCGGGAAAGATTGGCAGACCGGCTAGCACCCGAGCGCAGTACCGTATCCACTGGACTAGGTAGCCGAGCTGAACGCTGTGGAGGTGAACAGCGTGGACAGACCCGTAAAAGCAACCCCATTACAGGGACTTTTTAGACAGGGTTGACAAGGGTGCGCGGGCCCGGGACGGCGCATCGCAACCTAACTACTAGCCGTGGCACGACAGCTGATCCCGGACCCGATCCCTCCCCTGTAGGAACAAGTCACCCGCAGCCTTATCAATGCTGTGCTGTTTATTAATAGCAGCGGTATCCGTTATGTTGCTTCTCTACAGATGAATTGGAGTGCGAGCAGCCCCTGCACTGCACTTGATTGTTGATTCGGGGAAATGCAGCTCGGCTTTCGTCAATTATCGTTCCATACCACTCATCGCATCTGTTTCGTTTGATTTCCTGAGCTCGCCGCGACTCTAGCAGCTCCGCAACTCAGGCGCGCGTTCATAGACGAGAGAGCCACATGGAGCCAATTAGTGTGGCTGCGGCGACCTTTTCCATCTCTGGTGTGGCTTTGAAGACGACATGGGAATTCATCAAGATTGCAGTTGAAATCGACGGCGCCCCAGAGAACGCGTTGGTCTTTGTGCGATTAGTACAGCAGATCAAGCAGGACCTAGAACATGCCCTCGCCTGCCGGGAGGAGATCCTCCAGAGTGACCGTCTCTCGGCGCACGCGCCGCATTATAGCATATGGGTCCGGACCACTATTCAAGCGGTAATGTTTGAGCTCCAGGGCTTCACCCGGATCCTTGATGCCAAGACGGAGGGCCGCGACCTCAAAGAAAGAGTCAGTTACCTTCTCTTCAAGTATCCAGAGCTGGTACACAAGGAGCGAGGTCTCCGCATCGCCCATTCAAGGCTTTTACAGGCTCTCGGCATGATGCATTTGTTATTGTTAGGTGGCGGTGGCGGTCCCTCCGTGACCTCTCCCGGGCTGTACGGAGCCCCGTCCACGTCCTCTGGGCCGTCTCGGCCCGTAAGCTCTATAACTTTATCGCCACCGCCGCCATGGTCGGAGAAGCAACAACCGCTGAGAAGAAAGACGTCGTCGAGGGCACCGATTTACTCTCAGACTGGATTATCTCCAGCGCAATCTCCTAGAGACCAGATCCCAATGCTAGCCGAGCTTCCATCATACCCGATGGACCACACAGGTGGACAATACACGGAACCGCAGGAAAATGGTGAGTCCATACTTTCCAGGAGATCTCAGACGCCAAGCTCTGCTGCGTATCTTGTTGCTTGCTTACTGACTTTGGTTCCATGCAGGAGGTCAAGTCCTTGAATACATGAGAGCCCTTGATGATCAATACAGAGTTTAGTCACAGTTGATTGATTTTGACCGTACCATATAAACTGAATCTGGACGTACCATCTCCTCCTTGCTTCCCTTTTACTCGAGCCCGACACGGAAATTGAGCGCCGCCGATAGTAGCGCGATTTGGTGCTTTTGCTGTCGTGGATCAATTCGACAAATAAACTCCTGACTAGATCCTTTGAAACAGGATCGGGGAGGGCTCTAGGGAACAAAAGGCAGTACCTTCATTTTGTTTGAATGCAGCTACACTTACCTTTACATTGTGTTACGTGACCTACATGCGCAGTGTGCTGGTCCATATTGAGACGGTGTGAATAAGTAAAAGAGTGCAATGGTCTTAAGTATGAGCCTTCCAACATCTGTACGTATTCGTTCACCTTCGTAGATAAAGCTTCGCCATTTTCTTTTTTGAGACTACTGCTACACAGAATCAATATTACAACAGTCATTGTGTTACATGGATCTCGAAGAAGTTTGTACCACAAAGGCCCCGGACTATCTCAGTGGCGGTACAGTGAAAGCTGCTCTGAGAGCACAGGTTATCGGAGCCTGCGGCATCACATGTAGCCACTCAAATTTGGTCGGGCTCTGCCACAAAAGCATGAATCCGTGAGTCGCCGCTTCCATCGCCTTTTGGACAGGTGAATCTGTCTGGGCGAAGTCTCGGAAAGCATAATCAATATTGATATCGTTTGATGGCGCGGGGCACTGTCCTTTCTCTCCACGACGGGGCAAGTCGAGACCTTCCACGCGGCTGCCCCGCCTGCTTGGTGGAAGGGGCGACCACGGGACGATGTGATGTGAATGTCATGGGAACTTCCCTGGACCCGGAGAACGGGCGGGATTCTAGCTTGTACACAATCATCTCTCTTTACCAATACAACCCTTTCTGACTTACGTTCCTGATCACAACGATTTCTTGCTGCCCGCCTTTACCTGATTCAGGACTCATCAGGCACCTTTTGAGTCACCCAAGGGTGGTCCAAGCACTGGTCAATGGTGTATCGCTTTTCGGGGTCTACCACGAGCATGCGATCGGTCAAATCAACCGTTCCGGTCTACTTGTCAAGTATCGTCCCTTGTTCGTGGCCAACTCTCATATGTTCATCACGATTTCGTGGCTCATCATTGATAGCTGATCTGATTTCAGAGTACATGCAAATTTGACGGCAACGGACTGACACATGGCGCGAAGCTCGCATGTCGCAGCTTTTGCCTCCCTGCCCATTCGCGTCCACGGCTGTGGGCGAGCTGCAGAAAATAATCCAGTCAGTGAATAAAGCATCGGAAGAGCCCGAGATATTTCTAGCCAATCTCGGTCCATTGCTTTCAGAGGTTGTAGAGCACCTAGATCTGTTGCAACGAGCCGGAGGCCCCAGCGACTCTGATGCTGAGTAGAAAGTTTTCAAGCTTTTAGTCGTTCTGGAGACCTTGATCAGGGCAAGTTAAAATTATCAAACCCCCCCTGCGTCTATGTTGCTGCTAATATAAGCGTTCTTTGGCCCAGTAGTGGCCAGGAGTCCCGAAGCCACCCCCAAGGCCACCTTTCAAACGTGACGACTTCCCCTCTTTGGTTCGTCTTCTGGATGGGTTCCAGCAGACGGCGAAAACAAACCTGAGGCGACTCGCCAAGAGTACACACGAGCGGGCTCCTACAGAACGAAAAAGGTTTTAGAGCCCGTTGCTCGCACCAAGTCGAAGGCTGTCGTGGGACTTTCGTAGCCAATGTTGCCTTGACAAGCGTGCAGAAACTCGAGAAAACAAAAGATGATGTGACTTCTTCTTTCTGCATCGCCATCCCAACTGTGTCGGAGATACGTGGAAAGAGGTTCGAATCTCAGTCTTCCTGCAAGGGTAAGTAATTTTCATCTCGAAAATTGTTTGGTACCCTGTCCAAGCAGAAGTCTGCGCACGGATTTATTAGAATCTATAATTTCACCTCCCTTTGTTCCTTCGACAGAAGTTTTATATTTCCGATACAATTATATAGAAAAAAAGCAAATTGCTTTAATTGAAAGAAATTTCTGATAGTTGTTTTTTATTCTTTTATTTCATTTCTTTGTACTCTGTCCGTATTTTTGTGTTTGGTAGTGGGCAGAGTTTTGCTTGGTTATTGTACTTCTGACTATAAGATCATCGCTGACTTCACCAAGTGAGGAGTCGAAGAAACCAAGGGTCAGGTGGCTGAGTGCTCAAAAGATCTCTCCAGAAGAGTTTTTGGCCTCGTTCGCCGCCGGGAGCGTGGTCGACTGGTCCTCAATGCTGCGAACGACGGCCTCGTCTACGAGCGAGTAGAATTATATTTTGAGCAGCTTTAAAGGTTATTCCTTTTGAAATCATCTAGCGTCTCGCTGGCGACCGTGTTGGAGAAACGCAAGCTGCACGGCAACCCTCAGCTCAAACTATTGCTCTCCTACCTCCTAGCCAAGGCAGTATGGCAGTTTTATGACTCGGACTGGATGACACGAAACTGGTCAAAACACACGATACAGTTTATGCGTGAGCGACTCAATGGGGCTTTGGAAGCTGAGGATGTTCTCACTTTGATACACAAGCCGTATTTCGCCACCGAATTAGGGCTGTCGCCCATGACTTCCAGTTGCCCACTGAGTGACAAGCTGCCTGATGAGTACGACCTGACACATAGATTTCCATCAGCGACACATTCACACCCCAGGATTCTGGCTTTGGTTATCATGCTGCTGGAGATTGAACTCGGGGAAGGAATCGAATTACATCGACTAGACGACGACTTCTGTGAGGACGATGATCCGATCGATAATGATGACCATTAAGAATATATAAAATCTTTTTTTTCATAAAGCAGTTCACTTTTTTTTTCTTTTATTATAAATCTATAAAAAATATAAAATGTTATAATAGGAATAGAAAGAAAAACAGGTATAAATTTTAATATTTTTATGCTTATACTTCTGCTTGGTTATTATAGCCCATTATTCACCCCGCAAATATTACACTTGTTGCTCTCGATCACCCCATTTCTTCGTATTCTTCCTCTGTGAAGTCCTCGAGAACTAGGTCTTCCAAGTCTAAACCCTCACTGTCGTCTGTATCCTTCAAATCATGACTGATGCCTGCAAGCCGGCCCACACTAACCTTTGGCCCATCTTCCTTGAGTGCAAGCTCACGCCGCCTGAAAAGCGCCGTGGTGACGATGCGCAGCTCGAGCGCAACAATGCTGCGCTGTGTCGATCGCGCCTTAAACACAGTGGCCACTTTTCTGCCGCTCCCAACGGCCAGCTGCGGGTTTCCCACACTCACGTCGCCAAGCAGCGGTATGGCGGGCACACCAGCCGCGCCCAGTGCCACGGTCATGAGCGGGGCTTCAATCGAGCCCTCGCGCCGACGCTCAGAGGCGGCGCTGAAATCCAGCTCGACGTCTTCGGCTGTCATGATGCCCACGACGAGGCACGGTGGCCAGGTGTTGAACAAAGACATCCACCGGGGAACAGTTTCGCGAATATTGGCCTCATGGGTCTTGAGGTCCGTCCAAAACTGCGCGTGCTGCTGCAAGCGCCGACAGCGCAGCAGTTTCCCCGCTAGACGCACCGTCTCCTCCCTGCTCCCCTGCCACTTGAATCCGACGAGCGAGTCCAGCGCTGCCGACCAGTCCCTCGATTTTGAGGCCGTGTTGTCGTGGAGAAAGTCGACAAACGAGTTCTCGACCAGGTCCGCCTTGTTGTAGCGCAGAGGTGAGTCGGGCAGGTACTCGTTGGTGGGCTTGAACGGGTAGCGCACGATGGCGCCCAGGATCTTGTCTTCGAATTTGTCGGCGTCCAGCCAGGCTGAGTACTTCAGCATGACGAAGTTTGGGTCCCCCTTCATACTGACACTTGCTCCGGGAGTGAGAAATAGAATTATAGAATATGGAATTAAGAGTATAGAATCATAGTTTAAATTTATCGTTGGCTGAATCCAATGGATTGTTTTGGTAGATGTTACAGCAGGCTCCTAGTGAATTATTGCTTTTGTACTACAGAAAGGAATTATCTGCTATCAGGCTGATACATAGTGGCCATGAGACTTAGAGTTCAGCAAGTGTAGATCTACTACAGAAGGCTTGAGGCCCACTATATGCCTCCTAGCGTTGATATATAGAGGCATATCACTACCGGTAGGCTTGGCGCTAGGCCCTGCGGAAAAGCTTAGGGGAAGCTTAGCAGTGCAAGCTCGGATGAGTTCCCGCTTCAGCAAGGAAACGATCACGGGAACGACTTCCCCAGCGATGATGCCCCTGCGCAATTGAGAAGTGTAAGTATTGTCTGGAGATCTAAGGAGGTCATATCCCGCAATTGAGCAGCTCAAGAAACGACATACATTTCAAGAATACCACGGCGACGATAAGCAGGGATTGAACATATCAAAATCACCTACAAACCGCTCGCTATTCGTGCAGCGGCGCAGGGCTGTGGTTAGGTCTGACCCGTCCATGACTTCGACAACAAAGTTCTGTGAATGTTTCCATATTGGTGACGAACTGATGCACCGGTACTGTATTATTGACCTGGGCTTGGAGGTCTCGATTGCGTGACCAGACTGTGCGTTATGCTCGGGATGATGATAGTCGCTTTCCTTATCTCGCCTACCCGCCCCAGCTCGAACAGGGTAGGTATGTATTTCAAAGCAGTTATTCGCATGATCATTTGTCAGCCAACAACTTTTTTCAATTCTTCTCTGCTCCCTTGCGACCCCCTCGTTCCCTTTTCATAAAGACGAGTGCCTTCATAAA
Source organism: Neopestalotiopsis sp. 37M (assembly GCA_011058875.1). Taxonomy (NCBI): domain Eukaryota; kingdom Fungi; phylum Ascomycota; class Sordariomycetes; order Amphisphaeriales; family Sporocadaceae; genus Neopestalotiopsis; species Neopestalotiopsis sp. 37M. The sequence continues at coordinate 40,459 of SWKT01000152.1, forward strand.
CAACCACAAACCTTTGATAGATCAACCAGGAACCGGTCTTGCAAACAGTAAATCGTAAATACCGTCTCTGCCCGTTTTGCGTCGGATCGAAGAAAGTCAGGCCGTAAATTGCAGTCCCAACGTCCTAGTGGAGGAAAATGCAGTCGCAAGACGAGATCGGGGACCATGTGGCCGATGAGCCGCAGGCGCGGAGAGGACCTCATTGTGATGCCGAAAAGGCAGCAAATGAAGGCGCGACCGAGACAATTGCGCAAAGTCCACCTCCAAAGAAATCGACAGCGTTCTACCTCGCTTTCCTATCCCTGCTCATCGTCGTGCTGATTGTGTCACTCGACGCCACGATATTAGCAGTCGCCATTCCGGAAAGTCGGCCACTACCACTACCCTACAAGAGCTCTCACTAACATGACTCCAGGCAATTGCGAGCGACCTGGGAGGCACGACGCTTCAGGCTTTTTGGGCGAGTATAACCTTCACTTTGGCCGTCGTCATTGTCCAGCCAATCTATACCAGCATGTCGGATGCACTAGGCCGCAAGCTTCTCTTGAACACCGCGTTTCTATTCTTCGCCGTCGGCTCCATTGTCTTTTCGGTCTCCGAGTCCATGGCCGTTATCATACTAGGTCGCGTCCTGCAAGGTCTAGGCGGGGGTGGGCTTGACGTCCTGAGTGAGGTGATCGTGGCCGACATCACCACCCTGAAGGAGCGCCCACTCTACGTTGGTCTCTTGGCCGTACCAATGGCCGTCGGCTGCATCCTTGGTCCTGTACTGGGCGCTCTCTTCAGCGAGTTGGCCGATTGGCGCTGGATTGGGTGGATTAACCTGCCTTTGGTCGCTATTGCTGCTGCGCTATCTACACTATTCCTGCGTCTAAAACCCATAGAGCAGTCGTTCAAATCCCGCTTGGCCCAGATTGATTGGATAGGAATTGCCCTGTTTAGTGTTGTTGCATACTCTTTTCTCTGCCACTCAGCTGGGCTGGCGTCATGTATCCATGGTCGTCCTGGAGAACGCTTCTCCCTCTACTGATCAGCGTGGCTGTATTCGTCTTGTTTGGGGTATATGAAGGACGTGTGGAACAAGCCGTCTTTCCCTATCGTATCTTCAAGTCCCGGACAGCTCAGGTCACTCTGATTGGTGGTTTCATTCATGGAATGGTCCTCTATACACTACTCCTTTATCTGCCCCTCTATTTCCAGGCTGTCTATCTGGAAGCGCCGTTACAGTCAGCCGTCTCCGTACTTCCGTTCTGCTGCTTTGTAATGGTCTTTACGGGAATCGCTGCGTACGCCGTGGAACTGCTGCGCCATTATCGGTGGGAGATCTGGCTCGGCTGGATACTGCTGGCAGTCGGTACTGGTCTCTTAGCACTCTGGGACAGCAATGGGACCGCCGGTTCCACCAGGGCAGCTACGGCTGGCTTTCAGGCTATTGCTGGCATTGGCATAGGAACCATCTTCACAGTACCTGCCATCTCCATGCAAGCTAGCGCTCCCACCGTAGAGGACCAATGGCTTGCCATTGGGATCCTTGTCTCGTTCCGGCTTTTTGGTGCACTCGTCGGCCTAGCTATAGGATCAACGACATTCAATAGCATGTTCTCACGTGCAATTGCGGATCTCGGACCGCTCCCCGAAGCTGTTGCAGCGCTCAACGACTCCAACGAGGCAGTGGCTTTCATTCCCATGCTACGCGATGTGAATTTACCAACAGCCTTGGTGGACTCTGTACGCGATTGCTATGCCGCAGCGATGCAAGATATCTGGTTGATCCTTGCCGGCTTTGGAGCTCTCGGTTTTCTGACGTCTTTATTTATTGAGAGCCTGAATCTGGAGACCGAGGAGGTTGGGAGGCAGCATTATGAGCAGGAATAGTCAATCTGAGCACAATCGTCGTCGCAACGCATTTCCACTTCTGGAATTGAATTATTCGCTCATCATGGCATTAAGAATAAAGGATAAAACTTTCCTAGGAAGAGACAATAGTTGAATACATTACAACGAATATAAGTTAGTGATATACACCGTTCGGACAAGATGTTTGGTAAAGAAGAAATGAAAGGTTAGTTTTGGAAGCCGCAATCCTGGCCGGAGAAGAGCGCCAGAGAAACGCGATTTCCTCCGCCAGACATTTGTAACCGTAGATCGTTTCCAAGCACAAGATTTGGGAAGCTAGCAGGTGGAAAAACGACCCTGCGTTGGACCGCATTCCCTGATTGAGGCCGATCGACAGATGCGATACACGAAATGGGGTCACCCGAAGGCTGGCCGTTGGAGTCGTGGCTGGTTATTGAGCATCTGACCCTGTTGATTTCCTGGCTGCTGTTGAAGGCAATAAGGTTCACGTTGATGGGATCGCTATATGTAGGACCTATGATAAGAATGTCTTGATTTGCCGTCGTGAGATATCCAGTGGTCGTATTGAAATTAAAGAATTGTTGAATTGCGCTTCCCCCGGAGCTATGAAAGAACAGATCTGAACCGAGGAAATAGTTGTAGTACATCTCTGACCATATCTTAATGCAGTATGGAGTTGATATCGTTGTTGTAGTTGCGGTTGGTGGGGCATCAGGGGTACTCGTCCTGGCGATGAAACACATTTTGGTTAGCTGGCACGTGGCGGGCGCGTCGTCAGCAAAAGCTATCATGTAGTATTGTTGAAGAAACTAGAAGCTCACTCTGTAGTGGTGGGTATGACCGCCGTGGCAGTCTCAGAAGAGTCTATTGACGATGTTGTTGTGGGGGTATCTTCTATTGACGTGATGACTGGCTCGAAAGTGCTGCTGGTGTCTGCGGTACTGGTTTCAGAGGAAACTGTGGACGAAGTTAACGGTGCTGTGCTTGCCACGTTCGTAGAATCCAGATCAGAGGATAACGAAGTGGTGGGAGCAGAACTAGTTTCAGAAGCTACTGTTGACGAAGATGCTGTGTTATCGTTGATTAATGTAGGGCCGACCTCCGGAGAGCTGACGGAACTCTGTGCATTGGTCTCAGAACTGGTGACGGACGGGACTGTGGAATCGGGACTTGTAGCAGATGTAGACGTGGAGTCGGAGACGCTGAGAATGCCCGATGTACCAGTCTCAGAAGCGGTCACGGACAAAATTGTCGTCAAATTGCTTCCGATTGAAGTAAGTACAGATTCCAAAGAGGCTGAGGAGCTTGGAGTAATAGTCTCCGAGGAGATGTCCGGTGAGGCTGTTGTAATGGTGCTTTCCATGGACGTAGTGGTAGGCCTTGAGATGTTGAAACCACACTCTGCTCCAGAACGGAGCACGAGGGTAATCGACTGCGACAAGTTTGGTCCATCTTGGCGTATCATGTTTAACTCAGCAGGACCTGTGCCAGTTGCCGCAAATGGTCCGTAAACATTATTGCCAGAGTCTGCCAAGCACTCAAGTCCGTAAGCTGACGTATCCGGCACGTATCGAGTCTCGCACGTGACAGTTATAAAGTCATCTGGTGAAGCATCTTCAGTATCTGCGCCTTCAATGTTGAAAGACACGTACTCTGCTTCAGCCCCGGGACATCCCAAAACGGTCACGGGAGAACTGTCGATGGATAGCTCATGGGTTACTGGGTTGAGGGTGAATCTCGCGGGGGTGCCAGATGATTCAAGGTAGAGTCCGTTCTCTCTTCCTGGAGAAGTGACGAACTGCTTGTCAAGCGACGAATTCCGACTATCGACCTGCAAGCAGAAACCAAAGTATGGCGGTGGTAGAATCGATGGTGTAGCACTACTGGAAGCTGTACCTGGTAGAACTGTGCTCGTTGAAGAGTTGCCATAGGGGGCGCTACTCGAAGCAAATATGCTCGATGGAAAGAAGCCCGAAGAAGCGGTAATAACTGGGCCAGTAGTCGAGAGCGGAATGCCACTTGATGATGTAAAGTTGTTAGCCGGCGACATGCTACTCAATGAGATGATGCTTGATGGACCTGTAGATTCAGATGAAGGGGCAGACGACGAAGCCGCTGTGGGTAAACTGCTGGTAGTGGGTTGGTCTGGGTCAGGTACAATGACACCATTGACACATCGGGTGGCTATAAACTAATGTCAGTATGTGGAAACAAGAATCATTAGCCCGAGCTGCATCTTTGACTCACCCTTATATGCGACGATTGAGATCGGTGAGCACCCCGCTGGACGGCTGGTTTCTGTGTCTCTGAATGTGGCATAGACTATGCCATTTGAATCCTGGCAGAATCCTGCCTCGCCCCCAGAAAAGGTCTCATTCTGCCAGTGAAGGGTAGAGTTGATCACGACAAAGGTCCTAGAAATGGCACCACTGGCGGATGGACCAAATTCTGTAAAGTCTGCGTCAATGTCCGCGTGAAGAGATCCTCTCTGGCTCGTGAGTTCCCCATCAACAATGGTGAACTCCCTTGCAGAGTCACAGCTTGCATCTGGAGTGTCGGCGCCAATGAAGCCTCCGACGGGAGGTTCGCTCTCTGTAGGAGTGTCCCTACGCCACCACCGTCCACCTGGAGCGGGCGTCTGCACGGCTGCCTGTATGGCTGGAGCGACTGTCAAGATGATAGGAGCATCGCTGGTGGTCGACGAAGCAACAGAGGTCTCCGTAGAGGCTCCTGATGAGACGGAGCTTGTACTGGAAATGGTTGATTCGGTACTAGAGGTTACGGCAGGGGCATCGGATGTTGAAACAGAAACACCAGTGTTTGGGGCAGACACTCCAGAAGTTGTGATAGACACTCCAGAATTCGTGACGGACACTTCAGAGCTTGTTGGGTGGAGTACGCCATCTGCGGTCACAGTGACTGTTGTTAACGGGGCCGCTACGGTGGTAGTTGTGGGACCGGCACCGATACAACTACAGGCCGAGACATATTCTGACAGGTCGTTGCATACTGCTCCGGCGTAGGGGGGGAACGGAGGGGGCGGGCAGAGATTCTCTTCATTTTCTTGACGCCGAGCAAGTCCAGTGGAAGTCGGAGTACTGGACTGAACTGTGATTGTCGACGTACTTTCGATTACGTATTAGCGATCATTCTCAGTACTGCATAGTGGGTAGGTCTTACATGGCAACAGGCGTAATAGTGACGGCTAGCCAGCGAGAGCAGTCAGCAACGCAACCTGCACCGCAATCCTCCAGCCCTGTGAAGCTTATGTTAGTGGTTGTACGTGCAGTCATCAGGAGATTTGATTCTTACTTTCTAAGCAGCTGCTTCTAGAGCATTGCGCCAGTGTCAGGTCCAACAGACCCGGAAGGAAAAGGGCCCACGTGTTTCGGAGCATCTTACCTATTTCGAAATTGTCGTGGAGTCATGAAGTTCAAACATGACCATCGGGAGGAAATGGGATCCTCAAATATGGCTCTCCTGTGCTTGGGTCATACGTGATATTGTGCTAAATTATGGATATTATCCATCCCTGGATTTGTCTCAGTGTAATGCTAATGAAGATATGCTCAGCGGCAGCCAATTTATCCAAGTCAATTTCACAGAGACTGCTGCTTCAAAATGCCTGCCTTGCTGTATAGTACTCACATTCCCAAAGGCGAAAATTGCAGCAGTCATGGTTGCATTTCCAACGTCCCGAAAGGTGGGCCAATGAAGAGCAAGCAAAACAAGCAATTGCGTGCCTGGAATGAGACAGCGCAGGCCTGGACCCAGAAGAGCGAATGTGGGAGCGCACTCTTGGTCCCAGAGCCGAGATGAAGAATACTCACCTCGCAGAATCATCTCTTTGGTGTGTTGAATTTGGAGCCTTGATGATTTCTATGCTGAGTATTACGGTTCGCGCGCCAGATTGTTGATGTTTCAGCGCTTCCTGGGCCCAAGATGGCGAAAGGGACTCGAGTGGGGCCTAAGGCTCAGCGGTCGCATTCCAGGCATCTCGCTCTCCATTACGAGGCCTAGCAAGACTGCTCTTGAGGCGAGAACAATCGATATGTCCAAGCATTTCACAGCGCCTTTAGCCCTGACGAGATCAATGAATTGCCAGTTCAATGAGATGGACACGTTATGGTGGCACGAGAAGTACTGGAGGGAAATGTGCTAGCCAGATGCCGCCAGATGCTCTTCTCCAGGCCTACTGTCGGCATCTCGGTCCTGCCTTTTAGCGTTATTTTCACTGCGAATTAGTGGCCTGAGCCTAGAGATACAAAGAAAAAAGTGATGAACTTCACCATCTTACCGCCACGACTTCAACGCCACTTAATTGTCTCCGCCTGCTACAAATCACTACTTGCGCAAATATCAAGTGGCTCAATGTGCGGAAACTAGAGCTTATCGCATGTGATAAATCTGATTGACAACTCGTGTCGGACTCGTGGCGCATTTAACAAGCTGTCTGGCTGCAGCCTCAGACAACGGCTCCGTAACACCAGCACAGATCATCACCAAGAGAATGGCGAATGCCAGAGACAGAGCAGCGCCAGCCTCCGCCCAAGTCACGCATATAAGGTTATCTGCCGAGAGCCCTAGCTATCTTTAGCAGTAATCCGTGTCTGACTATTGATGCCCGTCCATGTGTAACCCAAGCCGCTGCCTCGTAAATGTCTGCTGACGTACAAAATGTCCGTGGGGATGTCCGGCGCTCTGCGACGTTCATTCTTACCCACCATTTCCCGGCCCGCGTGGAAGATTGCGGACCCTGATCGGGGATCCGATGAAACAACGACGGGTCCGAACCTTTTTGGATCGACATAAATATCGTGGTAATGGACTCGTCAATACTGTTTGGTCCATTATAATCTAGTAAACATATTGACGTCCTAGCAAACAAATACACCAAGAAGACACCAAAAAGCCGCCATCATGGTCAACGGAAACATCACATTTGACGGTAGCTTCTGCCTCTCCACAGCGATGCAATGACCGACGCTGACGATTGTACAGACTACCTGGGCCTCCAGCAGTGCCTCGTCGAGTGGGCGGATAGTTATGATAGCAAGGACTGGAGCAGATTAAGGAAATGCATTGCTCCTACACTGAGGGTATGCGCAATGATGTCTACAAAGTACAACCTTGACCTCCACTAACCTCTCCCCTTTCAAGATCGACTACCGATCCTTCCTTGACAAGATCTGGGAAGCCATGCCCGCCGAAGAGTTCATCGCCATGATTTCAGACAAGGCCGTGCTCGGCGACCCGCTGCTCATGACCCAGCACTTCATCGGCGGCACAAAGTGGGAAAAGATTAGCGAGACCGAAGTTATTGGCGTGCACCAGCTGCGCGTCCCTCACCAGAGGTACACGGACGAGTCGAGAAAGACGGTCGCCGTAAAGGGCCACGCCCACAGCACCAACACCCACTGGTACCGCAAGGTCAATGGCGAGTGGAAGTTTGCCGGCCTCTGCCCCGAGATCCGCTGGGGCGAGTTTGACTTTGACAAGGTCTTTGCCAGCGGCCGTGAGACCTTTGGCACCGAGGATGCCGCGGCCGAGGGCATCCCGGCCAAGCACCAGCAGCAGCAGCAGCATGGCAGAGTCACCGTCTCTGCTGTCTAAGATGGCACTTGATGTGTGAAATTTTAGAGTATATAATGATGATAAAAAAAGAAAAGAAAAATCAATTTTTGAGCTACGTGTATCAGTTTGTGGCACAGTGTTGGCGCATCGCTGCCAAAGTGACTATCTTTTGCACAAAGTCCTGACCACACTCTGGTTCAGTGATACGACCAGTATCCAAAATAAAGAGTAGAATTAAAGATGGTCTACTTCTGAGAAAATAATGTGTAAACAAACAGACTTGATAACCCTTC
>SWKT01000153.1:0-47811 GCA_011058875.1 Neopestalotiopsis sp. 37M
TTTTTTTGGTCACTGTCCATCTGAATTGACCTGTGTTCAAGTTGTTTGAGTGTTATTGTACACTCAAAGCTTTCTTTTTGTATTACCAGAAGAGATAGAACTACCTAGAGAGCTTGGATGAGTGATGCATAAGCGCAAAATTGAATCATTCTAGCGTCTGTGTACCAGTAGATGAGACTGCAGGCGCATCTTTTTTCTCATCAGCCTTCTCCTGGCTGACGTCTGCTGGCTTGGACAATCTTTTGCGAAAGTCTTTCCATCCCATCACGAACGCAAACCCTATCGACACCACTCCGAAGGCGGCCACTACGTAAAAGGTCTTGTCGAATGCATACGAGTACGCCTGCAACAAGCCCTCGAGCTCAGGGCTTCCCACCGGCAGTAGGCCGCGGACCGCCTCTGCTCCAGTCCCTGCCCTGATGGCAGCCTCCGCAGAGGCTGATGGTGCAAGAACAGGCAGGTCCTTCAGCAGACTCTGAGTAAAGATGGTGGTGGCAACGACTACGGCAATGGAGCCGGCTAGGTTCTGACAAAAGATGAGCAGCGACATGGTGATGGCTATTAGTTCTCCTCCTAGGGCAGTCTGGACGGCTGTAATCGACTTTCGCGGTGAATAGTATCAGCATGCTTGACTTATATACTAGCAAGATAGACGGCGGAATGTTGAAAGGATTTGCTCACCATGGTCAATGCAGCACCACGGCCGATGCCGTGAAGAAGCTGATAGCCAATCCATTGCGCAGTTGTGGTGTCGGGTCCAAATGTTGTCGTCAGACCTGCGCCGACGGCAATCATAACACCGCCAAACACGCACCAGATGAGGAAATATCCCAATCTTGACACTATATAGTTTTAGTTCTCTCATAAATTAACTTCTGGAACGGAAAGTACTTGCCGGCAGCGCCAGACAGAAGGACAAAGCACAACTGGCTCAAGATTCCCGGGAGCAGGTACACACCACTCAATGTGGGGCCTACCCCTTTGACGGATTGGAAATACACTGGCAGGTAGTAGTTGGCAATGAAAACAACAAAGGACATGCTGAATATGTGACCACAGCTCGACCAGACCTCTGGGCGGCTGATGACCGACCCGGGAATGATGGCTGTGTCCCCCACCCTCCGTTCCCAAAGGACAAACAGAACGGCAGCTACTCCAGCGCCGCAGAACAGTCCTATCACCAGCGAGCTGTTCCAGGCATGACTGCCATCCGAACCAAACTGCAAGGCCGCCAGGAACATGGCCATGGCTGGCGCGAGCAGGGCAAATCCAACTAAGTCGAGACTCGAGAGCAATTTGCGAACGACACCAAGCGAAAAAGCATCTCGCCCCTTGGTATCTGGTATGGTAATGAAGATGATCAAAGCAGATGCGCCAGCGCCGATAGGCAGGTTGATGTAGAAACCTTCATGGAAGAGGGTCAGCAACGGCCGTGTAATACTTGCTTATAAGCTTTTGACTTACACCATCGCCAAGAGGCATATTGAGTGAGCGCTCCTCCCACCAAGGGGCCGATGATCAGGGCCATCTGACCAAGGCCCATCATAATGCCAGTATAAACTGCCAGCGAAGTCTTGGGGTTAGCATGTTAATCATGCCGAGGAACAGGGAGAAAAGAGAAGACATCACTAACATGGTTGTTTGGCGAGCGGGACTGAACTCCCCAGAATGGTCCACCCACCATTCATCAAGCCAGAGGCGCCAGCTCCGGCAACAGCGCGGCCGGCGATTAACATGGGAGACGTCCTTGCCAATGCACAGACCAGAGATCCAATCTCAAAGATGAAAAGAAAACTCAAGAAGACAAATTTCTTTCGAAAGAATGTATATAGCTTGCCCGCAATAGGCTGAAGCGCACCGCTGTTCCAAAGCGCAAAATCAGCAAAATCAATCAGTGAAATGGTGATGGAGGCTGTTGTAACATGAGAATTGCACTCACTTTACAAGAGTGTATGCCCCTGCATACCATCCAATATCAGCCGTTTCGTGCAGATCGGCAGTGATGACTGGGGTGGCCGTGCTAATGATTGAATTGTCCAAGTAGATAATGAAGATAACCACTGTCATTCCCGTAACGAGGCCTGCCAGCTTGTAGCCAGTAACGTACTGGACACTCGATTCTTTCTCCTTTTCTGTATCATCGACAGGAGGTGGCGGCGCGATGGTGGCAGTATTCCCAAAGGGCGCTGGGAATAGCGTCAAGTTGTGAAAGGACTGATCGCCTTCAAAGGCGTGATCAAAGAGGGACTCATAGTTCTCACTCCCAACCTCCGACACCAAGGTTAGGGCACTCTGAGTACTCGGGCCCCAGTTATCGAATCGCAGGTCAGGGAGCAGATATTGGATGAATGACCTCCGTGCCCTGGCACGATAGCTGGGCACCCGAAGGACACTGTTGTCTTCCTTGTCAGAGTCAGCGAGTTGTGGCCTTTCCATGTTTGAGGATCAATGGCAATTGCCTATGCCGCGCATCCCAATGACCTGAAATGAAGAGAATTGTAGCACGAAAAGAGGGACAAGATAGAAATACAGCCATCTTCGAGATGGCGCAGTGTGTTCAAGTCATGCCGACCAAAGCGACCGTGCAAATTGTGGCAAGCTTGTCGTCATAGTCCGAACCCGATTCGCTCTGAGCGTTCCTTCCGTGTATACCCCATGAATAGAATCCTACAAAAGGCAGATATATTTAAGACATACTCGTTCGCCGATTCGTGCGGCTCTCGCTTAGTTTGCGACTGGATGATCTTATTTCAGCCGTCTTACCTGCTCAATTATCTTTCCGACTCAGGTCATCTTTCACTTCCAATGGAATTGATTGAGAGAATTGTCAATGGCTTCTGGAGACAAGAGGTAAAGAGTACAGCGACACAAGATACTACAAGCATTACGTTGCGCATGCGATCAACGATCTATTCTGCTACTCAACAAGCTGTACATTTGCGCGATCAGGAAGATATTTGTTTCAAGGTCGTTCGATAAATGTATCTAGTGTTGGCGATTATAACTCGGCCATGCCTACTCTCCTGAGATATCCGTTACAAGTCGACAACGCGCAAATACGACCCTAACTCTTCATTGAGATGATATCTGATGCTCTCTAACAAAGCAGATATTTGGCTGGCGGAGTAGTATGCCTCATTGTAGTCCACCGACAGGGTCAAGCAACTACGGAATGTCCATATGTAGAGAGTGGGCTGCCTACCCATGATGGCGCTTCCCAAGTGGAATGATTCCACTTGAATAGAGCCGTGATCGGCATGCAAGTATTTGTTGTCAATGAGGCCCAGGCTACTGATTGTCACATTGCTAGCTGGGCGCCTCGTGCCCGAAGCTGCCACCTTGGCCATTGTCTCGCCGTGGACTCGGTAGATGGACCGAAGCGCGTCCATGTAGGCTGCGGCATCCCAGTCCCCGCGGTACCCGCTAGTCAGCTGTCGGCACCACGAACCAAAGTCGTCGGCGCGCCGGAGCGTGTGGGTGATGCCTGTCACGTACGTGCCACAGGTGTAGGTGCTTGCTGCCCCCGGGAGAAGCGGGCGGAGATTGGCCGAGACGACGGTACTATAGGAGGCACAGCCCGCGTCGTCGGCCGCACAGCTGTTGAACACCGAGGCTGCGCAGGCAGCATGCACAGCCGCTGTGACTGTGAACCCGCGCGCTCTGCAGGCCCGAACCAGCTGGTCCGAGGATTCCTTGCCGAATGCCACCGTCTGACACCGGGACACCCCCGGAGGGGTGGACTGGTCGCCCTGATAGGCCAATCCTGCTGATGGGTACGCCTTGTCAAAGTTGCGTTGGCGCACCTCCTCTGCCTTGGCTTCAGTGCTGGGCGTAGACATCTTTGCAGATCCGTACGCATCCTCTAGACTGGGTGACAGATGCTCGTGCTCCAGTTCCCAGTGCAGAGGCTCCGAGCGACCCGGCCTGGCATCTGAGAGCTCAGACAAGGTACTGAATAAACGGTCTAGGACCAAGCAAGTCCCGAGTGCATCAATTCGCCAGTGAGAGCAATGAAAAAGCACTTCGGATGATTGCGGTACGAATACCAGACACGGGAATTTTCGGAGGTGCAAGTCAGCCACGATCGATCGTGCTGTATCAGCCTTTTCGTCGACCCAAAACGTGTGGTGAACCCACGTCTGGATGTTGGCCGCATTGGGCTCGAGATAGGTCTTTCTCCCGTCTTCCTCAAACACAGTCAAGGCAGGGAATTCAAAACGTAGTCTTGTCCATGCCTGCTTCAGCCTCTCGCACAAGTCATCCAGCTCGAGACCTGTACTGCGAAAGCAGCAGATGGCGTAGACGGATCCATGTTCCCGATTGTAAGGCTTGAATGCCTGTGACATGCCGTAGAACACTTTTTCGGCGCCGTCGTAATCATCGGTCCATGTACTGGAACTCTTTCTGCCCCAAACCATTTTGTCGGTATCTTAGTAAGATGTATCAAATTCGTATGTTTAGTGTAGCAGTTGCGGATAGTTCCTGTTTGGCAACCTCAGATTCCTCCGCGCCTTAAATGCTCATTCGTTCAATAGCCATTTTGGTCAGAATATGCCGTCCATGGTATCATCAGTGTACCTTCATCGTTGGTAGGATTGAAAACAATAAACGAGATGCCAGTCTAAGCCTAGGCATTCGAAGCAGTCGGCTACTGCGTCAGCACCAAATCCTATTCTATACCACACCGATCATCCTTCCCCCATGGGGAATGGCTGCTCCGACATTGCGTGGAAACAAATAACAGACAGCAGCACTTCTGCCCTCGAAATCCTCCGAACACAACTGCCTTTCCTCCGGCTTCTTGACGGGACTTTTGGGAAAGGCCCAGATGATGTCAGGATCACAAGCAAAATAAGGTAAGCCGTGAAATTGAAATCAATGCACCAATTCAAAAGTCGTGCAGGTCATTCACCCAGAACATCACCAAAAACAGCCTCGAACGACACTGCCATACATTCGTTGAAAGTAGTAAACATCATTCTGCCCATCATGTATTTGGTCCCAGGCCTGAAAGTCTGCTTGGTAGCTGTGGTAGCCTCGCTTTTGCGTGAGCACGAGGTTCGCGCAGAGCCTTTCAGCTTCCCCCTTTCCAACGGGTTTCCGTTTCCCAATGAGACAGCCCTAGAAGAGTTGTTTACACGGGCAGGAGGCAACTTTACCAATGCGCCTCTGGCCCCCCGTTTCGATGACGACTCGTTGACGAGCTGGAAGCTCCAAGCATTCAACGAGTTCATGGAAGTGGCATTCTTCACCCAGCTTATCGCCAACATCACCGACGGCGTAGCTGGCTATGAGCTCGACTCGTCGATGCGAGACTATGTGCTGTCTTCACTAGAGACCATCCAGGCGGTACGTTTATTGCCCAGCCAATAAGCTTGATTGCAATGAGCCAACTGACGCGAGGACGTACATGCAGCAAGAGCAGATGCATGCCTACAACGCCAATGATGCAGTTCGTTATTTTACTGATGGCGCGCACATGTTTCCCTGCACCTATGAATTCCCCGTCTCGACCTTTGCCCAGGCCGTGGACTTTGCCCAGACGTTTACGGACATGTACATTGGCCTCTTGGCCAACATCCAACAGCGCACAGCCACGAATCTGGGTTCCGACGCGAACTCTATCGTCTACGTGCTAGCCCAGGCCCTGGGACAGGAAGGCCAGCAGTCGGGCTGGTTCCGCTCCCTGCGGCAGATCCCGCCCAGCGCGGAGCCGTTTCTGACCACGTCTACGCGCGAGTTCGCCCTGAGCTGGATGCAGCACTGGATCGTGCCGGGCAGCTGCCCCAACATGGACTTTATCCCGCTGCGCGTCCTGCCGGAGCTGACCCTCACGGCGGTGTCGATCGGGGACGCATCTCACAGTGGCAACGTGACGCTGGTGGCGCCCGGGGCCGTGGACCCCGACTCGCAGAGCCTGGCCTTTGTGAATGGCGCGCTGGTCCCCACAGTGGTCCCGTTTCGAGTCCGGCAGACGTCGCCTTGCGCCGCTGCATATCCGGCAGGTCGAGTGATGGCGAACCGCGACGGCCAGAGCGTGGTGGCGGCGTTGGGGAGGGAGGCGTCCGAGAACTGCATTGCGTCGACTGAGATATTTGCCGATATGCCATATGCACACAATGTTATGCACGGGCTCGTCCTCATGACTGTCGTCAACAACAGCGATGTATTCATCACGCCTCAGGATGTTGCCGACAAGACTGTATTCGGTCCCGCATTGCTCGAATGGAGCTAGCTAGGTAGCACTCTTATCTTTGTCGCAAGTCTTTGCTTAGATGATACATTACGGTCCGGAGGTAACTGGCACACCTAGCATCTGAAGTGGCATAGATACTGTCTTGCAAAGGATCATGATGCGACTTTTTGCTCTTGGTTGCTGTATTGAATGAGTGAGGACGGCAACAATTTGGGACTTGGGACATTTTGAGCTTTACTATTAGCGTGTTAAAATACAGTCTAAGAGTACCTAACCTAGGGAGATACCTAAGTAAACAACCTTAGCGAATGAAATAGTTCCTTGTAGTGATGTTTATAGTTGCCCGCTCTTCAGCTTTTAGTGGGCTGGTTTCGATATAGCTGGCGCGGCTCCGTCCTATGGACAATACGGACACGCCTATAATTTATTACCTACCTATAGTCATACTTCAGAGAGCGCATAAGGATCTACTATCTAACGTGATTTTTCGTATGAATTTGCGAGCGACTCTACTTAAGCGACTTGAAGTTCTTCAGGCTTCACGATTCTACCGAGTTGGTCGGAGTGACGAGGTGAAAGGACATCGAATGATGTTTCTGTGGTGACACTATCTCAAGGAAAACATTTTCTTTGCAAGCAATTCGGAATTATGTGCCCAAAGTGAAGATCTTGATTGACCTCCTGGCAAATGGTCCACGGCACCGGGTGGGCCGGCCAAGCACGCTTGAAAGTACACTGCAGATAAGGGATCGTATTCCAATTACTACAGTAAGAGCCCGATCACCTTGCATTTCAGCTCCTGTTGCGCTGTGCAATTGCCTGGCCATCTTCACTCGATACACTGGCATGGGTGGCTGTGACCATTGCGAATTCCCCCTTTGGGTATATGACACGACCCTTCGGCAGTCTCTTTAGTACCTTGAAAGGATCAACTTGGACTATTCCGCAAACTCCTGTGTTATGTTCTCCCCGTCGCTCTAGACCCACTCATATTACCGTCAAGAACTTTACTTTGTGAAGACATTCACGGATAGTGCATAAAGAACTAAACTAGAACGAGACTCTGTGCCGCGCTAGAGATCAAATTTAGAAAATCTAGTCTTGGCTTATAGTCTTGGTCATCTCTTGGAAAGCTTCTTGACTTAGGCAACATCTTACAGTTCGGTAGATTTACATAGTACACCTTGAAAGAGTGGGGGTTCGTATCCTGTCGGCCGGCAAGGATTCGCAACCAAATCCTACAATAACACTAGCGTCGGCAACTAAAATGGTGCCCGGGTGAGATCAGCAACCGTTATACACAACCAAAAGTAACCATGTTTAGGTTCATGCCTAGATACCCAGTCAGACTTCGCAAGAAAGAGCCCATCTAGACCTAACCATTCTGCACGATCTACACTTAATACACAGCAGATCGTTGCGACAGAGTCTTCTTGTCTAAATGCACACACAGGCAGAAATCAAACTATCGATTCAAGCAAAAGACCTGCCTACGACTAGGCCCAGAAACAAAAATGTCCACCACTAGCCGTATCAGACAAGCACCGCTATCATGGTTCACAATCCTGACTATCCAAGATGTCATCACACCAGAGATACTGGAACATGGCTACGCGGGTAGCGGCACTCAAGATGATCCCCACATCGTCTTGTTCCTCAAAGATGACCCCAGAGACCCTATGGGCTTCCCATTGTGGCTACGATGGGCCCTGTGTGTCGGCGCGGGATATGTCACCTTCTCCGTGGCCTTCATCTCCAGCGCCTTTAGTGGTAGTATCCGGGATATATCCGAGGATCTAGACGCCAGCCCTGAATCTGCCACTCTGGGTTTGAGTTTGTTCTTGCTGGGATTTGTTCTTGGCCCATTCCTTTGGGCGCCGTGTTCAGGTTAGTTCCACTTAAGCATTTGCAAACTTGGCCCCCTTACCATCATAAAGTTCACTCGGATCAAGGCGACTAACTGATAATGGGTCATGGTCTATAGAGCGGTTCGGACGGCAGGTAATTCTTGTCTGTACCACGGCCATACACGTTGCCCTGAACACTGCAGCATGCTTTAGCCCGACCCTCGCCATCCTCTTGGTGGTTCGACTGCTGTCTGGCGCCTTCGGAGCTGCCACATTAACCAACTGCGGCGCGGTCATTGCCGACATTTTCCGGCCCAGACAGCGTGGGCTCGCCATCACCGTGTACGCGCTGGTGCCGCTCTTTGCCCCGGTTCTCGGCCCCATGGCGGGAACCTACGTCTCGGGCGTCCTGGGCTGGCGCTGGTCCATGGCCCTCATGGCCCTGCTGTCCCTGACGGCCCTGGCCGTGGCCTGCCTCGTGCTCCCAGAGACGTACGCCCCCTTGCTGTTGGACAAGCGGGCGAGCCTCCTCACCAAGATCACGGGACGGCATCACATCTCTGCCATGGCGGCCTCCGCTGCTTCTGCTGCTGGTCATAAAAATAACGGTCCTGTGCGTCGTCCGTCCTTCGTCACTATGCTGTCGAGGCCGTTTCTACTCGCTGCGAATGAGCCCATCATTAGCCTGCTCGCCCTGTACCAAGCTGTCGTGTTCGGCACTCTGTACTTTATGTTTGCGGCGCTTCCCCTAATCTACACCGACGTGTTTGGTTGGCCCAAAGAGCAGAGCGGCTTGGCCTTTGTAGGCGTCGTGGTTGGCATGTCGCTCTCCGTGGTGTTCTCCCTCTGGGACAATGCCCGGTACGTCAGAGCCCTCGAGAGGCTCAACAAGGAGGGCGAAGAAGCAGCAGTGGTGGTGGTGGCGGCGGCGGCGCCGCCCGAGATGCGACTGCCGGCATGTTGTCTGGGGGGAGTGTGTATCGTCGTGGGCCTGCTCTGGTGCGCCTGGACGGCCACGCCCAAGCTTCCTTGGCTGGTCAACATGGCCGCGGGCGTGCCCTTTGGCTTTGGCATTGTGCTGGTGACCATCGGCTCCACCAACTACCTCGTCGATGCTTACACCATCTACGCCGCCTCGGCGCTGACTGTCTGCATATGCGGGCGCGCCGTATTGGGCGCCGTCTTTCCTCTTTTCGTACGAAGTCTATTCATGTCCATTGGCGTGTGGTGGGGCCAGTCGATCCCTGCCGTCTTGAGCCTCATATGTCTTCCCTTTCCCTTTGTGTTTTATCGTTTTGGGCCAGCGATACGAAAGCGGTGTAAATATGCGCGCGAGGTGCAAATGGCAGCACAACGAGCCAGGCGACAAGCTGACGAGAACACACCTTTACTGGCATAGAATATGAATGATTTCGCCATGACTTAGTTAAGACATGAAACGGTAGATCAGTAAATAAACAGGCGAAGCGACTTGGTCACATTTGGACTGATACACACAATACAAATGAGATTGCACTGCTAAGAAATTCATTATTCTACATCCGGACTCCAAAAAAACCGTAGGATATCACCATGACATTGTGGCGGTGCAGGTGCAGCGGGTGTATAATCGTGATTAAATCTGTCTACTTTGTCTACGTGGGGCGGATTCTGATTGTCTATACTCTCGCGACTCATGTCATCTCGTAGCGGGGTCGTTGAGGGCGACCATCAGACTCGTCATGGTCTCGCGTAAGCGGGCTATAACGCCTGTCCCTTGCTCGGGACCGCCTGTG
This sequence comes from Neopestalotiopsis sp. 37M, assembly GCA_011058875.1. NCBI lineage: Eukaryota > Fungi > Ascomycota > Sordariomycetes > Amphisphaeriales > Sporocadaceae > Neopestalotiopsis > Neopestalotiopsis sp. 37M. The sequence continues at coordinate 9,819 of SWKT01000153.1, forward strand.
AATCCTTCGGCAATGCACTGCTCGACAAAGCTCGACGTGACAATGGTGCCAAGCACCCCGTGGCCGCCCCCGTCGCCCTCTGCTGACGACGGCCGGCTCACTCGACAGGCCTTTGACAGACCCAGGGCGCTCTCAATGTCCTCGAGCACGCGTGCCGTCGCCTGCATGACCATTTGAATGTGCAAGTCGCCAAAGTCACCGAGAGACGCGCCACCTACATCCAGATCCTTCCAAATGGGCTGGCTCCGACGTGTGGCCGAATCCGTGTGGCGCAAGTATTCGTATACGGCTGTGTAATAGAGGAGGTACAAGTCAAGAAGGCGTTGATAGCTGGCGATGAGCGTCAAAGCTGCGGGTCTATCGGCCACATAGATGAAGCGCCGCGGTTGCTCAGAAGATGATGAACATGTTGGTGCTGATGCGTTTGATGATGATGTGTTGGAAATGAGACTTGGTGTTGAAGCGCCGCTGGGCTCTTCCCAGAAGAAACGGCGGAGCAAAGTGAGAAAGTCGTTGGCCGCTTGGAGGACCTCGCCTGACATCTGCACTGGAAAGTGGCCAGGTGATTCTGAATCGCTGCTATTGTCGTCGTGATATTTGATGCGAAGTTCATACATGTCATCGCAAAGGTCGGCCGCCTTTCGTACCAATGCGGCCAGACTACCCGTGGGTGCTTGTATCAGTTTGTATCCTCGAAGTTCGGACCCAATGACGCCGGGAGGCGGACTCAGCGGCAAATTCTGATGTTGAGAAGGCGGGCTTGATGGACGAGTGACTACCGGCGTGAAGTCGACAATCATAAAATCGTTCGGGGCATGCGACATTGGGTGATGTAAGTGTTCCATCGCCATCAGTCCCGTGTCCGAGTGCTCGCTACTCGCGCCAGCGAGGGCGGTAGACCAGGCACCGTACCCATTTGTCAGGATATGGTCTGGGAAAGGCACATCTATGATACTGCCGTCGTTGAACGGGTCGCCTTGGGCCGTGGGTGGACGGCTGAATGTGAGCACCTGGTCGAAATGGAAGGGAGAAGTGGACTGAATGGCCTGGTCACTGTCGTTTTTAGATGTGTCTATCAATGGGACTGTCTCGGCCGTCGTTGCTGCTTCTGCCGCCCATTTTGCTTTTGTCGAGTTGGTACGAGGACGTCCAGGAGGGAGAGCCATTCCAAAGCTGCACTGAACATCTGCCTTTCGGCAACGCTGGCAGCAATTGGGAATATTTGACTTTTCACACCTGAGCTTTTGGCTGCGGCATCGCTCGCAAGCAAGTCGCCTGCCCTGCTGGGGCGCAACTGAATTGCTGATATCGCTGTGTGACGCCATGACGTGGGGGGCATTGAATACAATGTTTCAGGATATACCTCGTAGTAGCGAATTCTAAGAAGCCGGATGCAACACCTTGATATCTACCTAACATTGGAATCTCGCACTCGTACAATAGATGGGCGGTGCACACAACCATGCTTACTAGTTGAGCTTCCTTCAGAGGATGGAGCATTGATTATATGAATTGGATAAGGTCCTTTGAATCGCCTCATTCTATGTGTATCAAAAAGTTCCACCATTCTCTTAAGGTTTAGATTGATATCTTGCCGCCAAGTCATGGGTAACACCTGTCCATTGGTCAGCACCACACAGGGCCTCTAGTTTGCCAGCCACGACCAAAAGTGAGCTGTCCATGGGAGGAGATATGATCCTCCCGAAAGCAATGTGCAATTGTACTTGTAGACTGATTTGTGGAGTCGCTCCTGTACCTTGGCATAAGTTCCAATAGGATATTTATGGGAATAGGAGGAAAATGCCCGAATCGGCGCCCCTTATGTCATTTCATAACATTTGCTTACAGTTGAATGCATATCCAATAAAGTGAAACTACTAGGTACTGACTCTAAACAAGTTACTAGCAATGGTCGTTTATCTCAATTAGGAATGCGTACACGAGAATGTCTTTACATTCTGAACATTTAGTCTTTCATCCATCTCTTGGAGTGAATTCGGCTGGTTCTTTTCTCTTTAATCGGGGATGTTGCGTGTTTCACAAACTGCCGAATAGGAGCTGACCGCCCTCAATCGGGATCGACCATTATCCTATCCTCTTTAAAATACCCGACTGCTGATCGCTCAATCCTCCCGGACCATAAATCTGCACCCTCCCACCAACATAAATCAGCCTCGTCCCAATTGAGAATCGCACCCCCGTCACAACTTGTTGGCTACTCTTCCCGGCACCTCTGTGAGCTGAAGCTGAAACTTACACCATTTTCAAACCACCCAACCATATACTCTTATCGAGTGTAAGCTTACATTCAGTCATACGCTCCTGCGCTGTCATCCCTCTCATCCCTCGCTGACGCCACCCCACCAATCAATCAACCATGGCTGCTCCCGCCAATCGCGCCGTATGGCAGGATACCTTTGGCGTTCCGGGCGTTATCCGCGACCACTCGCTTCCTACGAGTGATGATCTGGGTGACAATAAGGTTCTAATCAAAGTCCACGCCTGGGCCATCAATCCCTGTGACCACATGCTGCAGGACAGGAACATGGCCCAGTACCCCGTCATCCTGGGCTGCGATGTCGCTGGCACTGTCGAGGCCGTGGTCCCGGGCTCTACCGCCGCCGCCAACTTCTCCGTTGGCGACCGCGTCTTTGGCTTCAATGCCAACAATGGCTTTCAGGACTACGTGCCCGTCGAGCACAAGTTGATCGCCAAGATCCCGGGCGACATGGCGTACCGCGATGTCGTCGGCTTCGGCTTGTGTAGCGCGACCAGCGCCATGTTCCTCTTTGGAAAGGACTATTTGCATCTTGAAATTCCCGAGCTCGGGGCACCCAAGAAGAGCAAGTCCGTCTTGATCTGGGGAGGAAGCTCTTCCGTCGGCAGCAATGCCATCCAGTTGGCTGCGGCAGCAGGCTACGACGTCGTTTCCACTTGCTCAAAGAGGAACTTTGACTATGTCAAGGGCCTCGGTGCCGAACAGGTCTTTGACTATAATGACCCCGAGGTGACCGAGAAGATCGTGGCACAGCTCGACAAGGGCGATTGTGCCGGTATTTTCATGGCCGCTGGATTGGAAGATGGCAATGCCGCCGCGCTCAAGGTTGCGGCGGCGACCAAACAGAAGGTACCAAACTCACCTTGTTGAAGACAGACTTATACACCGTGAAGCTAATCTCCAACAGGTCAAATTTGCATCGTCCAATTTCATTGCCAACTTGGGCGATGCGCCCGAGGGGGTGGACATTAAGCAGCTTACGCCAGAGACCTTTGTGCCATTTCCCAAGTGCTGGTTCGAAACTACCAAGGCCACCTTTGAAGGTTACCTGCCCGCCGCTCTGGCCAAGGGAGCCTACAAGGTAGCCCCTCCACCCCTAGTCGTCAACAAGAAGGGTCTGGAAGGCGTCCAGGAGGCCGTTGACATTCAGCGAGCTGTCTCCGAAAAGGGTCAAGCAGGAGTCAAGGAGGCATTCGAACGTACCGAGGGTGACTTCAATCAGGAGAGAACATCAGTCATCAAGGTGGTGGTCGAGCGACCTTAGGTGAGCTTGGGCATGGAAGTTTGAAGGTGTTGACTTGTGCGAGATCGTGCGTAGTCTACCCACCTCATCTCATGTAGCAGCCGCATCGGATGATACACGTCCTCTGCCGATGCTGCAGGATGGCCAGTCATAATGTCCGCGCCACTCAGTCCTGGAGAAGAGAAGGTTCTAGCAACGTGGTTTGATTTATTGGTGTTGGTTCGTGGCAAACGAAAGCGAATCAGGTTGATGTTTTCCCGAAAGGGACTCTGCTAGCATTGTTCCATATGTTGTAGTGCTAGATACATTCGTTCAACACGTGAAATGCAATGATGAACCCCTCCAAAGCAGTGAAAGTTCTTTCGCAAGGCCCAGAGCTTTGACTTTCGACTTACGGGCGAAAATTTATGTTTGAAACTGTAAATTAGCTACTTCGGAAGTTTGGACGGTCACCCGCACTGCCCTTTTTTTCCATTACACTTTCATTTTGGAGTAGCTCTGAACATGATGTACCTATCACATTGAGAGGGAGAGATACCTTAGATTACTATGAGAAAGCAGATGATCTTTATGGTGTTTATGGAGTGGGGGTCATTTATCTGACAGTATCCCGGATCGTGTTTGTACATATCATGTGTATTGAGTTTTCACGCGCAATTGGCATCAACGTGAACAACCACCTGGATTACCACCTATGGCAAACTACTTTGGAGGTTGAACTTGATATACACCCCTGGAGGAGTGCAAGAACCACTCGAACAGACGCTCAGGAAGCATCCAATGGAAATACTTGGCCCGGCCCGCCACGCCTCCCCGCCAGACGTGTCCATCGCGCCCACTGAGCACGTCCCGGACAAGGTTCTCGGCCGTCACTGACCCCTTCTCGTTCTCCTGCTGCATCTGGCCCGTGCCCTGCTGAAAAATGAGGTCCTTGATGGATGTATAGTAGGAGGAGGCGGGCAGCGAGGGCGGCGTTCGCGCGTTCTGGTAGATATTGGTCTCCACCTCGCCAATCATGGCAGTGATGACGCGTACGCCCAGGCCCTGCATCTCAATGCGTAGTGTCTCTGAGATCCAGCGGGCTGAGGCCTTGGAAGAGTTGTATATCCCTTGTGCATCGAACATCAGAATGAGCCCTGGAAAAGATGACGAAAAAAGAAAAATGAGAGGGAGGGGGTGGTCAAGCTGGTATCGGTCAGGAGTGAGACTCACCTTGCCAGGCCATCCTGACCGCACCTGCAATACTGGCAACATTCAGCACGACGCCATGAGAGCGGATCAGCATAGGTGCAAAGGCCTGCGTCACGGCCAGCATGCCCCATACGTTGACGTCGAAGAGCCTCTTGCTTTCGGCCAGGTCCGTGTCGAGCAGCGGCATGACAAACATGCTGCCGGCGTTGTTGACCAGAACGTCGAGACGGCCGCCCGTTTTGGTGGCGACAGCTGCCGCGCAAGCTGAAATGGATGCTACATCGGTCACGTCGAGTGCAAGAACCTCAATGTGGCCTGAAAGCGATGATAGCGATGGGGCTTTGGCCGGGTCGCGAAGTGTCGCTATGACATGAAAACCATGCCGGACAAAAGCCGCGCACAGAGCAGCACCCAGGCCGCCTTCACTGCAGCCAGTGATGAGAACAGTTGGCTCTTCTTTGGAAGTGGCCATTGCGGAGGATAACATGCTGTCACGAACTTAGTGGATAGTGGAAACAATTGCAAATCTGTATAGAATAATTTGAACAACACAGATAGAGAAGTGTGTCAGATACCAGCAACGCCAATCACGAAATGAATTCTACTCAAACCATGCTTGTTCATACAAGACAGCTATAGCTTGCCAGTACTATACATACTATAGCTGACTAACACTGGTACATTGACCTTGACGAAAAAACTTACAAGAAACAAAAAGGTCATCGGAGTCGGTGGCGGAGATAGAGCTCCGCTGAACATCGATTATAATATTGTCCGAATGTGGAGTCGGAGGATTAATTTCAGAAGCAGGCTACTAGGCAACAAACGCCCGAGAAGGATATTGACTTATGCCTTCAGGCAACAGTAAGGGCAAAGGAAAAGGAGATTTTCCAACTCACATTCGAAAAAAATAATGCGGGCGCACAAAGGATGAGCCGTAGGCGTGAGCAAAGTAAGCGATAGCTCTGACTCTGACCAAATAACGCCTGCTGACCTTATGTACTACAATGATTCAGTCAGCCACACAAGAAGTAGCAGTACGCGAAGAAGACTGAGAGCCATCAGGAAGTGTATATTGAGCAAAATCCATCATTATGTAAGCCATGTTGTTGCAATAGAGCCATCTTTCGCTATTCCGTAAAGTTTTCTAAATCTAAAATGATGAAATCCAAGAACAGACATACGGATTATTATCAGGTTGCATTTTTCAATTCTGTCACCGCTACGTATCACAGTGTTGTTTATAAAATATGAAAATACGTGCGCAGTACCCCAGGTTGCTCCCTTGTAAAAAGATTAGCCAATGTAGTCAGCGTAAGCAGTCCAAATCTCGTCCCCCAATAGTCCGTCAAGGTCGACCTGGTTGAAGCAGAGTAGAGCATCAATGTCTCCAGCTTTGGTCTGCGGCATGAAATAGATGTCACTCTTGAGCGGGACAAAGTCCGGGCGTCGGATAAGCGCCGGTCGTCCCAGCGGACCAAAGTCAACATTGGCGAGCTGGATCTGGGCCCACGACGAGGATCCAATGTCCGTATCGGGATTAAATCGGCCGCCATAGGCTATGACCGACTTGTCGGGCGTGCGCTCAATCCAAGTGGCAAAGCTACGCACGTATCCGCGGTTGTTCACGATTGTCAGATCACGCCGAAGGCGGCCGGCGACGTCGCCCAAGGGCGCTTCGGCGAGGTCGCGGAAGCCCATTGTCGAGGTAGCAATGGTGACCAAGTCTCCCATATAGCCCGCCGGCACGTCCATGGCGCGGCGTGCGTCAACGGCGCGGCAGAATTTGGCGATCGCATTGGGGGTTTGACGACGTGCCAGGCGGGTTGCAGTGACGCGCTGCCAGCAGAAGGCTGTGACAGCGTCGTTGGTCGAGACGTGCTGAGTGTCACGATCAGCTCCCTCGATTTCGGGCACTGATGCTACCGCCAATTCCTTGAGAGCTGCAAGTTTCGCGCGTGAGAAACGGAAGTAGCGCCACGAGAATGGCGATTCGGGCTCGACAGGTGGTGGCGGTAGGTTGTCTGGCCCGGGCCTGAGAAATTGGCTATGATCCAGCAGCGCCTCGTTCTCCTGTAGTAAAGGCAACAAGAAACGCCGATCCATATTTCCTTGCTTGATAGCAAGGTCCGGAATAGGTTCTCCCCGGAGCGCCATTGCCAGTAGGTTGTAGCAATGAGCAATACCGCTCATGTCGACATAATTGTGCTGTGCTGCGCAGTCGAGTAGCAGCCCTCCTCGTATGAGATTGGCTTGAACCGCAACCACTGGAGCGGGATCTTCATCTGTCTCATTGTAGCTTTCTGGAAATGCTTTTCGAGGTGCTAAAAGCTCCCCAGGCAACATCGAAGCCGGTCCACGGGCATCCACAAGCTCTTGGAAGCACGGCATGACATTTGAGCAGTCCTTGAATCGGATAATTGAGTTTGGCTTTGACCACAGTTCACACGCCCTCAGATGGAAAGAGTCCGATCTACCGGGCTTGTTACTTTCTTGGACCACCTTGGTAGCAAGCCACGGGAATGCCTCGGTCAGGCAGAGAGACGCTGATTGAAGACGCTGTATTGCATCTTCACGAGCTGAATCTTCGTCTGACAACGGGAAAGCAAGAAGAAGATGACTATAGGTCTTCAAGAATGGCAATTGGCCAACCACGTCTTGCATATGGTCAAATTCGCCCATTTTAGCTGCTGTGTTTACTTGTTGTATATGACCCAAGGCTAAGTGATTGTGAATGTAAACAAGTAGATGCTCAGGGGATGACTATGTTCAGCAAGTGGCTTAACTACGGCCAACAAATTTGAAGATATCGATCAGCTCGGGACAAGACATTCTCAAATCCTTTGGATTACATCATACTGGCCAGATGGAATGAGGATGATGGGCACCGGGCCGGCGCTTCCTTCCCGGGCTCAGTTCTGTTCAATCTCTTGACTGATAAGAAATGCTTGGCATATTGCATTCAAGTGAGCCTTGCCTCATTCAACGGCATGATCACCTGTCAGCAATCATCCGACACATTCGTTACAAAACACTCTTCTCGCCACTCGAAGGCTTCGGCGTCCACTCCGGCTTCGATCGATGCATCCTTAGTGCTTGTTTAATCACCGACCGAGCCATCGGACTAACACCCATTTGTATTGTATGGAACCAGGGCAACGTTGACAACACATGGAGAATTGGTATAGATTCACCGAGTGCCATCTCGGCAAGCCTCGTTGGCCCAGAGTGCATTTAATAGAAATCCCGTGACCATACCTGCTGTCACGCTTGAATATACAATAGACATATCGCCTGGTTCCTTCGCTTAGCTTTAGAGGAGTCAAATTCAATCATTACCTTCAATTCCTGCGTCGCAAACATGGCTTCAACACCTCCACTGACGAGCAGCATGGGGTCCACACTGCTCCTGTTTGGACCTCAAGCCCTTTCCTTTAGTGTCGCATCGCTACAGACGCTTCGGAAATCTCTGCGCGAGGCAGATGACTGCAAGTGGATGCTTGATGCTGTATATGAGCTGCCCACGTACTGGAACGCACTGGCGGAGCAGTTTCCCAAGCTCGAGGCGATCCCGGGAGAACGACTCCTCAACGACTTGAAGCACTGGTTCCAAGCCGACGAGTCGGAAAAGGTTACCTTTGGGCTCCCAAATCTCCTCTTGACGCCGTTGGTCGTGCTCACACAACTCACGCAATTCTCACGATACATGTCCTACAGCCGGTCCGGAGCCTCAGTCCAGGACAACGATCTGTTCCGTTCACTGGCACAACATCGTTTTGAGACAGTTGGACTGTGCACGGGGCTACTCAGTGCATCCGCTATCTCAAGTGCCTCAGATGTGGCTACGTTTCGGGAGTACGGCGCCGTCGCTGTTCGTCTCGCCATGCTTGTTGGTGCGCTGGTCGATTGCCAAGATGCACAGGATATGCTACATGGCTCTTCCAAATCCTTTGCTGTTGCCTGGACATCTTCCGACATGGCCAAGGACCTGGTTCGTGTGCTTGACAAATTTCCAGAGGTAGGAACATACATCATCTACCAACCAAGAACGAAATTCTAATGCCATGTATTGCAGGCGTACATCTCCGTCCTCTTCGACGAAACCAGAGCGACCGTGACCACGGCAGAGCGTACGGCACCTCTCATGATACAGCAGATGAGGCAGAAGGGCGTCAAGGCTGCCGAGGTGGGCCTCCGGGGCCGCTTCCATAGCCAAGTACATCACAACGACCTCGAATCCCTGTTCCAGTTCTGTGACTCGGACCCTGCCTTTCAGCTGCCAGACACATCTACTCTGACCGTGCCAATCAATCTTGGCAAGACTGGTACCGATTCCAAGCTGCTACATCATGCTGTGCTACGTATGATTCTGGTCGAGCAGGCAGATTGGTACAAGACCTTCTCGGGAGCACTTCCCGCGCGTCTTGAGCTGGCCGGCAACGATCCCGCCATTATCACTTTTGGTCCCGACAAGGGAGTACCGCCGTCGCTGCTCCGGAAGATCGGCCCGCGCATTGTGCACGCCTCAGACATTGACCAGGCCACGGCCTCGCTCGATGCCGTGGATAGTGCGCTGGATCCGGCCGCGAACAACACGCCCTGGACGACTTCCCAAGCATACGAGAACGACTCGGACATAGCCGTCGTCGGCATGTCGTGCCAGGTGGCGGGCGCCGAGGATCTGAACGAGTTCTGGAAGATCCTATGCGCGGGCGAGTCTCAGCACACCGAGGTGCCCGAGGCGCGCTTCGGGGTCGAGACGCAGTGGCGCGACGTGGATCCCAATCGCAAGTGGTACGGCAATTTCATCCGGGACCACGACGTCTTTGATCACAAGTTCTTCAAGAAGAGCCCGCGCGAGATGACTTCGGCCGACCCCCAACAGAGGCTCATGTTGCAGTGCGCTTACCAGGCTGTCGAGCAGTCGGGCTACTTCCACCAAGCTCATGTTGATCCCAAGGTTGGTTGCTATTTGGGCGCTTGTGCGGCCGACTACGAGCACAATGTTGCTTGCCATCCCGCCAATGCCTTTACAGCTACGGGCAACTTGAAGAGTTTTATTCCAGGCAAGATCAGGTAAGCGTGGGATCCCCTTTCCCCATTTGAGGATTTGGTATTCACGTTCCATACAACATCTAGCCATTATTTCGGATGGACAGGACCAGGCCTAACGATCGACTCTGCCTGCTCGGCGTCAGCAGTTGCCGTGCACATGGCTTGCAAGGCCATCCTTGGTGGCGAATGCAGTGGTGCTCTTGCAGGTGGTGTCGGCCTGATGGGCAATATTACCTGGTTTCAGAATCTGGCTGGAGCCTCTTTCCTGAGCCCTACGGGCCAAGTACGTGCAACCGTCTCCTCTATCAAAGGATAGCTCTCTACAAGTCACAAGTATACGACGGCTGACCTGAGTGAATGTAGTGCAAACCCTGGGATCAGGGAGCTGACGGCTACTGCAGAGGTGAAGCAGCCGCTGTCGTTTTCCTGAAGCGGATGAAAGACGCAGTCGCTGATGGTAACCAAATTCTGGGATGCATCTCCAGCACAGCTGTCTACCAAAACGAGAATTGCACACCTGTGTTTGTGCCCAACAGCCCTTCGCTCACCTACCTCTTTAAAGATGTTCTCGAGCGGGCAAACCTCAAGCCCAGCGACATCTCGGTTGTCGAGGCCCATGGTACGGGCACGCCTGTGGGAGATCCTGCAGAGTATCAGGTTGGTTTTCTAAGCGTGTCTCTCATGACGGAACATTGCTGATTTGTCACACCAGAGTGTGCTTCAAGCACTTGGCGGGACTCTCCGCGACGAACCACTCGCTTTGGGGTCGGTCAAGGGCCTCATTGGCCATACAGAAGGTGCATCCGGAGTGTGCTCTCTGATCAAGATCATCTTGATGATGCAGCACGGCTACATCCCGCCGCAGGCGAGCTTCCACACCCTGGCGCATAACATTGCCGCGTCACCATCTGACAAAATAGACATCGTAACCAAGCTGAAGCCATGGGCTACCAACTACAGAGCTGCGCTGATCAACAATTACGGTGCATCCGGGTCTAACGCGTCCATGGTAGTCACACAGGCACCTCGGTCTTCCCAGTCTTCACCGATACACGCCCCAGGAATCAAGCATCCTTTCTGGTTCTGTGGCTTGGACGACCGAGCCCTTATTGCCTATAGCGCAAAACTGCGCGAATACCTTGCCAACCAGAAGTCATCGACATCGGCCGCCAACATCAGTGTGGCGAACCTGTCATTTAATGTCTGTCGCCAATCCAATCGGAACCTTGACCGGGGCCTCTTATTTAACGCCAGCAGCCCAGAAGAACTCGATGAGAAGCTGTCTGCTTTCATCAAAGGGGACGCCAAAATCGCATCAATTTCAACCAAGACTTCAGCACGGCCAATTGTCATGTGCTTCGGTGGACAGGTATCCAATCTCGTGGGACTCGACAAAAGGGTTTATGATAACGTCAAAATCCTCCGCAGCTACCTAGATCAGTGCAATGCCGTCTTCTTGTCCATTGGCCTCGAGGGCATTTATCCGAGCATCTTTCAACGGGAGCCTATCGAAGACACGGTGCGCCTTCAGACATTGCTGTTCGCTATGCAGTACGCTTGTGCCAAGAGCTGGATGGATTCTGGTATCCGATTGGAAGCCGTCGTCGGGCACAGCTTTGGTGAACTGACCGCTCTCTGTATCTCGGGTGTCCTGTCACTCAAAGACACGGCCAAAGTAATTGCTGCCAGGGCCAAACTCGTGAAAGAGATGTGGGGTTCGGACAAAGGTGCCATGATGGCCATTGAAGCCGATCTGGACATGGTCAAATCCATTGTCGAGACACACAATCTTGCAGTGGCTGATGACCTTCCCATTAACATTGCTTGCTATAATGGTCCTCGGAGCTTTACGCTGGCCGGATCGACCAAGTCCATGGACAAGCTCACCAAGACTTTAACCGACAGCCCTATTTTCTCGTCAGCGACGAGATTCAAACGGCTTAATGTAACCAATGCCTTTCATTCGGCTCTGGTGGAGCCACTGATGGAAGACTTGGATAATATTGGTCGCTCTCTCACCTTTCGGGAACCAAGCATCCTCATGGAGAGGTCGACCGAAGAGTTAAGCATGGAGATGACATCTGATTTTGTCGCTCAGCACATGAGACAGCCAGTCTTCTTTGATCATGCTGTCAAGAGGTTGGTGCGTCAATACCCAGATGCAGTCTGGCTCGAAGCTGGATCCGCGTCCACGATCACGAATATGGCAAGCCGTGCCCTTGGGTCGCCCTCAACCTGCCATTTCCAAGCCCTCAACATCACCAACGACAATGGTATGCAGAGCCTGGCCGATACCACACTTGCTTTGTGGAAGACCGGGGTCAAAAGCGAGTACTGGGCCCATCATGCCGGCCAGACATTGGAATTTGACCACTTATTCCTCCCACCGTACCAGTTCGAGAAGGTGAAGCACTGGATGGATCTCAAGAAGCCTCTGAAGGGTATGGCTCTCCTTCAGGCTTCTGAGAAGGAGACGGCCGAAGCAGAAGTCCCTACCGGATTGTGGTCATTCATTGGTTATCAAGACGCTGACCAACGCACGGCGCGCTTCTTGGTTAATACAAACGGCAAGAAATACAACGACTTTGTCTCGGGGCACTGGATCGCCAATACAGCTCCCATCTGCCCCGCCACACTTGAGGTGGATATGGTCATTGAAGCACTGATGAGCATCCGGCCAAATCTCCAGGCCACCGGCATGCAGCCTTGCATAGAGAACATGCAGAATCACGCACCTATCTGTGTTAATCCCTCGCGGCAGGTCTTCATCGAGTACGAGGCAAATGACGTTCTAGGCTATGCGTGGAAGTGGAAGATAACAAGTTCCCCAGCTCAAGGGCCGGGCGCAACGACTGAACACGTCCACGGGAATATCGTCTTCCGCTCGGCTGAAGACCAGGGGTACCAAGCAGAATTTGATCGCTACAAGCGGCACTTTACCCACCAGCGTTGCCTCAACGTACTGAACTCTGACGAGGCTGACGATATCATTCAAGGTCGCAACATTTACAAGACTTTTGGCGAGATTGTCGATTATGGCGAGGAATATCGTGGTCTCAAGCGACTAGTTGGACTTGGCAACGAATGCGCCGGTCGGGTCTCAAAACGTTGGTCGGGAGAGACGTGGCTTGACACCCATCTTTCTGACTGCTTCAGCCAGGTCGGCGGGATCTGGGTCAATTGCATGACCAACCGCGCGCCTGAGGATATGTACATTGCGAATGGGTGCGATCTTGTCATGCGGTCGCCCAAGCTCCGCGCGGACAGTCCCCGGCCCGAGGTGTGGGATGTATTCGCAACACATCACCAAGTATCCGAGAAGCTATACGTGACTGATGTTTTCACCTTTGATGGCACAAGCGGCGAGTTAGTAGAAGTCATGATTGGTATCAAATATGCCAGCGTCGCGAAAGCGTCGATGCAGAAGATCCTTGCCAGGCTGTCGCCCGGCATTTCGGTGACGCCGCTACCTGCATCAAGCGTTCAGTTTGCAACAGCAAATCAAGAGCACAAAGTTTCTTCTGGACTCGGAACAACAGCACCTGTGGCCACCAGCCCCGAAGTTTCCAAAGTCGCTGCCGCAAAGGCACCAAAGAAGTCCTCGGGCCCTACTAAAGCTGACATCAAAAAGGAGGTTCGAAACCTACTAGCCAATGTCGCAGGCGTTGAGGCCTCTGATATTTCAGAGGATACCATGCTGGCCGATATTGGTATCGACTCGCTGATGGGCATGGAGCTGGCGCGGGAGACCGAAACAGCCTTGAAATGCACGCTGTCACCCGACAAGTTGATGGAGGCGTTTGATTTCCCCTCCTTCGTCGACTGTGTGGTATCAGCCCTGGGCATCACAATTGACGACCAGGACGAGGAAGAGGAAGAGGAAGGGCTTGGAGAAGACGAAGGCGACGATTCCGAATCGGACAGCAAGGACGAACAGGGCCACTCCACTAGCGTTTCCACCCCGCCATCCTCTGTTGGTGGGGATTTGGATGAGCTGACCCTGCCTACAGGGGCTGTCCTAGAGTCGTTCAGCAAGGCCAAGTGCCGTACTGACCAGATGATCCGCGACTACAAGCTCGACACCTTTGCTAATGTCATCGCGCCCAAGTCGACCCAGCTCTGCATTGCTCTTACCCTCGAAGCCTTTGACAAGCTTGGCGTGTCAATTCGGACCGCTAAGCCCGGCCAGGTCTTGCCTCGAATCAAGTATGCACCGCAGCACGAGAGGCTTGTCGGGTATCTGTATCGATTGTTGGAGAATGATGCCCGCTTGATTGATACCACTTCTAGTGGAGAGCAAGTCCGTACCGGAATCTCGCCGCCCAAGAAGTCTAGCACGGCACTGCTGCAGGATCTCGTCCGCCAGTACCCTGACTGGAGTAATGCCCAGAAGCTCACACACTTTGCCGGATCCAAGTTGGCCGACGTCCTTGAGGCCAAGACAGATGGCATCAAAATCATCTTTGGTAACGATGAGGGCCGTGCCTTGGTGGCCGGCTTGTACTGTGACCATCTCTTCAACAAGCTCAACTATCAGCAGATGGCCGATTGCGTCGAAGAACTAGTCTCCAGACTGCCGGCTGGTCAGGGTCCGCTGAGGATTCTGGAACTTGGTGCAGGAACAGGAGGAACCACACTGTTCCTGGCACCTCTGCTGGAGCGCCTTCAGGTCGATGTTGAGTACACTTTTACCGATATTGCGCCTTCGATGGTGGGCGCGGCCAAGAAGAAGTTCGGTAAGTACCGCTTCATGAAGTTCATGGCCCACGACATGGAGAAGCCTGTGCCAGCCGAGCTTCTGGGTAGCCAGCACATTGTTGTCGCCAGCAACGCAGTTCATGCAACGCGTGACCTTGTAAAGACGGGCAAGAACATCCACGCCGCATTACGTCCCGATGGTTTCCTGATGATGCTGGAGATGACCGAAATTGTCCCCTTTGTCGACACCATTTTCGGCCTACTAGAGGGTTGGTGGCTGTTCGATGATGGGCGGCAGCATGCCATCATTGGCCCTGAAGGTTGGGAGAAGGCCATGCACGCTGCTGGATTTGGCCATACCGACTGGACTGACGGGCACCTGCCCGAGAGCAAGATCCAGAGAGTCATCGTTTCTATGGCTTCAGGCCACCCGCAGGAAAGGCTCCCTATATCACCTGCCGTAACTCTCAAGGCCGCCGAACCCTGGTCGGATCTGCCCAGCAGAGAGAGGGACATCTCGGCTTACGTCAAAAAGTACAGCGCCGGTTTCGAAGCTCCCTCGGCGACATCGGCCGGGTCCATCGAGGACGAGAAGTTACAGTGCGTGCTTATCACTGGAGCAACTGGGAGTCTTGGGACTCATTTGGTTAAAGAATTTGCGGACAGGGCAGATGTCGGATCTGTCATCTGTCTCAATCGCCAAGGCTCCAGCGTTGCCGTGACTCCTGAGGTCCGGCAACTAGAAGCAATGACATCGAGGGGCGTGACCATTGACGCAGTGGCTCGGGCCAAGCTCCGTTTCATTGAGACAGACAGCTCAAGGGCTCGCCTGGGCCTGAACGAGGAAGAGTATGCAGCTCTCACCAGGCAGGTCACGAGCATTCTGCACAATGCTTGGCCCATGAGTGGCAACAGGCCTATCAAAGGCTTTGAAGCGGCGTTCACTACGCTCCGAAATCTCATTGACCTCGCGCGTGATGCTGCAGGGCTCCGTGCCACATACCAGCAGAAGATCAACTTCCAGTTCATTTCTTCTATCGGCGTGGTGGGCCATTATCCCTTGTGGAGTGGCGAGACCACAGTTCCCGAAGAGCGGATGGAGCCTCGTTCGGTACTACCAAACGGTTATTGCGACTCCAAGTTTACTTGCGAACGTATTCTCGACGAGACTCTCCACCGCTACCCGGAATACTTCCACACCATGTCGGCCAGGCTCGGTCAGGTCGCTGGATCTAAAACGAGCGGATATTGGAATCCAGTAGAACATTTCTGTTTCTTGGTCAAGTCATCCAAGAACCTGAAGGTACTTCCGCGTCTTGAAGGGGTAAGTTTTTTCCTTCGCAATATTACAGCCTCGAGAACAGTCCAAACTAACCGGTGACTTGCAGAATCTCACCTGGTGTCCAGTCAATGACATGGCTGCGGCCCTGTCGGAGCTTCTGTTGCTGCCTTATCGGCCACAGCCCATTTACCACATCGACAACCCCGTGCCGCAGCCATGGAGCGATATGGTGCAAATGCTGGCCACCGAGCTGGATATTCCCCGATCCAACATCATTCCTTTTGATGACTGGGTGGCTCGTGTCCGCCGCTCGTCATTAGCCCCCGAGGTAGACAATCCAGCAGCCCGCCTAATTGACTTTCTGGAGTTCCACTTTCGACGAATGTCCTGTGGCGGCTTGCTTCTTGGCCTCTCCAAGGCTTGCGAAGACTCGCCTGCCCTAGCCGCTGTAGGGCCGATCACCGAGGACGTAATACGGAAGTACGTCTCTTCTTGGAAGGCAATGGGCTTTCTGTATTGAAGCGCAGGGCCGGTAGTTCTATGATTTTTATGTGTCTTTTCGAATTGGTATAGATGTCAATGTTGATTGCGCAATGCACATTTAGATACGGGAGCGTAGTGGGTTATACTTTGTAGCCTGACTATCCGCCTTTTACGCAAGTGAATCGCTTCTTGAAGACATAGATTGAATGAAACTTTCTTGAGATTCGATGAGCTACGAGATCAATCAACCTGAAGTGCCTGCCACGGGCCAGCACCGGTCCGATCCGGTGGTCATGAACCCGGTTATGATAGTTCAACTTGTAGGCACAGCCTCTTCTTTTGGAGACTTTCTCGTCTAAAGTATTATCAATCTGACATCTACCAAGGCGCGTATCAGGGCGCTCCATTAGTGCTGTCTACGATTATTGGCCAAATTTGTCTCGTGCAAGTCGGCGCTGGGTCAGCTGCGAGCCTTGCACAAAACAGAGTACATGCAAAAGCCCAAGGCATGTCCAGCACGCCCGCCAGGGCGACGATCCTCTCGACGGGGGACATCTAAACGGGCCTAGAACATACTGAATTGCGCTGCGGCTAGATGTAAGGGACCGAGCCCTGCTTCTGGGCATGGACATCGGGTATCTGTGGGACAAATGGGGATGTGTTATGGGCATCAACCGATCGTTCGCCGTCTCTTGGGGTTCTCAAGCCAACGAGAAATAACAAGATCAAGGCCTAGAATTATCAAATTTCCACACGTCCTCCCTTACGTGTACACGAGGCTGGGATATTTTCCTGTGTGTGTTGGCATGGCTACCCCAGGCGAGGCTCGCTGCGCTGCTGATTGACGCTGCTGATTGATTCTGCTCGAAACACGTGTGGGCATTCTGGCAGCCCAACAGCCTAGGTGCATACTCCAGCTGCAGGAACCATCATCCGGAGCTCTTGGCGAATTCCGCGGTGTAACGACTTGAAACCAACGCGAATGGGTGCCAGCATGTCAGTACATCTAGAATGTCTGATGATAGCGAAGCCAACGGTTGAAAAATAACTTCTCTTCATGATTTCATCAACGATTGCTGCGCAGCCTCAAGATGGTAAAGGGCCTAGTTTAGCGAGGCTGCCAAAGTTTGGAGGGGTGCTATAATTCGCCGACATAGTGAAGTCTGGGCTTTTTTAGGACCGACCACCGACTTCTCAAGAATGGAAATAAAAAGAGATAACCGATGTTAGGTTTTGCTCACATGATCCACGTTGCGGTAATAAAACATTAGGATCGAGTCATTGACAACCAAACTAGCAGATCCAAGCAAGCGAGCTGTTGGCTGGATAAAGAGCCACGTTTGAAGGGTTGTCAGTCAATTCGTGAATAAATTGCCTTGGTCACGAAGCAGGCCGGGGTGAGACGCTCCGTTTGTTGCCTTTGGGGAGAGAAGGGCCGCCGCCACCCACCACACCCTTCCTCTCATCCCCTCCCATGAGCCCGCATGAAAGGGACGCCGCGGCGGCGGCAGCAGCAGTGGTGCAAAGCATGAACTTGAATTTGATTTATACCCTATCCGGATGACGGAGACGAAAGGGAGAATAATGTCGCTATCCATAATCGCACCTAGTCCCGCTGCACGGCGTCGCTTTCTGCATCATTGCCCAGCGTCGTTGTAGCAAATAGCCTAGCAAGTCGCCCACATTGCATAGCAAACGGTCCCCAGGTAGCCCGATCCGATCCGTGAAAGCCGTTTGGAGGAGACAGACAGAGGTGGAGGGGAACCCCTCTACTTTTTACCTCCAATTGTAGTTTGGAGGGGAGGAGTAGGAAAAGAAATGCTAGGCAAGTCCCGAGTCAAAGGAATCATTGATCCGCTCTTACCTGGTTCATCGGTCCGGAGGAGAATGGCGCTCGCTACCGTACGCCGGGTTCTCTTGAAACGTGATGGCGCGTCACCTCTAAAGTCTGAAGAGGGGGAGGCGCTCAAGTGACATGAGCCATGATAGCTTCTTCCCATCAATGATGAGTATACAGAGGTCTACGTAGCTAGCTCTACGTACAGTGCTGCGTCCCCGGTAGATCATACCAACTTGGGCAGTCTCCATTCGCGTCTGCCAGAATTGTTCCTGTCACGAAAAAATGCGGGGACGATGCCAACTGGGTCGGCGCTATACTAAACATAGTCGGATGTCCAGGCGCCAAGAAAGCAATTCTACCCAGTAAGTTCCAATGGGTCCAGACTGACAAGATGACAGAAATGTCCTTCGAAAACTACACTGACAAGCTCTTCCAGGCACATTGCGAAAGAGACGGAGGATATCACATTGCATTTGTTCGTTGCCGGGCATTAATCTCCCTCTGTACCCGTCGTTGGCACTACCCTGGCCTTTCCATCATGACGCTCTTCTATCCTAAAGACACAGTAGGCTGGCATCATGAGAGAGCTGCCATTGAGTTTCTTGCAATGTTTGTTTACAAACTGTTAATAAGCTTCATTTTTCAATTTGAAACCGAAATGCACATGCGTCTAGGTGAGACAATCTTTCCCAAAGAAGGTCAGAAATATGCAGCCGCCGGTGACTGAGAAAAGTCTAGTTGGCAAACTCTGAATCGGGTACGAAGGGACTAGATCATACAATGTCGTTCAATGTCGTCCAATACTAGCGTCAAAGGCGTTGGTCACCCTACCCAGAACGGCAACCGGGGGTTTTGCAAAGGATGCATGGCATTCGGTAAATCAATGCCAGAGCACCCTGACTGAGCTGACGACCAACGTATGTAGTCTATTGTGGATTCTACTACTGGATGATGTGCATGACTACAGTTCCCCGGCTCCAAAGGCCCGCCTTTACACAATGTGGTCACGACTCTATGGACCGGTGGGACGGTTCTCGACTTGCCTCTCTGTATGCCGACCCCCCAGTCGAGCCAGTCAATCAGCCAAGTGAGTGGCTCTCCCGGCTTGAACTTCCAGGTCGATTTCATACCCACTTAAAATGCTCCATAGTTCCAGCCTCTCAAGCCTCAACATTGACCAGAGTCCATATCAGACTCCGTTCGGGCATATGTAGGTAGGCAAGCCGTGTCTTTCATGTCTACCAATGAATGGTATCGTCGGCCTCGGCCAGAAGACTGGTGGGGGCATGAACCTTAACCCATTGAGTGTGGGAAGGGAGAAAAAGAAAAGAAAAAGAGAAGAAAAGAGGACGATGTAGATCTGCACCGGCCAGAACGGGGTTAGACTAGACTTTCGATGGACGGAGTACGCTCCGGAATGTAAACGAACCCTACTATTCACGAATCACAAGACTTGCCGATGTGGATATTCAGACTGAGTACGTACACAGTAGTAGAAGAAAAGAACAATGATGAAGAGGAGTAAGAGGAGGCGGCAGCGGTGGAGATGGGGGAAGACAAAACAACAACAACGTGAATTATACCTACCTGGACTAAAGAAGCCAGCTATATGCATGATAGCCGATGTTGTCAATGACTCCATACCAGAAAAAGAAGACAACCCGACCAACCATATGATCCATTATACAATACATACATACATGACCAATTCCCGGGGAGGGCACACACTTACACAGCTGGTTATGTGCCATACACACCCACTACATACATGCAGCTCGCCTCTACTACTATGATAAATATACAACGACGGATCCTCGCACAACATCCTGGCACATTTCCCCCCAAACCAAAGATTAAGCAGACGTCTGATACTGTAACTTCAAATTCTCATTCGACGCACGCATTTCCATGATATTGGCGCCGGGTGCTAAAACCCTCTCCTTGCTTCGTGTCAAGCCAAAGTCGCAGCCACCGCCCCCATTGGCTTGCCCAATATCGATAAACGACCTACATTACCTATCTTATTCCTGCAGCTTCTCATCCGCACTCAAGGATTCGGTACCACCATCACCATAT
This sequence comes from Neopestalotiopsis sp. 37M, assembly GCA_011058875.1. Classification (NCBI taxonomy): domain Eukaryota; kingdom Fungi; phylum Ascomycota; class Sordariomycetes; order Amphisphaeriales; family Sporocadaceae; genus Neopestalotiopsis; species Neopestalotiopsis sp. 37M. The sequence continues at coordinate 29,965 of SWKT01000153.1, forward strand.
TACCAAGAGCTTTCCCCCTTCTCCATGTGCCCAACATACTTGCAATCCCGCTTGTTTGCAAATTACCGTGGAAGCAAGCAAGCAAAAGATTGCACATGAAAAGACACACACAAGTATTCCGCTTTAATTTCTCGAGACGGGCAGAGAGCTTAGGTTGGCTTGAAACTCACGGTTATTTTGGCTCTTCTCATCTCGCTATCGAGCCGCTCACCAGCCTTGGAGCCGTCGATCTATATTATTTACAACAGCTATTTTCCCCCAGCGCCCGCCGCCCACAGAAGCTGAGAAAGCAGCGTGGCTTGCTTTGGGGTCCATTGTTCTTATTATACCTGTCCACAAGACCCAGCTCCATTTGGAACCCCTCTGGCTGGCTGGCTGCCACCGTGTTTTGACCGCCAAGTGCTTGTAACACAACATTACGCTTGTGTTATAAGCGACCGAGACCAACGCAGCATCGCTTCTGGAGAGACACTGGAGAGAGACAGAGAGAGAAAGCAAGACAGACAGAGAAAGAGCAGTGATAGAATGCCACCAAAAAGATATACGAGCGTGCGCCACAAATCACGGCCAGTTGCACTCATGCCCTTCAGGGACGACACTAGCTTGGTTGCTTTCCGGTACGATCAGGCTGCCCAGGCGGAACCGCCAATCCCCATACCCCCGGCCAAGTCCCCTCTGCGCTACCAACGCGCCGCTGTAGCAGCAGCCAGAGCCAGGGCAGCGACCGCAGGAGCAACAGGAACAGCAATCGTTAAAGTAGACGCACGACCGGCTTCGTGTATATCGGCGCCGGCACCAGCGACAATAGCGACAACTGATGCTATTTCTTCTTCGTCTCCGGCACCACCAGCAATACCAATTCCAGCACGGACTCGTCAATCTTCGGCGCCAGTAGTTTCAGTTTCAGGCCCGACAACTGCTGCTACCCCTACTACATTAACGGTTATCACACCTTTTCCAGTCATTGTCGCTCCTCCGCACCCGCCTCCATCTGGACCCTTACCCCTACTGCCAGGAACAGGAACCGAAGAGCATCTGCACCCAGCGCTGAGAAGTGCCCCGCGGAGCAGCGACCCGGACGACTTAAAAAACAAACGGGACTCTGGCCACGCACCTCCCACGACTTCGATCTTGACCTCCACCTCATCGTCGTCGCGAGCGCGGACCTTTTACGACGAGAGCAGCGACGGAGAAGTAGAAGAAGAAGAAGGAGAAGATCAAGAAGACGAGGATCCGTTCCCATACGAGAAAATCCAATCTGCCCGAAGATCTAAATTTGTCCCGGCCTTGGTCGTCCCACCGCTGCGGATCAGGTCGTCGTCGCCAACGTCCCTGTACGCGCAGACGCATAATATACTGGGGCGCGGCGACGATTTGGATTTGGGTGGAACCAACAATAACAGCGTATCCAGCATTCCTCTGCACTCGCCAGGGTTGTCAGAGGCCAATACGGTATCGCCCACCTCCCCGACCACCCCGCCCCCAAACTTCCCCGTTGTCGAGAAAACATCTGCCTCTTCGTCCATCTTTTCACGTCGCTCCTTCAGCTTTAGAACATCGGGGTCATCGTCAATGAAGTCATCCAAGCGTCTCAAGAAAAAGAAGCAGCAGGAGAAGCAGCAGGGCAAGCAGCAGCAGCAACAGCAACAGCGACCACCACTTTCGGAGTCTCCCGCCGAGGCCCGTGATGAGGAGCCATCGACCGCCAACCCTACCCTGTCGCTAGACGGAGCCAAGGCCACGACTAGCAGTAGTACAGCCCCGGTCACCGTGGTCGCCCCACCACGAAATGGAGATGAACAGAGTTCCAGGGACCACCACCAGGAGAACTACCACCATAGTAGTAGCACTCGTTTGCCAAACTCTCCTAAGCTCGTGACAGACGCATCTGCCCACGACGGAGATGATTTCGCTGACTTTGTTCAACAAATCTCCTTTTCAAAACGCGGCAGTATCATGCTCGGTGGCATGCGCCCATCGAGACACGCCGCAAACATGAGCAACGACAGCGGATTTGCCCATCATCAGCACGGTGCTGCGACTGCGACTGCTACTGCTACTGCTGCTGCTCCTATGTCGCCATCTTCGCCAGACCAACGGCGGCCCCAGCGCGTCTTCCCCCTGGCTTCTCCCCCGAGGATCAAGGCAAACAAGAAGAACGATGCCGCGCACTCCAGCTTTGATGATGGCGATCACAAGGCAGGGGCAGCGCGTCGTCCTCTTCCCCCGTCTGGCAGAATGACACCGCCGCCGCCGTTGCCACCCCCGACGCCCCCTTCAGCGCCGTATGCCGATGCTCCCACGACACCAAAGTCAGCCCGGCGCGCCCCTAGCATCCGATTGATATCTGTAGAAGTGGAAAGGGAATCTCAAAAGGTGAGATCGCTCTATGAACCCAGGGAAGGACTCAGATGGGAAGATGGTGCCCCTGCTGCCTCGTCGCATGGCGAACGGCTCGAGCCTACAGTGGAAGTCCCGTCGGATGTGGATGAGAACTCGTATGGTTTCCTTGAATATCCGGCATCACGTTTTCCTTGGAAAGCATCTAATCTATTTTCGCTGCAGTTCAAAGCAAAGCCCAAGCACCAGCACAAATATAAATCAGGACGCTCAACCTGGAGTCCCGCCGACAGCAACTGGGATCCCCGAGTCCGCGGGGCCTTCTGCGTCGCGACAAGATGAGCCAGTGCATCAAATATATGAGCGTGTAGACCGCATCGAGGACTGGGAAGATGTCGAGTTTGAGGCTGTTGATCGCTATGGTTTCATCGTACCCAAACGGCCGACGACGCCATCAAGTGCACCGGCAACAATCATGGACAGCCCAAGCCAGTCAACGCCACGCAGCAAGCACCGAAGCATACTGAGTCGCAGAGGTGCGGCGTCGCATTCACAGTATCTTGGTGCCAAACAAGGACCTGGTAGAAGGGCCTCTGCCCGCTCCTTGCATACACAGACGTCCGGGTTGTCTACTGGGTCGAAGCGCTCTACCCGTTCTGCTCTCCGCCAGGCTGCCAACCTGCTCCCTCACAACAAGGACCGCAAATGTATGGACGAGGCGGGAGAAATTCTAGCCCAGGAGCCTGGCTTCAGCGGCATTGGTGAAGACCTAGTAGCTGGACAGCTGGCTGATGAATATCGGCGAAAGGAGTGGCAGCGCACCGAAAAGTGGCGCAAGATGGCAAAGATTGTCAAGCCAGGAAAGGAAGGCGAGGGTATGGTATTTGAGTTTGACACCAAGCATCCCAAAATCGTTGAACGAACATGGAAGGGCATACCTGATCGTTGGCGTGCCTCGGCTTGGTACTCGTTTCTAGCCACCAGCGCAAGAAACAGCAAGAAACCCTGTGCCACTGATGAGGAGCTCAGAGCAGCCTTTTTCGAGCTGCAAGGGCAGCCCTCGCCTGATGACGTACAGATTGATCTTGATGTGCCGCGCACTATCAGTCAGCACATCATGTTCCGCAAGAGGTATCGAGGCGGGCAAAGATTGCTGTTTCGAGTACTGCATGCCTTGTCACTACATTTCCCACAGACTGGCTACGTACAAGGCATGGCCTCACTGGCTGCTACGCTTCTCAGCTATTACGATGAGGAACGGTGCTTCATCATGCTCGTGCGACTCTGGGAGTTGCGTGGCCTGAACCGACTGTACTCTCAGAATTTCACCGAGCTCATGGAAGCTCTCCAAGACTTTGAAAAGTATTGGCTAGCAGAAAAGAAGAATGTGGCCAAGAGTCTCAAGGAACTCTGCATTGATCCTACGGCATATGGGACGAGATGGTATCTCACGCTCTTTCACCTCTCCATGCCATTCTCGGCCCAACTCCGCGTATGGGATGTTTTCATGCTCTTGGGGGCTTCACCTCCTGACCCACCAGCCCCAGAGGCAACCAACAGCAAGCAAGCTGTGCAAATCTCGTCCAAAGGACTCGAGACCATCCACGCGACGAGTACAGCCATCATTCTTGCGCTCAGTGAGCACATCGTTGACTCGGAGTTCGAAAATGCAATGAAGGCACTCACGTCATTCGTCCCAGTCAAAAATGATGACTTGCTCATGAAAGTTGTTCACACGGAATACAAGCAGTATATGAACAAGATGAAGAAGTTTTAGGACGCTCATTCTCATCCCACCGCCTTGCTTTTGGTGGAATTTCGGGAAAGGGCCCGATCACATGCCCGGTCTCCCGGGCAAATCAGTCGAGTTGTCCTTGGTAGGACAGGATGGAAGAAATCCCCAGGCTTCATTTCAGGTCGCAAGTCTAGCTGTGCTCGATGCTGGTTGCAACCGACAAACGGTACGACCTTCTGTCTTGCTCCATGACTAGACCTTCATACAGCGCTGAGACCGCGCCACAAGGTTCTCATCATTTTTTTCATATGTCAACAAACCAACCCCCTACCCATCGAGAATAGATCGATCCTCGACTTTTGGTTTTACTCCTTCACTTCATTTCAAAGGCAAGCATGGCGCAGTATGGGCTTTGTTTTTTTTTATTTGGACGGCGAGACTGCAATATACCCCTTATGCGTCTTGCCAGATAGGAACTCGTTTTTAATTTGATTTCTTCCCCGAAGTGGTTTATGCGCGTATCAGTCTTGGGCGGCCTTCCTTTTTTTTTCTGGCCCCCAATATCTTACAGAGACACAAAAGAGATTGGAACGAGATGATGACGATATCGGAAAAAAGGCAAAGTAAAGTACATATAATTTAATCTTTTTAATATGCAATCAAGAATAACACCCATTCACTTGTCTCTTTCTCTGAATAACGATGATTCTAGCAATCAGTCCATCGAGTTGCGAGCTCCGTCTTGTGTGTTTAGATAGGCCCCTGGCTTTTATGCTGTGTGAACGAGGATCTTTGAACTTATGACCGTGGAGAAACGGTATCTTTATGGAAGATTTTGTGCCAGCGAAGGCGGAAATTCAATGACATGAGTCTACTTCAGGGTGATGGTCTCCCATCTGCATTCCAGCTTCCATCTTTCCTTGGACGTCCATTCTGGTTGTACCGTTAAATAAGACATCCTTTGGACGTGCTCCGTCAGGGGCGAGTCGTGACAATGCAAGTCGCACGTCCCCATTCTCTCATACGTGCCTGCCTTCAATTCACCGACACGATGGATAACCAAACAGTGTTTGCGCTCGCCGCTGTCTGCGATAATCATGACTTCTAGCGACCTCAAAGAATTGAATGCCTCGTCGTCTTTCAAAAGCTTGAGCCACATCGGTGGCAGTATTTGACCACTTCCTATGTGGTTTTTTCCCAAATCTGAGTAACACCACACAACCCCATCGAACTGGGTACCGGAATAATCTTGGCGACGTCTGAAGAATACAGTTGTCATCCAGCCGGAAAGTCTCAAATAAGGAAGCCAATCTTGATATAGCCCATCATGTTTGTCAATGTCTTCGACGTAGTCACCGATAGTAGACATGATGTCATGCGGTCTGTTGTTTTTGGGGACCCTGACGTCGACACACACTTCGAACGGACGATCGCTCTGCGGCAGCGTGCTGTGAGTAAACCCCAACGAAATCCTCCAAGAAACCCAGCTCCAAGAAGGTCCCCAATCACGCCTGAACGGAATTGTCGTGTAATAGCCGGGGGGACGATAGATGTATGTGTCAATCTGCCAAAGCAGCGACAAGGTAAAAGAAGCATCGGAGTTCCCTAGGAAAGGCAAACCGCAGTATTGGTACACTGGCTTTTCGCTTTTCCAGAGTCGCGAAAATATCCCCAAACATGCATTGAGAGCATCCGTATCCGTTTTGAGGTCTCTGCTGGTGAAATCATTGCATACGCTTTCTATAGAATGGTTTGATGAATGGGAGCCTATAACTGAGCTTCGGAAGGCTTGTGTTGCCACTTGCGGCAGATAAGATTGTACTTGAAAATAATTCCGTTCGTATGGGTGAAATTCTCCGAAAACGTTTTCTATGCGGTGGCTTTGAGTACACTGAAAGTAAACTCGTGTATCGGTAAAAATAAGTCGTCGACGGGCTAGCAACCCTTCTTGTAGCGTCCAGCCGCGCCGAGCCCATTTACTTGTCCGAAAGTCGTTTTCAGGATTAATCAACGGTATGATTTTGTGGCGGCCTATGACTGCACTGCTCCGAGGCGAAGTACGCAGAGTACTAGAGACACCGGGAAGACCGGCGTAGGCATCGCCTCCTGACATTTGGACTATCGTAACCGTGGCGGCGGAATATATTTTATCCATGCTCTGAATAAGATGTTGCTTTGTGTCATACTCTATATCAGTTGTTGGTTTCTGATTTATGCAATATCGGTCTACCCAGAGATAAGGTATGTTGAGTTTAGATATGCATGCCAACGCATCTTCGATAATTTTTTCAGGAAGAGGATCCGGCAAAAGATGCCGGCTTTGCTGGGGTTTTGGCGAATCGCCTGTTGGGTTTTGCTCAGTCTCAGAACCCCAAACGTAGCTCAACGCCGCAAATTCTGCCTTTCTATCCCAAAGCGCAAGTTTTCGAGTTTCGCAATCAATAACCTCCAATTCAGGCAGAACCTCCAGCTCAGACAGCTGGAGCGGGCTGTTGCATTCAGACCCGTGTCGTTGCATGCATCCGTCTATCCATTGTCGAATCATGCTCCAGTCAGTCTCGCCAAGCCTTGGATTGACCTCACGCGCGAAGCCTATAGTGCCTTTCAAGTGGTCTTTTTCGAAATCCTCGAAAAAATACCAAGGACAGTGCCGGCCTACCCCATCGAAAGTAAGGTAAGCCGGTTGCTTCACAGGTGGCTGCACAAAATCATCGACTGGTATCTTTCGGCCACGAGCTCAATCTCCTCATGTGGCGCCGGATCGCCACAATTACAATTCTCAAGATGCCTAAGTCCACGACAAGATTAGCTCCATAGCTCACTCGTGCACCAGGGGGGGACATTGGGTCACACACAATTGAGATAGAAAGCTGCAGAAATGACAGCCTTCCTTTAAATCTTCAGGCAGTTTCCACTTTTGGATTCGTCTTCCCCGAAAACGAGGCTCACCCACCTGTCCTCCCCAATCATCGTCCCGAGGGAGAAGCGACTGGAGGCTCTCGTAGCAGTAAGAACAATTTCCGCAAAGATCTCGATTCGTTTCCATGGCCAGGCCGGGATGAACATGCCGCGAAGCACGCAGCAGTCGGATAAAACGACGAAGGCGACGCAGCAGGGCGTACACATAAGTAGAGTAGGGCAATTCCAGCAGTCAAGGCTCCTACGTAAATTGACGAAAAGAAAGAAAATTTCAAGAAAACAGAAGGAAATGTGTGAGAAGTTGTTTTCCCCGTCCTTGTATAGTGGAGTGTGCGGCCAATATATGCGATTCCTGGCGCTATCCAGGTTCCTACCCATGTACAGAGTATCGAGGCCCAAACTTAACAATGTACTGTCTCAGGCTTGCTTCGCCCGTAGAAAGTCACCTGAACACGACCTCACAATACAGGAAGGAGGCTTGGGAGAGCGCTTGCCACGCTGTCCAGACAATAACAATGACAAATAAGCAAATCCACAGCGGAGCTTCGCGAGAAATTTTCATCGGCGGTTTATGCATGCAGGAGGACCCGCATAAGATGCTGCTCGTCGTGGCAGTATATACATATCCCCCGCAGCACTGATCAGCCTCACTACAGTGAATTCCAATTGGCCGAGGTGTAAAAATGAGTGTGTGCTACTACTCGAGAGCATTGATCGCCAATGGTAATCAAAAGGGTCAAGAGCATGTCACGAACTAGTTAATTCTCGTACCATGAATTGGTTGGCCAACAGTGATCCGTGGCCGCAGAGAATCAGGCAGAAACCCGGATGTCTGATTCCATGCCACAATCACGGATCCGCGAGCAAGCAAAAGAAGGGCACATCAGAAACTTGCGAAGTAATTGATGGTTACCAATCCAGCTATTCACCGCATGGTCACTAGTTTATCCAGAGCAGAGCGGATGAATGACGAATGTTCTAGTACTTATGGTCGCTTGTGAAAGCTTCTTATTCTTGTTATAATACATGCATTAGATTGGATAATTTTCTTAAAAAAGCGGGTTTGTAAAAGAGTGATGAAAGTTGTAATTTCTTCACGGCTGGCAGTACCACTCCTAATAGTTATTGAGTCACTATCTGTAGATTCATATGAATATAACGCATTTATATCTTAGGTATAAACTTTTCTATGCGACCTAGGTTCCTCGGCCGGAGGAATATACTATTCGACATCGGGAGGCCAAGCGAGGAAGCAACCCTTTACAAGGAGATTTCCCAACTAAAAGAGTGTTTTCAGCAATATTCGATAGTTAGTTACCTAGTTCTGCTCTAAACAAGAATAACATCAAGTAATTGGTTAGCTACGTTTAAATGCGAGTTTGGTTTTTGTAGACGCCAAGGCTTGCCGAGATCATTTCTCCCTCCTTGGCCATTTTCACTCCAACTCATCTATTCTTCTCGTTGCTACTCTCCCACTTACCGTTGCATACATATACAGCTACCTACAAGGACTCGTAGGGTGTAATCCTTGATCCCCCGCTCTTTCCAAAACATCATCTTGAACCGCCGGCTTTGGCATTTGCCCAATCCTCACAAGTAAATTGCCACAACCAGGCCTCTTCACCAGCGCCCGGATGCCCCTCCCCGTTGACATGAGCCCTTTCCTTCTTTCCGAGCCCGACTGACTTCATGAGACCCCTCCAGGGCTCATTCTCCGTGTTGGTATCGCAGGATACCTGCTCGGCGCCAAGCTCCGTGAACGCATAATCAGTCATGCCAACGAAGGCTTCACGTCCATAGCCCTGGCGCCAGTGCTTGTGGTCAATCTGGGCCCCAATGTCAACCTCGAGCACCTTGTGGCCTTGTTGACCATCCGGCGAATCAATCCAGCGAAATTCGTTGAAGCCGCCAAATCCGATCAATTCACCCTCCTCCCCCTCGCCTCCTTCTATCTCATCTCCATTCGAGGACGAAGAAGGATCGGGGCGGCGGAGAATGACTGTAAAGGCATACCTGCCATCGTCGTGTGCTTTTTGCCAGTTCACCATGCGCCTCAGGTACTCCTCGGGATCACCCGAGTCCGTCCCTTCAAACGGGTTATTGATCGGGTTGCCTCGCAGCGCAGCGATCCCTTGCGCGTCCCCTGGCATAGCGCTGCGGATGACGAGACGCTGCGTCTTGATCTTGTGGCTCTTGCGAAATGTGGGACCAGACATTATAGCGAGAAACTGCCCTTGGTAATCTAGGTAATTCAGTGCAGGTGTGGACGGTGAGATGATAATGGGAAGCTAAGAATGAAGGTAGCAGCGTGTGTTGTCTCAAGACAGACAAAGCGAAGGAATGATATTCAGGTTGAGTAGGAAGAATGCCACCAGGTTATGAAGTGAGAGGGGTTTAGTCGCCTCTTATAAGCGATGGTGAAAATAAACCCGTATCTCGCATGAGTCTTGGTGCTGCGCCGCAACGCAGCAGCCGTAATTAAAAGATCGTTCCGATTGATACATATGGCATATAAATCCATATTTGCACGACGTTAATCAGAGTAAAAAAACATCAATCAATACAAATTGCGACATCAAATGCCAATCATGCTCCATAAAGTACCAACAGTACACGTTCTACACGAGGAGTTGGGTGGGCAGCCATCAACTGGTCCCCTCCAGTGCGTCACCCAAGCTGGCCAAGTACGTCGAGGGCAGGCCAGCCTTCTCCTCTAGAATAGACATGATATCCCGGAATGTCTCGCGATAGATCTCTTCACTACGTTCAGTAGCCAGGAACATTTCGGGACTGCAAGAAACATGTCAGCAGGAACAGTGATATATGCAGCGTACGACGCGAAATGGATGGAGGACACCACCCACGGGGGAAATTCGTCGTTCAGCCACAGCTTCCCATGGCTTTCCGGGCCCAGCGCCGTCGCGCTCACCAGAGCCCGGGCGCCTTGCTCGCCAGTCCTGCCGCAGACGAACCGGTACGGCGCGAGGCAGATCCTGATGGCCAGAGGATAATGGCGCAGCAGTCCGGTTCTGCACATTGCCGGGCAGCAGGCGTTGACAATGACCTCGTCTGGTCCAACGCGCTCCGCAAGTCCGCGCATAAAGTATCGAGCCGCCAGTTTCACCAGATAATACTGGCTGATGTGCTCGAATCTTGATTCGTCGCCGATGCGCTCGAGTAGCGAATCGTCCGTCGGCACCCACGCGTCTTCCGTCTCCTGCGTTGCAAAACTGTTCAAGATGGTGATATGCGGCTGAAAAGAGTCGCCGTCCCCGTCCGATAGTGCTGCTGCTGCTGCTGCTGTCTTGCGAACCTTTGGTGCCAATAAGAGCGCCATCAAGGCCGACGAGAGCACATTGACTTGCAGATTTATTTCATATCCTTCTGGGCTGGTTTGGAATTTCGGCATCATGACGCCAGCGCACAAGAGGACAACGTCTAGTTTGTCAGTCGTCTTGTTGACCTCGGATACGAAGGACTTGACGGACGCAAACGTTGAGAGATCGACAGTGGCGACGACGAACTCCGGTACGTTTTTCGTCTGGCTCAAGATTGCAGTTTTTGCGGCATCACCCTTTTCCTGTGATCTGACGCCCAGGATCAATTTGTCTGCTCCGAGCTGAGCAAACTTGATCGCAGCTTGCAGACCGAGCCCATCGTTGGCCCCAGTCACCAGGACGGTCTTGCCTTTGAACGAGAGATGTGTCGGGTCCTGCGGGGGATACCGCGCGTGCTAGAATTGTTGGACTATGCCGGGCATTTTACAAAATCATGTGGAGTCCTCTAGCAGTCAAGGAAAAGCGATGTCTCTGTCATCATATTTTGCCTCTGTACTGAAGACGCTGGCGTCTGGCTGACCGCTGGTGGTTGACTGTTGGAGGCCTTCCCGTGCCTTGGGGGCGCTTGGCATGTGTTTGTTGGTTGCCCCACCAGAGGTTTGGGTTGTATTTGTTGGTACCAACATTACGGACTGCATAACGGCACCCGCCTATAAGGCTTCAAAGGTTGGCTCCAAGCGTAGACTCAACGTAGGGAGGTTCGAAGGGGAGGGCACTTTGGGTACGGTGAGACCCTGTCGGGTAACACACCTGCAACTGTTTTACTACCTGCCAGCTTACAGTAGAGGATCTCCGACTGGACAAAAACATCTTCTTCGGGTCTACGCATTATAATCACAGACCAATTTTCAATGTATTGCCGCTTTCGTTGCTTTATTCAAACTCAGGGCTTTGATACTTGAGTGTGTCATGATAGAAACGTCTGATGAACAACTCTCCCTGGCCGTCTTCAGGGCCCAAGAAATCTTTCAGTCGTCAGGATTGCTTCTAAGGATCAGATCAGCGTGGCATCTCTTCAAAGGATAGAGGTAAGTGTCACGACGCAAGTTACAAAAGTACGGGCCAGGCCACCAAGTCAAGTATGGTCGATTGTTGCCTCTTTCTTATGTTCAAGCATGAAATTAGTGGGAGGGTGGCCAAGGAGATAAATATGATGTGGGTTTTGATATTCATGTATTCCACAAGCTGGACTTGGCCAGAGTCCAGACCATGCCAGCTTTAGAGTTGACAAGATGGATAGCTCTGCTTCACCGGCAGAGGTCAAGAATGACTCTCTTCTAAACAATGACCACCATACCCTCATCTGACGGTACGTCGCCTTTGGTGAACTTCTCCCAGGCGGTCTTCACACTCTCCATCCCGGATCCCCAGCATATTTTCTGACCTTTGAAGCCGTCTTTCCGGATGAGCTCCCACCCCCGCTCCAAATCCTCGTGATATGTAGCCGCACCTGACAGCTTTATCGCTTGATGCCGAACATCATTCGCATTGACCGATGTAGCTAATGAGCCCGCTGCCTGCCTTGCACTCACCAGTTCGGTTGGGGACACCTCTGAAATATCAAAACCAACAGTCAGCATTAGAAACTTCTCATATACTGGATCAATAGCCGTTGCCCATTTGAGCCCAGTTTGGCCGCGACCACCAAAGTCCTGTTTTTCATCAAGACAAATTAATATGGGTGCTACAGCGAAGTTCTTCAGCGGGGTCAATACATACCATGAGCACTACCTTGTCCCCTTGAGCAACGCCGAGCTTGGCCAACGATTCGAGAGGCGAGTCATCTGCCGACACCACGGCGTCATACAAGCCCGACTGCTCAGCAAAGGCCCAGGACTGCTCGCTCGCTACACCAACGATGCGCGCCGGCCGCTGGCCCCCAAAGTCCTTCTCCCCGCGAGCGTAGCGGATTTGGTGCGCAAAGCATAGGCCGGCTTTGGACGCGGGCGCGGCAGCTAGTATGGTGGCTCCGGTGATGTCGGCGCTGTCGGGCGTCCAGGGTTCGGCGGCAGGCCTGGCCGAGGGCGGCACGGCCGTGTCGCGGGCGAGCACGTAGCGATTGATCAGGTGCGCCGTCTCAAACATGACGCGGGCCAGGGCATCGTAAGCGGGGCCGATGGCGCGGTTGGCGATCTCGCCTCGTAGAGCAGCCGTATCTGTCGCCTTGATGTAGTGGTTGTATAGGGGTGGCATGTGCTGGCGGTGCGGACTGGTGATGTTGATGTGCCCTGGGACGTCGCTGTCGATCTCCACCCTCAGCTCCTGCGCCAGCGTTCCGAAGGGCTGGTAGCCCCAGAGCAGGGCACCGGGCGGCACGCTGGCGTGCGTTGAGTCAAGCACTTCAGCCCAGCCCCAGGTGCTGATGCAGCCGTAAATCGTTGCATCATTGTACGGCGCAGGCGTCGAGCTTGGCAGAGGGTGAACATCCCAATAACCACCCAAGAATCCCACCTTTGCGTAAGTGAAACTGTTGGAAGTGATGGCGAGAACCTTGGGTCGCAAGCGTATGGATGAAGGCGCCAGGGTTGGGTAAGGCAAGGTGGACGGGAGGGAGATCAAGGCCTGTGTGAAGTAGCGCTCCTTTTCGAGGACCTGGCTAACAGGTATCTCATCTGCCACGGGCGCTGCTGTGTTGAATGCCATGGTTGCGATGTATGGTTGCGATGGGGAAGCAAAAATCGGCGGTGGATGAGGGCGTCATTCACTTTTTAGCATTCGTGGTCCGGCCGTGTTAATAGACGACAGTCATTCGGTCATGGCTACCTAGGCATGTAATGCCACCAACAATAATCCTGCAGTCAGCCATGATGGATCCTTTCCGTTGCGGAGCTACCGCTGTAGCAAACAATCCATGCACATGCATGTTGCATATCTTATTCTCATCAGGTATGAAATAACGATCATTGAAACATTCTCGCTAAAACACGATCGGATCTTTGGCAAGACGCGATATCCAATTTTCGTCATTTTCCTTTGCAAGTCAGGCACAAACTCAAAAGATCTCTTGCACTCACGGTAGGTAAACCCCAGTAATCTTTGCAATGGCGAGCAAATCCACCGTTGTGAAAGGAAACCATGATGGAATCTCTCATAACTATGTTGTTCCTTACATATCGGTGTTACGTCGCCAATGATGCTTCTCGCGAGCATCGTTACGGCACTCGTTTCTATCAACAACAAAAAAGGAACCTGGGCATCTGGTGGGACGACTCAGCAAGTCTCGCGGCATTGATCTTGTGTCTTGGCCTGGTACCTGCCACAATCATTTGTGCAACGGTTTCTCACGCAGGCTACCATATCTCGACGTACACTATCAAGGAGCTCGTGGTGTTCATAAAGGCCAGTAAGAAGATAATCCGGCATGGCATTGCCTTTTTTACTCATGTCTGATTCTTGTCCAGATCGCAGTTGTCGCCAAGGTGCTATACAGCTCGAGCGTTGCCATGTCCAAGTTCTCGGTCTTGTTCCTCTACCGCCGCTTGTTTTCCGTGGCGCCCGGGACAAAATTCCTTATCAATATCATGTGCCTCCTGATGGCAGGGTATGCGCTCACATGAATCCTTGGGATCATTCTCGGCTACTTGCCAATATTTAACACTTATATTGCCACAAGAGCAAAAACGTGGTGAGTCGATTTCGTTACCTTTCAACGCATCACGATCTCTCCACCGAACGGTCATTTCCTCGTCTCAAGATCTGTATGCGATACTCTGTCCCACTGCGCAAGTTAGTCAGGCCCGGCGCCGAACCGGCTCCCAACACATTCACCGGTACCCGTGAGTCTAAGTTTACACGGATATGTGCGAACTTAAATATACGGGGCCCCGTGCACGTATTGGGAGACCGCCTAATTCTGCTTTTATTAAACACGTGCATAAACCTGCTCGCAGGCAGCTGGCCTGCGAGATACTCTTACCTCTAAAATATGAAAGATTCTTATATAGCTCGGCAAATACCTCCTCTCCACCCCCCAAGACGATAGCCCTTGTATAGGATATTTGGTGTCTCTTTTGATCCGTTGTATTTACTAGCATATATGTTTTCGATTTGGTCGCGATTCTTTGTGCATATGCCGAGACCCTCTTATTATGGGTCCTCGGGGTCCCTAGCTCGGCCCCGTTTCGCATGTTCGTTGCGTACCTAGACCACCCGTTCTTCGACTAAGGAGAAGCAAAGCTTACCAGGCTTATTGCTTTGGCCTGTCTGCTGTTGACGCCTCGCACGGTCGATATGGAACGCCGTCGATCCTTGCAGCATAAGTCGCTATTGGGCAGACTAATGTATCTGTTGGCAGATAACGACAAACGGGCAGTTTATGCTCTTATGCTGATGGGAACTTGGGCGGCTGTGGCTGCATGCAATGCCATGACTCTGCATTTTATCAAGGCTGGGGACTCTTTTTTCCCCGCGAGCACAATGGTTTCCGCTCTCAGTCTGTATATGGCTCTGAGCTGAACCGATTGAGGCATAGCTTTGTATGCTCATTGGCTTGGGGACTGATTTTCATCGCTTCGACGCTTCGAATCTCTATTGGGAAGCGCGGAGATTGGGGCAGGGTAACGCGTGCCCATGCCATTCGTATTGTGTACAAAGCATCGCTCGTAGCTCCGCATATTTTCAGTTCTTTGTCTTCATATTAATACACACTGATGGGGTATACATCAGCTCAGCCTATATGACCTCCCGGACCGTAACATATAGTTTATAGCGCGTTCGGGAGGCCGTTTTCCATTCGTCACCTTCCTTGATCCTGGTTTTGTAGAACGCCGTGATCACGTCCACCTTGATAAACCATTTTGCCTTAAAGAGAGCGCAATTTCTCCGTAATAAAAGGGAGGAGGTACCTATCTTTCTTCGTGATCGCGTTCAGGGAACGATAATCTACACAAAAACGTAGTCCGCCACCGGGTTTCTTGATAAAAAGCACTGGAGCTGAGGCCGGGGAACTGTTAGCTCGGATGAAGTTCTTGTCGAGCAGTTTCGTCAGGGTCTTTCGCAATACCAATAGCTCTTCTCTCGACATACTATACAGTGGTCCCCATGGTAGTAGAGTCTTTTCCTGCCCGCTCGTATCGGGTCTCGATAGGAATACCGTAATCGATCCATGGTCGATGCGGGGGCAGCTGGTCGGCCTTTTGTGTCACGAGGATCGGCACGGGCAGCATAGGCGGTCGTACAACAGTCTATTCTCTACGGTTCTGGCAGAGTTACGGGTAACTCTATTGACAGGACGTAGCTCGAAGAGCTACATCTTCGGTTCGGGCAGAAACAGTGAAGATATCGTCAGTCGGGGGGTCCGCACCGCCCCAACCGGACCGCCCACAGCTGGCGCCCTTAGCCGTCCCACTCTTTATACTCGACCGGGGTCCAGCGCCGTGACAGGTCTTATCAACTGTTATCTGGCAATAATTTAGACATCAAGCCTAATTAGAACAATAAATAAAATGCTAACGACGTATAGGCCAACAATGCTTCCGAAGAGCTGCAAAATCTTGCCAAAGATGCTCGTCGTTTCCTTCTTTCGCAAAAAGGAGGCATTGAACTTGCTCCATTACAAACGTATACGTCAGCCCTAATTTTCAGCCCATCTAATAGCTTAGTCAAAAAGCTATTCCATAAAGAGTCCCCTGGTTGGATAAATTCGGTACTGAAGGTTGAGACGGATTGGAATGCCTGCCTGCAGACGCTCGAGGGCCACTCCGATTCGGTCTGCTCCGTGGCCATCTCGCCCGACGGCCGCCGGCTGGCGTTCGGCTCCCGCGACAACACCGTCAAGCTCTAGGACGCCGCTACTTCGCATTTTAAATTTATTAAATCTCGAATCGCCCCGGCATTAAATAGCTCGCCTACGTCGATGTACGATGGAATCGACCAAATTGCGAAAGGGGCAAAGCAGATTATGCACAAGATGGCTCTCCTCCAGGCCTAAGTCGCCGAACTTCGAGAGGCGAATGCTTTAATTAGCAAGCGGCGTAGGGCCAAAAAAAAAAAAAAAAAAAAAAAACCCGTAATGCTTGGAGGATCACTTAATTCACAAGACAAACAAGATCTTCAGGATCAAAAAGACGTTGCGCAGCAAACACAGCAGGAAATATGTGGAAATAGTGCTGGGTCAAGCCGCGGCCGGCCACGGCAACGACGCTGTGGCGTGCGCGGGAAGACCGGGCATAATGCGCGCACCTGTCAGGTAGAGATAGAATTATCTGGGCAAGAGTATTCTAAGTAGTTTTTACTTGATTTTCAGCGTTGTGGTTGCGTAAACGTATTGAAATCCATGTTTTGCTGGTTGGTGTGATCAGCTCACTTGGGTGATCAGCTCGCTTGTGGACTACGTTATATAAGCGGCGCAGAATATTAAATCCAGCATTGTCAACTTTTTTATGCTTCCAACACCATACCTTATAATAATCAACGTAATTAGCTATACATATATTACATCATCTCGCCCACGTAAGATATTACCTAACTGGATGATATCCTTTAAGTGTTCATCCAAAAGCATAAAAAGCATCACACAGATCTGGTAGCTCTGGTTCATAACATCGATGCATGCAATACTTATGCTGCCGCTGCGGAAATCATTCTTGAGCGCGACGCAACCTTGCCAGCCAAAGTGTATATCGTCTGGTCAGCCAAAATCTCCGAAGATTGCAGCGGTGCTTGGAACTGCCGCATTAACCAGTTGCGCAGCTCTACAGCGACCAGCGAATCCAGCCCCAGTGCCAATATGGAGCCTTGACGCGCATCGATGCTGGCTGCTTCTGCCGAGATGAGTCGTGCGATCTGAGATTTCATGGCGCCAGCAATAAATTCAGAGACTGCCTCGCTATTGCCCATCGTGACAACCTCTTCAAATGTTGGCCCCTTTGTCTGAGCATCTTTTGACTTGCCATCTTGTCCATCTGTCTTGGAGCTTCTGTCGCCATGGACAAGGCTAAACAAGGCGGACTGGACATTGCCATTGACGGCCGTTGCCTCGGCTAGAGACGCCGTGTCAAAGCCAATGACTGCTTGGGATACGGTGGAATGAGCATCCAGTGCCACTTCGAGCATGTAGTCGAAAAACCGTTTGAGTTCTTCACTATCCAGAAGGCTGAAACCCGCCCGCCGTAGATTCCTCTGTCGTGTTTCGCTATCGCGCGTCTGCACAGCGTCTCGAATCCACCCGATGTTGACTGTAAGCATGCGTGGTCCGCCCTTCTCGCTCTCTTGACTGTTCTTTTTCTCGAAGGGTTGTGAGAGAGCGTCTTGCACTGCGTTGCCGGCATTATAGCTTCCCAATCCCCTCGCGCCCACAATGTTGGCGACAGAGGACAGTGAGAGGAAAAAGAGGAGATGTGGCGACGAGAAGGTTTCAAGCAGAGCGAGTGTCCCGTACACCTTTGATTTCGTAACACCAATAAAGTCGTCATAAGTGATGCGCTCTAGGGGTTGGTCCTATTGATTGCAATCAGTACATGTCCTTACTAGGTATCGAGTAAATGTGCCATGAAGGAGGCAGAGGGGCAGAGGGGG
>SWKT01000154.1:0-47534 GCA_011058875.1 Neopestalotiopsis sp. 37M
GGTGAAAGGGGGGGGGGGGTGTACGAACCATTCGATGCAGCAGTAACCCTGTGCACAATTTCTGTTTGCACAGCTAAAGAGCTTCTAGAGAATTTCCTACAGATTTCTCTGGCTTCTTCTTGAGCATATCTCTCAATATCATCCATATGCTGCTTCATGTTCTCAAGCTGCAGCGCTGGTGACTCCTTCAACCTCTCTTCAATCACGCCATCCCGCTGGCCAGAAACAAAGATGCGAATGTTACTACTCTGGCCACCACAAGGATTTGATATCAATCCTCTGAGCCATTCCAGGACTTTTGCAGTTTCGCTCATTTTCGCATTCTCATCTCTGACGCATTCATCCAATCCATCGACGACGAGGAAGCAAAATGGTTGGGTAGAGATCGCGGCCTCCGTCAACTCTTTCCATTGATCAAATGTAAGTCTGTTTTCCTTACACACCTTTTGATAGACATGATCCAGCAGGACTGGGTCCTGGTCCACTAGTTGAGAGAGGATGCTTCGCATCAAAGCGAGTAAATGGCGTTTATCGTCATGCATATGTTTGAAATAGAAGTAAGCGACCGACATCTTACTTCCACTTACACCAGACGTTTCCCTCAGCCGTAGAAGATGGTTCACAATCCCTGACACCAGAGTGGTTTTACCTGAAATATTATGAGAGACGTATTCAATGGTTTTGGAGTAGCAATCGTACCTGCGCCTGGTATTCCATTAAGGAAAATAAGAGGTGATTGAGTGCTGGACCGATCTGACCAGCTTTTGAATGTAGCCTCATTCGCAATCCAATCCCCGGATGAGCTATCCCGAAGAATGGCAAGGCTATGCTCTTGGTCATGAAAATAGTCTGGTGAGCTGAGCTCGTCCCGAAGAATACGACGCTGCTGGCTCCATCTCTCATTTTTCTCTGCAAGAATTTTGGCTTGATCTTGTATCACCATAAAGGACAGATCTTTTGACAACTGTCGGAGACCATCCTCGGTGGCACTTTTCATGCTTTGCATCTCACTCATCAGTGCGGTAATTTTCTCCTCCGATAGAAGCTTTTGGTGCCATTTGAAGTTGGAAAGAACTGGGCCGAAGTTTGTTTTGAATGTCTTCCACGTCGAACGAAAAACTGTCTGCCACGCTGACATGATTTGTCAGTGAACCTTTTGAGATTCAAGAGCTAATCATAATATGCAAACCACAACTTACCAGGCCGCGAAAAAACCTCCAAAGCGCTCTTATTGAACTCAAGTACATCACAGTAGTAGTTTTCGAGCTGTTTCCCAACTGGTGGATACTGGCGGTAGAGCGTTTCGAAATTCAAGAGGCCTGGTAGTATCTCGCCGATCTCACCATAAGTGTCCAGTAACACATCCAGCGTATCGAGGTAGGAATTAGCAGCCTATTGTGTTTCTGTAAGTCATAGCCAAGTAGGATATTTGATCGACAAAACTGACTAGGAGCATGAACTTTATGGTACCCTGATGAGTCTGTCAGTGAAGCTCTATTCGGTACGGCCGAGTTCAACCCACCCAAAGAAAGGCCACAAAGATGTCTGCGTTGACGAAGATCTCTAACACCTCGCCCAGTTGGGACATTCCCTCGACGAATTTTGATACTCGTCGCATATTTTTCTGTCGTCTTTGAGAGCCATGTCGATTCTGTATTTCGTTGATTGTCTTCTGTACTTCAGCCTTATTGCAGCCAGCAAATTGTTCTCGTTGGTCTTTGGTGAGGCTCGCGCGAAACCGTTCGAGGGCTCTGTTAAATGCAGTGTCTTCTACAGCGTTCGGCATGGCGAAATGTCATGGTATTCATACGAAATCAATACAACGTGTAAGAAGCGGAGATTCTCTGGAAATCACGACGATTGTCGATCGCGAGTCTACACATTTACATGATTGCTGGCACTGCCCCGCCAGAGGTCCCATCGACTTTGAGGGGGGCGAAGTGCATGACGGCCGAGCGAATCAGGGCTTGCCATTGACAGTACATTTTGTTGGGCTGGATCGCAAGGCGTCTTCCGGGCGACCATTGGATTTCTACCTAGTGGCCAGCGGGTGTTACCAACTCTCCAAAATCTTGCATCGAATCAGTACTTGTATCCACGGTCGTGACGTGAACAGAATACCAATAATTGCCTGTGCCCTCTGGCAATGGAATCGGCTTTAAGAAAACACAATAATGAGGATGAGGCATATGCACACAATCCGAATCCGGCAAAGCGCATTTGTTCATCTGAGATCCAGGGTATTGCAAGAGAGACCAGCGGATCTGAATCAGATTTGGCACTCGTGATTGAAGAACTACAATTCGGTCACCAGCGGATTGATCCTCTCTGGAAAGAGACTGTTGTCCCGCTGTTTGACGAACTACCTCCTCTGTCCACTGCTTCAATTCCGCCGCATGGCCAAGAGACAATCTGCTATGGAGCGGTAGGTACAACTTGAATCCTAAGTCGTGTTCACTTCTAACAAAGTCCGAAGCTGTTCGAAGTACAAGCAGCAATCAATCCATCCAATGGTGTTGCCCATTGCAAAGATTTGATAGAAGATTCTGGACGAATGCAGCAGTACCAAATCAATACCCGCCACAATGAGTATTGGCTATGGTCCGCTCGCCATGGGAACTTCGCTACTATAGATACCCGCACGGCCAACGCTCTCTCCAGACTGCAGAACTTACCTGATATCAGGCTGGTCGCTATTTTGCATTCCAAAGTGCTGAAACAGAAAAAGAGGAGTAAAAGTGGTCTCACTATCTTACCATTATCAATCAACATCTGTGGCCCGTACATGTGCGGCGAAAAAGTGGGTGAGGCGTTGGGAAAAGCTGAAGCTTTCCTGCAACATCCGACAAGTTTGGAAGCCAATATCGAGTATTATAATCCTCAATGCTATTATCCCAACAATAAACTTGAACCACTCACGCACTTAGTTGGTCTGGATGAGTCGGACCTTGCTGCCAAGGTTCTCTCCGAAGAGGTCGAAAATGTTTTGGCTTCTCTAGTTGGTTACGAGTCTGACACGAATTTCGATTCGAATATCGACCTCACTAAGATTTTGACCGAGCTTAAGGGGTAATAATGGTTATTGATATTACGAAGCAAGACAATCTAACTTCTTGCAGACACCAAAAACGCGCTCTTCATTTCATGCATCGGCACGAAAAAGTCAACGAAGTATTATCGTTGCGCAAGGATCTTTTTCACATACTGGGAATACCGTGGGTCAGAGCTCTCCTTCGAATCGCTCCCAGAATACTGAGTATTTTCCATAGAATGTCCGAGAAAAGCCTCATGCCTTGCACCGGCGGTATTCTGGCAGATGTAATGGGCTTGGGTAAGAGCCTGTCTGTGCTCGCGCTCATCTCCTCTTCTCTACAAGCCGCGTCAATCTGCCAGTCATACCAAGGGACTGAGCCAAATAAGTTTTACAACATTGGCATGTTCCACACTCGGGCAAGCCTGATAGTCGTTACGTCGGCACGTAAGTGTATTCATCTTGGTTGAAACATGGGTTCTGACTTACCGTAGAGATGTTGGACAGTTGGGTGACCGAAATTCGAAAGTAGGTTCGATGACAGAAATCCAGACTCAAATAATGACAGTGACAGACACTTTCGCCCAGAAGCCTTCAGAGTCCTCATATTCCATGGCGACAAGCGCCCCAGGACCATACAGCATGTTACGGATCACGATATTGTACTCACGACGTACGCGACACTGGTGGCAGACTGTAAATCCTCCAAAGCCCTACAATCAATAGCATGGTTTCGTATTGTGCTTGACGAAGGTAAAGCACCAGAGTTGTTGAGACGTCACTGCAGCTTACTGACTGATGTGTAGCGCACTGGATACGTAATCAAACTTCACAACAATACAAAGCCGTGAATAAGATACATAGTCAACGCAAATGGTGCTTAACAGGCACTCCCATCCAGAATCGCATCGACGATCTTATTTCACTGCTTCATTTCCTGGAATTTGAGCCTTTATGCAATAGGCCTGCGTTTCAAAAGTACATCCTAGATCCACTAGGCAAAGAGTCTGCAGATCGGACAAAACCGCTGCAGGCTCTGTTACGTGGAGTTTGTCTTAGAAGAGACGAATCCTGGCTAAATCTTCCAAGTCCAGTTCACCAAACGGTGGAGATATGCTTTGACATCAGTGAGCGAGACCAATATAATGGAGTTCTCAACGCTTGTCAAAGAGACCTCGACAATGTCGTCAGCGGGAAGTCAAAGTCGAAGAATCATGCAGTTCTCTTTGCGGCCATCATGAAGCTGAGGAGACTCTGCAACCATGGCACTGTACAATCAATCGGACAAGGTTTGAGATCAAATCCAAACACGCCCGTAGCATTGGATTCATCTTGCGAATACTGCCAAGGCAACCAAGAGGAGAGCCTTGCCGCACTTAACAAGGAAACCATTTGCTCGGAATGCGGCAGAAGCTTGCAGCGAGCACAAGCGCGAGGACCTCTGACTCCTGAGGGCGATGCATCACGAACGCCCACGCCAGCTGACTTTATGGAGATAGATCAGGACTGCGGCAGATCACCAGTAGGGGAGCCGAAGAACCCCGGATCATCCAAATTACGTGGTGTCATTGATAACTTGGCCCAGAATTTACAAGCAGGGAAAAGGTGCGTCTGCTTACTTTTCCGAAATTAGAGGACTCGGCGTTAACTAGATCAAGTTTGGTCTTCTCGAATTGGACGTCGACGCTCGATATACTCAAACACATGCTCATGAGGGCAAATATCCCATGTCTGATGATCGATGGACGTGTTCCCTACACGGAACGGCCGAGGATATTGGAACAGTTCCGCCAAGACGAGAATGTACGGATTCTCTTGATGTCAATCCAAACTGGTGCGGTCGGGTAAGCAAGGATCTTGTGTTTACGATTAAAGCTAGTCAACTGAGCACTTCGCAGACTGAACCTGACGGCTGCCAATTTCATACACATCGTCGAGCCGCAATGGAATCCCTCGATTGAAGAGCAAGCAATTGGGCGAGCACTGCGGATGGGCCAGACTCGGACAGTCACTGTTTTCAGATACGTGGTTCAGTCATCAATCGAGCAGGTATGTTTCTTTCCACGTCATATCAGCTCGTTGCATACTCATGTTTGCCTAGAACATACAGACTCTCCAAAAGAAGAAGAGAAACCTGGCAAAGTTTACTCTTGACGGTTCAGGTACAGAGACGGGGAGCCTCGAGGTATGTTACAAAAATCCAGAGCACGAACCAAAGTGGTAGAGATGGACTCGACTAACTTGTCAAAGGACTTCAAATTTATGCTAGATATGTAATGACATTACGAGCTTTCCACATCATTTCACATAAAAGCAGTGATGTCATCCGATCTTTAGAATGTGCTCAACTGTAAATTTTCCCTGCCTTATCAACGTCCTTGATGCCCTCCTGAAAGCAAGAAAACACTGTTTACTATTCGCTCGCAAGACTTTCCTCAAAACTCTGTCCAATGCAAATGCAAAACTGCAAAACACTTTCAACTCTGAAATCGCCATCATGCAAACTTCATTTTTCTATTCACTTTACGACACGAGATCCATATGCTCGTTCGCTTTTTTAGATAGTTTGTGTCTTTTTGTTGGTATCATCAAGAAAAAGGAAAAAGAAATCCACATGAGCCACCTAGCTACGCTTGGTCTAACTGATTTCTTTCTTACGCCCCCGCAACAATCATGCAAGATTGACAATTACATCACAACCTATTATCAAGTTAGCATATTGCTCTACCGGCTCATCATGTCAGGACAGATGGAACTTACACATTCATCATCCTTCTTAGCTTGAGGAATTCCCATGGCCTCGAAGGTTGCCGGGCCCGTCTTTGCCGGTGTCGGAGCAGGTGCAGGTGCAGGTGCAGGTGCCGGAGCACTTTGTACCGGAGCAGTCTGCGCAGAAGCAGCGCTAGGGGCAGGAGAAGCAACGCCCGGCCTTGCGGGAGGTGCACTGGATCGTCCGCCGGCCTGAGCGGGCGAGTCGTAGCCAGTAGGTCGCGCACTGCCCGGTCGTGATCCGCCGGGTCCGCCAGAGGGGAGTCCGGGTCTTCCATAAGCATCGGCACGAGGCGGTCCCATCCCGCCGCTCATGGTAGGTGTTGACGCGCCAGAGCCAGCGGATGGTGCACGGCCGCCGTATGGGTCCTGGTGAGATGACGTGGGACGGGATGAAGTGCGCTGTCCGTACTGCCCACCGCCAGGACCGTAATTACCCGGCGGGTATTGGCCAGGAGGAGGTGTTCCGTGTGCTGGGTAAGCCGGGTTGGGGTTTGTCTTGGTCAGACGGTTGTGTGCTGGGTTATTGGGTGCTGGACCACCGTGTCCAGGATACTGAGCGGATACGGGACGGTTGTAGTCCTGGTTGGGATGACCACCGTATGGGCCAGTCTGTCTGTAACCTCCAGGCCCTCCAGGCCCTTGAGGTCCGTAGCCAGCAGCGGCGGACACCGAACGTCCCTGGTGAGGGTCCATGCCGGCGGGAGGGATGCCAAGCTGACCACCTTGCGGGCCACGCGAAGCAGGTCCAGGCGGTCCTTGATGCCCGGAAGGCGACTGCGTACGAATACCAAAGGAGCTGCCAGGTCGATCTGCCGAGGGACGAATGTTGGGGTTGAAGTGAGGCGAGAGCTGCGGCTTGCCGCCAGTCATATCGTCATCAGGGTATGGCGCGGTCGACCTTGGCCGTGCTGCCAAGTTGAGAGGCTGTGGCTTGTTGTCTTCTGGGTACGGCACTGACGACTTTGGTCTCTCAGCGACGCTGATTCCGAATGCGGGCTGTCTGCCACCGCCGGGCATGTTGGAGCCGCCAAATTCGGCCTGTCTTGGTGAAGGTTGTGGCGAAATCCTGGGGGAACCTCGAGGTGAGTCTTCGCTGAGCGCTGGCATTCCGCTGACCGGCTTATTGAAGCGATCAGGTCTCTTTCCACGCTGGGAACCGTGAGTCGACTTAATCCTAGTCAGAGTCGTAGTCTCGTGGTCCTTCTTGGAGAGAACTTGTGAGTGACTCAATCCCTCAAGACGTCCAATGGCATCCTTGTTACCATGCTCAGCAGCAAGCTCGTACCATTTCCGCGCTTCCCTGACATCCTTTTCGACGTGAATACCGATTTCGTTGTAGTAACCCATGGCGAACTCGCCAGTGGGGAGCTTAGACGCCGCCGCGAGTTGCGCATACTTGTAAGCCAGCAGTTCGTTCTTGGCAAATGTTCCCTCGTAGCCAAAGAGGAACCATCGACTGACACCGAGACAAGCCTCGGGCTGTCCTTGTCGTGCAGCCAAACCGTAGTAGTGCAGCGACAATGCAGGGTTGAAATCACAGCCCAGTTGGCAAAGCTCATATGCCTGTCCCATCTTCAGCTGTGCCTTTGCGAAACCCAGATAGGCTGCCTTTTCGATGTACTGGCGGGCTACGGCGACGTCGGGGGAGAGAATACCCTCGGGTATCGCAACGTCGGGAAGGTCTCTTGCGATGAGCATACCATAGACGAATGCACCCTGAGGCGCATCTTCATCGGCGGAGTCGGCGGCCTGGCGGATAAGGTCCAGGCCTCTCGCAATATCCTTGCGCTGACCGTGCTGGCCCATGAGACTGATCATTCCGAGCCGATAAAGGGCAGCCGAGTCCCTCAAGTCAAGACCAGCCTCGTAGTGCCTCAAGGCCTTGTCAATGTCGTTTGAGTTCTCGTAAAGCATACCGATTCTGTACTCGGCGCGGCCCCATCCATTGTTGGCTGCGTTGAGGTAACCATTATATGCCTCTTTCTTGTCCTGCCTCTTGCCAAATTTTCCAAACTCTAGCCACTTGCTACGGATGAACATTGCCTCGGGATGGCCCTGGTCGGCCAGGTAGTTGACAACGTTAGTAGCATCGACTCGCAGTTCATGTTCGGCGCGGGGAGTCGATGGTCTTCCTTGGTCGCGATCGGCCGACTTTCTCACAATCTCGTACTCGCGCGTGGCCGCATCAGCGGCGGTCTCGACGTATGCCAGCACATCGCGGGCCCAGCAGATTTGCATGTTGGGGTCGTTCGAGTGCAAGACATGGTCGCGGCTATCAGCAAGGACACTCTCCTTCTCGTCGTCGCTGGGCGGGATGTGCTCGCCGGTGACCTTTGGAAAGTGGCTGAAGGAAGGTTTGTCTGCCGGCATGTCTCTTAGCTTGCGATCGAACTGCGGAGTATTCGAAGCGCTTTCATGAAAAGGACTGTAATTCGACTGGCTGTAAGTCGACGCAGGGCTATAATCCGTCATACCGGGCTTGCTCTTTTGATATTGTTGTCCATAGGTCGCCATGTTTGTGTTCAAGACAGAAGACAAAGAAGGTTCGCGGCCATGTCCAGACGGTCTAGCGCCAGCACCCGTCGGTATATCTGAGTTCATTCTGCTTGAATCGATTGATCGGGCCTCGAGTTCCATGCGCTGAAGGTCTTGTTGCATGTTCTGGGGCACTTCAGGCATCACCCTATTTTTGTAGGGGGGCGCACGTCAGCAAGAGGTTTAATTAGGAGGAGCTCAGATGTTTTCCCTCGTTGCGACTATTCGAACGCCAAGCAAGTTTCTCTTCCACACACACGTGTATATATATGATTCGACTGGTGAATTGAATGGGGCAAAGGAAAGCAAGCAGGTTGGACCTAATGAAAGAAAAGAGTCTATCTCACCTTTGAGGGGCTGGAGCATGAACTTGAACTTCCGGCATATAGTAATCGTCGACGCCTCCTGGGTAAAATGTTGCTCCAAACTGAGGCATATCGGCGGAGTCGTCTTCTGCTGGGTGCGGCTGACCCGATCCTACATAAACCAAGAAGCAGTGAATTGTCAGCGCCCAAGAATCTCACAGATCCAGTTGACCAAGCCCAAAGCGTCAGCTTGCAGTATGTGTTGCAGGGTGTTTATTCCTTGTAGCCGGGTGGAATCAATCCCTTCACCCCCCGCGGATGTTTGATCGTGGCGGGGCTTTGGGTGTGATCTTAGCAGGGGACAAAAATCGGAATAGGTATGCAAGCTTGGATGGGTCCCGGTCGTTAATGTTCGCTGCCCTTCTGTCTGTGTTCTGGTCTCTTCCTTTAATTTTTTTGCCTCCTTGGTCTGTCTCGCTTTCGGCCGTCGCTCGGTCCAGGCGGGCAATTTCCTTCCTTCGTAATTGGGTAGAAAAATGCACAATACTATCGATTTGCCCTGGGCCCCCCTCGTCTGGGACTTGCCGGATGCACCAAGATCTATGCTGATCGCAGGACGGTTGCGGCCTATATGTCTGGGTCTGGGGATTGGATTTTTTTTTTCTGGCGCTTGTCGCAATATGTTGTCTCAGTTGTTTATAGAGTGATTTTTCACTTCCGCACGCGGTTGTCAAACTGACACTGATTGGATGCTGAAGGTCTCAGAATGCTTTTCAGAACAGGAATCTGCAGTCTGTTTCACAAAACCACTGTGATAGGAGTGCAGCAGTGCAGAGTGTCATTCATCAACGATGAAAGGTGCGCAGGACTCCAATACGCGCACAAGCTACGGCGGGGCAGTCTCCCTCTGAAATATGCAAAGGACCCGGTGAATGAATGAATGAATGACCACCCACCCCAGCTGGCGTAGGCGGGCTATGCAGGACAGATTACGGAAGAGAGGGTCTCTTTGGTAATAGGGGATTTGCGGAGGGGCTGGCCTGGGATGGCGTGTAATTATTAGGCACCAGCAACTGATCGATCGCTGGGGAGCTGAGAATAGGCACGACTAGTAACTAGTAGCAGTAGGCCGTGGAGGGACTGGATTCTGGAGTCCCTCTTCTTCCTTTTAGCCCTCTCGCCCCCAGTAGCGGACCGGGCAGAGTGGACGATCTTGTGGTCTGGAAGCTTGGAGTACCTGAGGTGATAGTATCGAAGGTAGGCGCTGACTTTTTTGCTTTTTTTGCTTTTCCTTTTCACCCCTTAAAATATACTGTGTATGACTGGAGGGAGCTTCGGCAGTGTATCTCAAGTATTCCTGCTGGATTACCATGCAACATGAACGCATCAACAAGTGGGTGGCTCGGGTGGTGTCGTGTTCTTTGATGTTTGTTTAATGTATGGTAATTGTACCCTGTGGGACCTGCATTTGCAACGGTCTCGGCGCCCAAAGACTGGGTTCGGGTACGTAGCAGCCACTAAAGGGATTGATGTGCGCTCTCCAGTCCATTTTGACCGTTGCGCCCTGCCGAACAACCGTCCAGAAGATGAAGACCAAAAAGTTGCGAGTTGCGAGTTGCGCGTACCCGGATCTTCCGTCGGCAGTGGATTTTTCAGGGTCTCTGGTTGTCCTTGCAAAAGATAGCAGCAGCTCTATTTCAGCTCGACTTTACTACCAAGACGGCGGGGATAGAGTATTTTCGGCAGCCAGGAGCACGAAATAGGTATTGCTTGGCGACCCAATGTGACAGTGCCGAGTGCGGGAGACAACAGCGGGTGACCGAGAGACAGACAGACAGTGTTGGCGCTGGCGGGCGGCGCAGAAAACGAGGCAAGCTCAATCCCAGCATGCTGCGGCAGCACAGCCAGAGACCATGCAGACTGCGTATTTCCATACATAGCATACGAGCCAGCCGAGCCAGCGACATGCCAGACCAACATGCAAACTGGTTTTGACTGGGACCCAGCCTGCATACTCGGGAATTATACTTTCAGGGGGCGCTGTGGGAACAATTCTTACCTGCTGAATCCTGGGGGTTGATGCTTGTCGGTACGGTGGACGCCGACTGGCCGCCCTCCGGCCGCGCGTATAGCTGTTTATACTGGGGCATCATTTCGACTGTAGTATCGGCGACAATGCCGGTTGCGATTGATGAGTTCCCCTTCGCGATTTAGGTTTGTTAGGTTTCGAAGGGGGAGCTCGCTCTTCAATGGGAAATTGCGGCGGGTGAGCAAACGTAATCAGTGCATTGAGCTTCTTAAACCTGCGTGCAACTAATAATTGCCGGACGGTGAAGCATGACTGGTGATCTCTGCAAACGAGTGAATGAATACCAGAGGTAGGTAGTTGTGGTTGTCTTGGCAGGCAAATGGATAGTGAGCACCAGGCAACTAGTTAGTGAATTGTTGCTAGTAGTCGAGCTCAAGTGCTGAGAGTGGTTGACCAGTGGGTTGACCGGGCGGGCAGCCACGCAGACTTATTAAAGACAGAATCATGTCCGCGCTTTTCATTCAAACATGTATGTACGACTTATTTGCATCGTAGGGCAGCATGAACGTGATCTAATCTAGAACATGCCTACTTTAGCTCTCAAATCCAGCAGATGGAACAGGAAAGAAGCACATTTAGTCTCTTCTCCCCGTCTCTTCTCAGCACTTGTTTGCCTGTCTCGTGGGCATCGTGTCACTGCATTCCGGAATACTTGAAGGAGGTGCCAAGCTATGCTAATCATGATTACACAGCCCAAGGCGGACTAGTACTGGAAACACCATGTTCCGTCTTGTTTGATGGTCGAGTTGAGGCACTGCAGATGCTAATTATGTGTTGCCATGAATAAGTAGGTTGGAATTATTCGTACATATATCTGAAAAGCTATTAAGGTATGTTCAAGGGGCTGCATCGATGCAAGCAGCTTCCTTTTCTCTAAAGCCAAAACTTGGAGGTGGCGGGCGGCGAGACGAGATTCCGACCCAACACTGCCTCGTGGTTTCTATTTTTAAGGTCAACCAACAACTTGATTTTTTAGTCATTTGCCATGTGAGTAACGCAAGTCTACCATAACACGCTGGTCTGATGCAACTACACTGCAGGGGCCCGGGCGCACGTAATAGTCTACTCAATGTTATGCTGGAGCCCGGTGCCATCCTGGATTCAATGTCCATAATACATATTGAATCAATGATTTACTGGTGTGGGGATCGACAACGATGGTTCAATAGTATTTACTTGTCATCAACTGTTTCTCCGCACCGAATAATGACTTACAGGCAAAAAGTCAGTAGATCGTGGCTTTACTACTGGCTTGCCATCTTTTTAGACAGAAACATGAGACGCCAGGCTTTTCCCACGATATCCTCCAGTCTTCTCTTTATGTATTCTCTCTCTCGCATGTGCCAAAACATGTGTCACCATCTATGTCATGTTCTCAGGCTCAACTTGTTACACTGACATCGTTACCTAGGTGTACCTACATGCATGTCTATTTATTTTCCAAATTGAACATCGCGGTAGAATGTCCTTGATAGAAGATGGAAGAAGAAGCTGAAATCAATAAACAAAGGTCGTTTCCTGCGACTTTATCTCTATCATTGCGGCTGATAGATATGGTGATCATATGAGCTGAGCGGGCCGCCTGGAGCATAACCAGATGACCACACTGTCTTCCAGATAAGGCAGCGCTCAAGTGGTGCCAGCTCAACAGGTGATGTGCTGTTTTGTTTGAACCGAACATGATAGACGAGATAGAGTTCTTTTAGAATTACTCTGTAAACTATACAGCCTGTTCAATGTGCAGTTTCCAGTCTTCACAGCAAGTTTATGGTGTTCTTCATGGACAAAAATCATGGGCTTCTTCAAAAGACGATCCCGCAGGCCCGCAGGGTTGTTAGACACTGAAGCACTTGCTATTGAAGCTACTAGCGCTGCCTCTAACAGTGGCATGTCGGGGAACGGAGCTGAGGGACAATGTGGCCCGAGCTTCAGCAAGGCAAGCAATAGAGGACCCAAGCTCAGCGTCAACGTCAGCCTCTCAGCCTGGCTACGCCTGGTGCGTCTACAATCAGCTTCACGAACGAAACCATCAATCCAAACGCCCAAACTCACAACAATCAATTCCCAACAAGCACCGGCATCGATCTCTGGTAATACGGAGATACTGAATCCTTATTCAATCCAGTCTGCAACACAGAACAGCCACAGCGACACCACAGTTCCATTGCAGCCATCCGGCCCGGCGTCGCAAACGACACCTCCCAAACCACCACCACCCACCCTCACAACAACACAGAGCGCCAGCACCATGGCCGAACGAACACTGCAGCAGGTCATCACCCAGCTGCGAGGAAACCCCTCCTACGAGCAGGCCTCATCTCTTCTCTCCAAAGCCAAGTTGTCGTTACTGCAGCTCAAGGCCCTGACGCCGACCCCGTCGACCCCCTCTAACCTGCTCGCCGTCGCCCGGGAAGTCTATGAGCTCGGCGCCATCACATCCATCCGTGCCCGGAATCCCGATGCCTTTAAGCGTTACGTACAGCAGTTGCAGCCCTTTTACGAGCTTCCCTCCAGCCAACTCAAGCCCAACCCCGAGGCACGGAACAAGGTCACGGGTCTCTACCTCCTGCTCCTCCTGACCGAGGGTAGATATGATATCTTTCACAGCGAGCTCGAGAGCTTGAGCATGCACGTGGGCAATGGAGGCTTCGAGGCAATTGAGGCAGACCGCTACCTGGGCTACCCGATCAAACTGGAGAGGTGGTTGATGGAGGGTAGCTACGACAGGGTATGGAAGGCCATGAAGAAGGGCGAAGTCCCCAGCGAGGAGTTTGGCATCTTTTCCCAGGTATGTTCAACCGAAGCAATTGGATATTGCAGGGGGCAACAACTGCCCCTACCTGGGGCTTTTAGGAGCGTACAAGTCAATGCTGACTAATGATTACTACAGATTCTCACATCACAAATCCGTTCCGAGATTGCCTCATCTTCCGAGCGAGCATATCCTTCTTTGCCTCTTAGTAGTACAAAGTCGCTTCTGTTCCTTGATTCGGAAGGCGCCGTGGTTGAGTTTGCCCGCCAGCGTGGTTGGGTAATTCGTGAGGGTCAGATCTACTTCCCCGCTGCCGACGACGAGGATGCCGAGGAGAAGGACATGTCGCAGATGGTGATTGAAAACACTCTCGGCTACGCTAGAGAATTGGAGACCATTGTGTAATGAGAACCAGAGGATTGCATGTGGAAGAGATGTCTGTGACCATGTTGCAAAGCGGCGATTGGGCATAGATCAGAGAGGAAAGCGTTTGCTGTATTGATAGGCCCAAAAGGACACTAGATGACAAACTTGTGCCTATATAGCACAGTCACAATAGAGCCTCAACTTCTAATAGCTGAATTGCGCACACTGGTTCTCCATTATAAAACGAAATAGATGGCCATCTACAGAGTTGACCCAGCTTGAGCCGAAAAGACAATTGTGAACATAATTTCGGGCGGCTCATGTTATTTCTCGAGCTTCAATCTAGGGAGAATCCACTTGCCACGATTGGTTTCTATACAAACCAGACAAAAAAATATATACAGCAAGGACACATCTGCCCCAAAGCAGATCCTATCATAAGCGCCTAAAGCGGTACATGCCATCCTCTACCCAACTCCTCGCCCGCGCCCTCGATCCTTTAGAGCCTGAAGCCATGATATTTCTTGCAAGGACTCGAAATTGGCAATCATTTCGTCGTCTATCTCCAATTCCCTGGCTGAAGGTCGATCTAGCATACGTTCCATACGACCATATCCATATATTAAAGCAAGCCAAGCTTTGTTAAATATACATTCACTATTCTCGTGATATTCAGAGGACGCAGCATACGTTTGAACTTTCACAAAGACAGGAAATACATGACACCTAGTTACTGGTAACATGAGAAAGAAAACTCAGATTAAAGCTGTTACAAATCATGCTGACCGGTGTAGGCCTTGATAATAGCGTATGCTCTCACTAGCCAAACGTCAAAGTATAGTGCCACCTATCGATCGATTTATACTTGACAGATCGATATCAACAATAATCTGGACACTGTTAAATGCTTGGTCGTGTGCCGTTCACGGAATGGAATTGATTTGGAAACCGCGTAGTAGAATGAAATGAGAATCTTTTTTTAGCATTCCGCTTTACACTGCTAACGACATCATTATACTGTTTTGGGAGAGCCAAGTGGCTTTGCACTCAGTCCAACCCACCCCGACCTCCTTCTATCTAGTTGCTTTTGGTTTCGTTCCCAGTAATATGCCAGTTCATGATCAGCTTGAGGTCCAATTGTGGACGCTGTTCTCTGCTTCACATGGCTTTGTGCACTGAACTCCGTCGTGACTCATCCCCAACTTGCTACTAGGAAACAAATAGCCATGGACTACCTGTTGTCCATCTACGGCCTCCAGAGAGAAGAGACCAGCTCCGCCAAGTCTATGCTCTGAGAGCTTTAGACATTTAGGCAAAAAGCCTCAGACCACTACCATGCTTGCCAACCTCACAGACCTCGCAAACTGTGCAGACGGTACCCTTGTACTTTGTGTGGTACTTGGAGCCATCATAAGCACATTCCTCATAAGGCGTACCACTGTAAATCGGAGTGTATGAGCCAGCACAGATATCGAACTCAGCAAACTGATCGTACTCAATCTCAATGGCGTCATGGGGGTTGCGCTCGGCCGTAGCCTTAACCTTCTTGGCCTATTAGGGGTCAGTATGTGTATTCAATAGATTTCAAAACATTAGAACAACTCACATTTTCCAGTAGGCGAGGCGCACCGCCGTTGGCTAGCATTCTGTTTGCGAAGCTCAGAGCCGTGCTGAAGTTCTTACTTCTGCTGGCAAGGTTCATGGCATTCAGCAATGCCAGTTGCCTGTGAGGCACCTCAATCTTGGGGATTGTGAAATATGCCGACAGCTCCAAGCTCCTCTTCAACAGGCTGGGATTCGAGTTGACAGCATCGGGAGCGCCAAGGCCACGTCGTGCCAGTTCAATCGACATGGCCAACGCATATTCTGAAGCCGACGTAACAAGCTTCTTGGCCTCTGCAACTTCGCCTTCAAACGCAACAGCGTTCACCAAGAGAGCATGCAAAATGCCCTTGAAGATCCGAACACCATCCTCGAGTCGGTTTCCCTTCATAGCGTCGAAGCCCTTTTGCAGATCATTTGATACAAGGTACTCCAGGTCTCTAGGGATGGCTGGGAGAACCTTTCTAGGGTCGGTCTCATCCAGTGTCCTTCGAACATAGTTGACCAGAGGGGGAAGGCCGGCAGATGTAGGTAGATAGGTCTTTGAGGCAATGTAGATCTCTTCAAACCTAGGCGAAAGTGCAGCAAAGCTGACTGCACCTACTTGACGAGTGAGAAGGTTCATTGCAGACTCGAAAGATCCCGCGGCCGCATGGTCAGCTGCAAGTGGTGAGTTTCGGGCCCAAATGTCTGCCTCACTGCTACCGGCTCCAGTGGCATCGGTGCTCTCGACGTTCACAAAGTCGCTGTCGCCTTCGGGCACGATGTCATCGCCCAAATCCCAGCCGGCAGCGTCCTCATCATCGTCTGCCTCGAGGATATTGTTCTTGGCCACGACGTCTTCTTCGCCAAGCTCATCAAAGCCATTGGCTGCCGCGGCTGGCTCTTCGTCCAGACTGAGGCCTTCCAGTTGACCTGCAAGAGCCTTCTCGAAGAATGACTGTGATGTTGCCTTGGTGGGCCAGTTGGCCTTGAATGTGGGAACGACGGGCTGAGGCTGCTTGAGTGGCTCTCCAAAGCTTGGGAGTGTCAGCTGATCCTCAGTGATGCCAGTAGCTTCAAGGATGGACTGAGCTTCCTCTTCCAGTCCGTGGGCCTTGGCAGTAGCATAGGCAAGTGGGTCTATGATTTACGCGTTAGTCAAAAGTCGCAAAAAGTGGTACCGCATTCCAACTTACAAAGATCAATTTCCTTGAACATCTGTATCCTGTCTTCAACCTCACCAAGATACAGTGCATTCTGGAAGCGTGCGGTGAAATCACCGCGGTGCTCGGCGATCTTAGCCATTCTCGCCAGCTTGCTGTGGTCACCGGTCGACAAGTACAAGAAGGATAGCTTCTCAAACTGCTTCAGCTTCTGGTAGGCCATCTCAACAACTTGATGGTTTCCGTGGGCCAATGCTTCATCACCAAGTCTCTTCCAAAGTGCAGGACGATCAAGCTCCTTCGCAGTCTCGACGGCGACGTCAAGGTTGCCGCATTCAATAGCAAGCTCAAATCGGGTGGCAGGATCCTGCACGAACTGCAGAGCAATCTCGGGGTAACCCTTCTTCTGGAGGTACGAGATGATGGACTGTCCAACCAAGCTGGAGGTCTTGATCAGATGAAGCATCTCTTCGTAGTTGCGCTTGACCAGGGACAGCTTGAAACGGTACTCGGTAGGATCAATGTTGATAACCTTCGGCTTGGCGGCACGATCCAAGCAGTAGACATTTCTGCCCTTGACCCTGACGAGGTAGACGGTCTGGTCCAAAGTGCGGACAATACCATTGTCGCCGTTCATCAGAGTGTACTTGATGTGGTTGAGCGTCGAGTACAGAAGAACACCGGCGTCATCCCACGTCGCGCTCTTGATCCTGATTGTCTCGTGGAGAGTGCTGACCTGCTCAAGAGTCTTTGTCACAATAGTAACATTGTGCTTGCTCAGGAGCGCAGCATGCAGACCGTCGTTCGACCACACGACATATTTGACGCCATTCACGGACAGTTCGGCAATGCTCTTCTTTTGTTGAATGTCATACAGGTGCACAGCAGTAGGAGTGATGATCAGGAGATGGCCGGTACCTCCGAAGTAAATGTCGGTAGTGCCCACCGGAGGCTTGAAAGATCGGGCAGTGTTGTTGGACAAATCCTTGATATCAACGGTCTGCGCAGCCGTGTTGAGAACGGCAAAGCGATTGCGTGCCACGAAAATAGCCGAGTTGCCCTGTCCGCGCTTGGAGTCAGTGACATCAATGGATCCAGAGCCATCTCTTGGCAGGTTGATCAGCTCATAAATGCCACTGTCGGAAGGTGAAGTGACCAGAACGGATCTCTCGGCGGGGTTGTAAGAAATTGTTCGCGGGGGAACCCATGGGCTTCCGAGTCTCTTGAGCGACAACAAGGTGGGACTCTCAACACCCTTCTGGAAATCATATGATCTGACATGCTTTTCCTTGGTGATGAAGAAAAGGTTGTTCAGGTGAACAGTGGAAGCAGGGCGTTCTCTCTCCAGCTTGAATACCATCACTCCGTTGTCGTGACCGGCGGCAAACAAGTTGATCTCGGGGTGGGCGGCGATGACCCAAAATCGGTCGTTCTCTCTCTTAAATGACTGAACGGCAGTCCGCTTTTGCGAATCCCAGACGCGAATCGTCTTGTCCTCGCCACAAGAGAGGATCAAGTCCTGGTGAGGGTGGAAGAGACAGCCAACGGCATTTTGGAAGTGTCCTCGGCAAGTGTCCACCTCCCATGCTTTTGTTTCGCTGTAGCGCCAGAGCTTGACAAGGCGGTCGTCAGCAGCTGAGACGATATGGGGCGCAGTTGGGTGGAAGGCAACCCAATTGACACCGCGGTCGTGTCCCTCCAAAACAAACTTGACCATTGCATCGGTGTTTCCAAACAT
This sequence comes from Neopestalotiopsis sp. 37M, assembly GCA_011058875.1. NCBI lineage: Eukaryota > Fungi > Ascomycota > Sordariomycetes > Amphisphaeriales > Sporocadaceae > Neopestalotiopsis > Neopestalotiopsis sp. 37M. The sequence continues at coordinate 18,336 of SWKT01000154.1, forward strand.
GTCTGTCTGCTGCTGGTTGTTACGAGCAACCTGATCCTCGAACGACATCGAGGTTGGGGCGGAATGCTTCTTTCTCAGACCAGAAATGTCCCAAACTCTTACGGACTGATCAAGAGAGCAGGAAACAACCAAGTCGTCCTTGGGGTGGAACTGAGCGCACATGACATAGTGGTTGTGGCCAGTCATGGTGCAGATGAGCGACCGGTTTTGCCAGTTCCATATCCGGATAGTCTGATCGTCGGAGCAGGAAATGATCCATGGGAGCTCATGGTGGAAGAAGACGGTTCTAACGTAGTCGAGATGGCCGTTAAGGGTGAAGAGGCACCTTCTGGTCTGGTAAGACCACACCTTGATCTTGTAATCATCACCTGCCGAGACGAAGAGTGGTTGGGTTTTGTGAAAGTCGATGCCGCGAACAGGTCCGTCGTGTTCCTCGAATCGGTCGATTAGGGTTCCCATACGATAGTCCCATAGCTGAATGGTCGAGGAATGAAGGGCAACGAGAATCCATGGTCTAGATAATTGATCAGCCTAGTCCCTTATTGTTTGTCACGTACTTCACGCCGCGGCGAAGTATGAAGGAGGGGCGCATCGTGGAGCTCTTACCTCTTAGGGTGGAAGGCAAGACCCTTTGCCCTGGAGGACTTGGACTCGAACTGAAAGCAGATTGTCAGTTATTGTGTCCCCAAAGAAACTCGGGTTGTGGGTGTGGTTTGCGCACCTTTGTGAGCATGCCAGAGGAAGCCATATTGGCGGTGTTGGAGTGGAAGCCCCTAGGGACAGTTCATCAATGGGGGGAGAGTCGCAAGTTGCGGTTGTCGCCGATGCAAATACAAGGGGCGCCAAGTAATTGTTGAAAATGAAAAAGGGAAAAGTGTGGTTCGTGATGCAAGGCGCTGGGAGACAGCAATGGCCTGTCTTGCGCAGTGGTCGTTTGAAATCAATGGAGGTTGAATGTCTCCCAGGCAGGCTGGCTGGCTGGCATCAACGAAAGCTGGACTGACTGACTGACAGCTCACCCCCCAAGCCAATTCAGATGTCGTGGCCAGGTAGACCATAGACCGCTGAGGACAGATTAATCCGTGGTTTTTCCGCCTCCGTCACCTTCTAAAAAGTTGTGGGCCAGCCATGCCAAGGGTGAGTTCCAGGTGGTAAGGAGGGGCAAAAGCATCTCAGGGGGGTTCCTGCTTAGGGCCATTTTGCCTTAAGGTTCCGGCCAGGATGACACTAATTGCCCCTGTTCCAGACGCGCTGTCACTGTGATGCTCCTGGCTGTTCTAGCGATAAGGGAGCTCTAGCGGGCGCTAAGCCAGAACGGTACAGCTTTGATGCAATGTGTTCAGTCGCTCCTTCACTTACACGACATGGGACAATAAAGTGTCCTTTGAGGTGACCGTCACGATACCGTTCAGCTGTGCTGACATTGGTTAATACAAGTCACACAAGTGTCAATTTGCAATCCTTGTGGGGAGAAGAATCGTCTACCTCCATGCTATGAACATGTTATAACGTCATTTCAACTGGAGACGCCCTTTTCTTATGCTGAAGCTCTACCTATCCACTCTCGCGGCCGCCCCTCCGAGAAGTCCACTTCCCGAACTGTATACGGAATACTGCCTATACAATTACACTTCGACGCCCAAGGACTGTCGCGATTCAGAATCGGAATCAAAACAAGTCTCCTGAACACTTTCCAATTACCAATCTTACAGAAGGCGGGACTGGTATATTTTCGCGATGTTGCGGCTGTTCAAGCTGCCCGGCAGCCTTGCAGCTGCGTTGCTGGCAGCTATCTCTCTAAACGCCGGCAATGCATCCGCAGGCCCCTCGGTCAGCGTTGGCATGAAGGCGGCCTTTTCTGCGCCTCCATACTTGCTCGAACTACTGTGAGTCTTCCGTGACCTTTGGGAAATATGTAGCGCGATTCTAACACTAGTTCACCAGTGAGACCGCCGCTCAAGAGAATGCGACAGCCTACTTTCCCCTGCTCGACCGAGTCGCCAGCGGTCACTTCGCAGACGCCACGACAGATAAACTCCTCTACGAGAAGTTCATAGAAACTATTCAGAATGATGGCCACATATCCAGTGCGGAAGCACTGTCCACCTTCAAGCTGGCCCTGTCCATGCGGTCGGCTGCACCAAGGATAGAAGCCCATTACCAATATTACGACACGGGTGTTGTTCCAACTCTTGAGGCTCTGGACACCAACTGTAAGGACTGGGTTCTGCTGGAATCCAAGCAATATTGCTCTGCCGACCTGTCTGAAGCCAAACAAACTCTGAAGAGCGGCTCGTAAGTCTCGAGCTGTTTCCCCCCCTTTGGCAGATCATGTATTAACAGTCAAATAGTCAGGATAGAACCCTACCCTTCGATCGCAAGCTAGGCAGAGGATCCGAGGCTGTCCTTTACGCTGATATCACGAAACCTGAGTTTGGTCCCTTCCACACGGCCCTTTCTGAGATGGCACGAAAGGGCAAAATTTCATACCGACTAAGATATCGCCCAGAGCGGAGGGAACTTTTGGAGAAACTTCCAGTCAACGGCTATGGAGTAGAACTCCAGCTCAAGCGAACCGACTACATTGTCATTGACGACCGTGAGGCTGAGACAAAGGAAGAGTCCAGCGAGACAGCGAACTTGGAAGTCAATCTGGATGCTGAGGAGGAGGTCACCGACTTGAAGCCGCTCTCGAGCTCGGAATTATCTGCACTCGGCGTCAAGGCAGCCTCTTTCATTATGCACAGTGACGATCCTTTCAACTCTCTGTTGAAATTGACTCAGGACTTCCCAAAGTATTCCGCATCTTTTGCAGCGCACAATGAATCAGAAGATTTCTTGCGAGAGCATTATTTCAACCGAGGCCAAATGGTGCCGCAAGGCATGAATGTTCTTTGGATGAATGGTGTCCAATTGATCGAAAGACAAATTGACCCTTACACTCTGGTCGATCTACTGCGCCGAGAGCGTAAGCTCATCAAGGGTGTCACAGATCTTGGTTTGACCGGAAAGCAAGCGGTGTCTCTTTTGGGAAACAGGGAGGTGACCATCGCAAAATCCAACGATGAGGTTGGACGCTTTGATTGGAGAGATGAGATTGAAGATGGTCGCGTTATTCTGTGGCTCAATAACATTGAGAAAGATAAACGTTATGCCGAATATCCAACCAGTCTCATGTCGGTAAGTGCCATGTATATTCTCTGGAGAATCGCAACGCAGAAACTAATTTTACTAGCTTATGCAAAGGACGTATCCGGGCCAAATCCCGCCTGTCAGAAAAGATCTCTTCAACCTCATCGTGCCAGTTGACTTCACAAACCCTGATGACCTCTCGTTAGTAGTGGAGCAGCTGAGAGCCTTCATCACAAGGCTGTTGCCCATTCGATTCGGTCTGGTACCCTTGACTTCTACCCCTGAAGCCGAGCAGCAAGCCAAGATCATCTATTATTTGATCGAAAACTATGGCCTTGCTTCACTGATGGCTTATTTGGAAGCATGTAACACAGGAAAGTTGGTGACCAAGGTGGATCAATCCAAGTTTGAAAAAGCCATCAAGGATCGAGATCTCAGAGAGGAAGCTCAGTCTTTGCCCTTCGCAGAGATTTTTGAGTCTGAACACTATGCCAAGCAGATCGAACATGCCCAACACTGGGTTTCTCGTCTAAATGCTGGCACTCCTGTTCCTCCAATCTTCCTGAACGGTCAAGCCATTCCCAGGGAAAATGCATGGCTTCAGGAGATGAGCATCAAGCTCGGCCAAGACCTTCAGATAATTCAGCAAGGTATCTATTTGGGCCAGATTGATGAGGACATGTGGGTTCCGAGCATTTTCTTGGAAGGCGCACCTGCTCGTCGCAACGTATACATCTTCCCCAGCAAAGAGAATCAGCTTACTGTCTTGGATGTGAACAAGGTCTATACTGAGCATGATGACTTGTTCAGTATTGTGCCGGCCATTGAAGCTAGCCCAGACTCGAGCAAGGAGACGTGGGCTGCCCTATCGGTGATTGCCGACCTGACCAACCAGGCAGGCCTGAAGCTTCTCCTTTCTGCTCTAGACTTTCGCCGCAATAACCCAGGTGTGCGCCTGGATATTGTCCACAACCCATTCAACACAGAGGGCGGTGACAATGTCAACATTGCCCTCAAGAGTGATCTCCAGAAGCTCCTCGAAGTAGAGAACTTGGAAACCCTTGAGCTGCTCGTGGCGCATGACGAAAACAAGGCCACGAGTGATTCATCTTTTGACATGGCTCTTTCACGATTCTTGGCTGCTGCCAGCTTGCAACCTGCTTCTCAGATATTGCTACTCAATGGCCGAGTCATTGGTCCCATTGCCGATGACGTCGAGTGGGCTTTGGATGACTTCCAACAACTCATGGAATTCGAACAGACGAGTCGCATTCTCCCAGTATATCAAGCAATCGAGGCTCTCAACCTGACCGACAAAGTCTCTGGACCCCTTGCCGCAGCCAAGTTGACCTCCATAACTGCTCTGTCCACCATCTCAGATCTACCTGAGGGTATTTTTGAATCTGCACCAACGCTAAGAACGACAATTTTCGATACCTGGGAGTCTGCTCAGACAATGATATCCGTAGGCGATGAGTCCACTGCCAGCATTCATTTTGTTGCAGTCCTGAATCCGGCGAGCGAGCAAGGCCAGAAATGGGCACCAATTCTCAAGGTCCTCTCGGAACTAGACGGCGTATATATGCGAATTTTCCTCAATCCAAGGGAGAGGATGGACGAGCTCCCAGTAAAACGTTTTTACAGATACGTTCTTGATTCATCGCCCTCATTTGATTCTGAAGGCAAGGTTCAGTCACTGGGGGCTAGCTTCAGAGGCATTCCTTCTGAGGCGCTCCTCAATCTAGGCATGGATGTACAGCCGGCCTGGCTTGTTGCAGCCAAGGACTCCGTACATGATCTCGACAACTTGAAACTCAGCTCGATCAATACAGACGTTGAGGCCACATACGAACTCGAGAACATCTTGATAGAGGGTCACTCCCGAGACTCCACAGGTACGCCTCCCCGAGGTGTTCAGCTCCTACTGGGGACCGAATCTGACCCACATTTTGCCGATACCATTATTATGGCGAACATTGGGTATTTCCAGTTCAAGGCAAACCCGGGCTATTACAACATTCAACTCAAGGAGGGACGCAGCTCAGACATTTTTGATATCATCAGCGTTGGCGCCAAAGGCTATGACGCCGCCGGTGGTGACGAAGGCACTGAAGTTGTTCTTATGGATTTCCAAGGAACAACACTTTACCCTCGCCTCCAGCGAAAGCCCGGACAGGAGTTGGAGGATGTTCTGGAGGAGGGTTCCAGCGGCGGCGATTTGCTCTCCCGCGGACTCAAATTTGCTGAGGGCATCCTTGGAGGCTCCAAGAGCAAGAGCAAGTCGGTCTCCGATACTGAGCATGCTGAGATCAACATCTTCTCCGTTGCGAGTGGCCACCTCTATGAGCGCATGCTCAACATCATGATGGTCTCCGTTATGAAGAACACCAAACATACCGTCAAGTTTTGGTTCATTGAGCAATTCCTTTCGCCTTCGTTCAAGGAATTCATTCCGCATCTTGCTGCAGAATATGGTTTCAAGTATGAAATGGTCACCTACAAGTGGCCACATTGGCTTCGCCAACAAAAGGAGAAACAGCGTGAAATCTGGGGCTACAAGATTTTGTTCCTGGACGTTCTCTTCCCCCTTTCACTTGACAAGGTCATCTTCGTCGATGCCGACCAAATTGTACGCACCGACATGATCGACCTGGTGAATCTTGACCTGGAAGGCGCACCTTATGGTTTCACCCCAATGTGCGACTCTCGCACAGAGATGGAGGGTTTCCGCTTTTGGAAGCAAGGATATTGGGCCAACTATCTGCGCGGCCTCCCCTACCATATCTCTGCGCTTTACGTGGTGGACCTTCGCCGGTTCAGGGAGCTTGCCGCCGGTGACCGGCTCAGGCAACAATACCATACACTCTCGGCTGACCCAGCTAGCTTGAGTAACTTGGACCAGGACCTGCCAAATCACATGCAATTCCACATTCCCATCCACAGTCTGCCCCAAGAATGGCTTTGGTGCGAAACGTGGTGCTCAGACGAGAGTCAGAAGGAGGCTCGCACGATTGATCTGTGCAACAACCCACAGACAAAAGAACCAAAACTAGATAGAGCAAGAAGACAGGTACCTGAATGGACTGTCTATGATGATGAAATTTCTGCAGTGGCAAAGAGGGTCAAGACTCCCGTTTTGACAGGCGATGAACAACAGAAGGTGCTCGAAGGCGACAAGGTAGAAGTTGAGAAGAACACCAAGAGCCGCCGCTTTGAAGAAGAGCCCGAGGTCAAGACTCAAGTTGCCGGAGAGGATGGACATGTCAAAGACGAACTTTAGAGACGATCGTGCAAAAAACTGAGAATAAATGCAAGAATAGAGTACACTAGTGTAGCCGAAGGGGTCAAAATAGAAGGTGTCCAAACTTTTTCGCACTTTTTGCCGTTTGCCTCTAGGCTGGTCACGCGGTAGAAATTCCAGTGACTGACTGCAAACGCGCCGAAGCTTCGCCCTGGAGCCCGACAAGACTCGGTGAGCGTTGAAGCTTCCCAGCTACTTCAGTCTTCCAGCAGCTGTCTATCTCCGCCACTTCTGCAACTACTTGCACCTACCGAAACCCTCTTTGGCAGCACTGACACTTCTACGGACAAGAAGGTGTCTTGCGGCCTTCGTTGAGCCCGGCGAGAAAACTCTACTTGTTGTCACCATTTCCCCCGAAAACTTTTGCAAGCTGCTGCCTGCTACTTACCTGCATATTAATGCGTCGTCAGTCGCTCCTGGCGGCGGCTCAACAAAACAACATTGTGCTCCCTCAATAACAAGCCTCGGCGACAAGTTGGGAGCAGACAATCTTGCGCGCACACGCACACAATGACGAAACACAAGTGGCCGAAGAAAGCTCGCGGCAAGAACTGGAAACCGGTGCAGAGAAGAAAGCCACCCTTTCGACTTCAGCCCTACAACAACGTACCCAATCTCAACTTCAACGACCCTCGTCTTTATACCAACCAGAGACAGCAAACCACTTGGAAGAAGCTCGATCATGTTCTCGCTAATGGCAAGACCGTTCTGTCTTTCCACTTTATGGATAGGTTCACAGTCACTGAGTAAAGACACCCGTTTCTCTTTGGGTGGGATAGATTGCTGACACATCAACAGTCGTCACGTTGCTGACATCTTGTTCAAATACCCCAATATCTTCAATAAGCTGGAGGATCTCCGTGCCGGATCTCTGGTCTTTCGATCCTTTCAAATTTCCGAGGGTGCTGCAATTCAATTGGCAAAGCATTGCCCAAAGCTGAAGCAGGTAAGTCAACAACGTCGCTTCTCCTCATGATAGGATGTATTTGGCGCAGCAAACTCGCCCGCAGTCATCTTCATCTCTGCCACACGGCATGTTGTCCTCAACTTGACTCTTCCCCACCGCCTCATCAGAGCAATTGCTAATTTCAGTCTACGAAATAGGTACGCTTCCTGGGAGCCATCGAATTGACCGACAGGGTTGTTGCAGCATTCCTTCATCATTGCAAGGACCTCACCTATCTGGAAATTTCCGGAAGTGAGCAAGAGTCTGGAAAGATTATCTGCCCGGGTGCACTGCATGCACTCAGATCGACCGGTGATCCGAAGTGCTTTGCACCCAACCGTCTCCGCAAACTGGTATTTTGCAACCAGGCAAGCTTGGACATGTGAGTAGGCTCGGTTTTTTGTGCTCCTTTTCTCTTCGTATACTCCACAAAGGAGCTTCCTTCACTCGTTGTCAAGGATCCTGTCTCCTCTCGAACTGTTTATCTACAATCCATCTGGAATGCCCAAATTATAACCTCGTGCACAAGAAATTCTGAGACAGGAAGCTGACATGTGCTCTTTAACAGTGAGAATGCCAAGGCTCTTACAGTACGATACCCAGACTTAGAATTTGTGTACGGAAACACGGATGATCTTAATGGCGTCAAGACTCTGCGATCTGGTACTATGGAGGATCCCCGACACATGCCCGTCGACGAGCGAACAGGAAGTTTCACACTTGCTGAGATTGACATCCTCCAGTTCGGTAGTGACATCCTCCAATTCGGTAAAGACAAGTCCATCGACGAGGCGATCAGCAAGCAAATGAACGAGATGGTTTTGGACGATTGAGGGATGGAACCGAAGTCACGAAGAGGCCACTGATGCCATCGCAATTTACATAAAGGTTAAATAGTACTGTAAATCAGACAGACTTTCAGACAAGCTCTCGCACCACAGAAACGGTAAACTTTGGCACATATTCTGAGGATCCATTGCCCCAACTACACGGGGGTAAGCGGGTATAAGTTGTAAGATTTGGTTCTAACTTGCAACAAGTCCCTGATCACGATATATGATCTTAATATTCATAGAAACTCTAGATGAATCATCGCGAGGCGTACAGAATAATCCCAAGTAAATTCAAAGCGGCTTGTTTATGCTAGGAATTACGTGGCCATTCAATGCTGATTCTGAAGGTCGCACCCGACGTTCTGTTCGGTTATTTCCGAATTCCCCGCTTACGGCCGAAACTCACAATTGCCCGAAACCTTCTCTTCTCTGCCATTGACAACTTGGGAACAGAAAAGACCGATACCGTCTTTCTTGACATTTCCGTTCATGTTCCACTAGAATCCTGGTCGTACTCGGGTCAAAGCTTTACCCTGTCTGTTGAATTCGAGATTGTCTGGAGTACACGAGGTGTGTCACAGACTGCTTTGCGGCTTCAACCAGAAGCCCGTTCGGACATAGCAACGGGAGTATGGAGCGGCAGCCGAAGCGACGTCGAAGGCCGGCCTTGTCTTGCATCCAATGCCGGCGCCGAAAGATCAAGTGTGATAGAACAGACCCCTGCAAGCACTGTGTCGCCGCCAAGCACCATTGTACGTACGATGCCTATGGAGCTCGACCACTTCCTGGACAGCAGCAGCGCCGGGAGCGTCACATTGTCCAATCGCAAGCATCAAATGTTCCACAGCCTTACTCGCCGGATTCTCTACTTCCGAGTCTTCAGTCCGCTACTACGGTACCAGTGACAGCTGCCGCCGGCGTTAGTGTATCGACTTCACAGGTTGACACCGAGCTTGAAGATATTGGGGACACTGACAAGGTCGATGACACTCGGCCGCCACTAGCAGGCCGTTACAATGACCCGTATCTCCGAGAACTCATTGAGCGGATCGAAAGTCTGGAGAAAGCATCGTACCAATTTTCTGGTCAAGTCGACCCTGGATCGGCCAATCATATACTAGATGCGAATACCGGGCTGCAGCGGTCGCACATCATTCTCAACAAGACTAGGATCCTGAGTTCAAGTCACTGGAAAACCACTACCAAGGAGGTGAGACAGACCGTCGGACATGTTATCGTTGTCTTGTGCGTTGCTAATTGTTCTCAAGCTCGAGCCCGTCCTTGAGTGCTATCGCCAAGCCGTCGACCCAGAGAGTCGGGCTTTGATAGAAGATACCGAAGTGCGAGGACTAGTCACTGAGATGGCTGATTTACTTCATGCTGGAAAGAACATTGCAAAGCGCATCAAGTCGACGAGGCCGACTGGAAGTCTTGCCGATCCGGATTTCGGCCTAGTGAGTCCCACTCGCGAGGTGGCAGATCAAATGACTGCCCTCTACTTTTCTTCATTCGAATCATGCCACAGAATACTACACGTTCCTAGTTTCTGGGCCGAGTACAACCGGTTCTGGAGTATGCCCGGAAGTGTGTCGACTCCGTCACGATTAAAGGTTCTATTGGTCGTCGCCATCGGATCAAGTCTTCATGAAGACAGAAATCCGGATGCCGAACTTCGTATCTTGGTGTGCCAGTGGATTCATGCGGCCCAGACTTGGCTCTCGGGTCCTCTCAAGAAGGATCGACTCGACCTCCATGGACTGCAGATCTATTGCCTGACGATACTGGCGCGGCAAATATTCTCAATCGGTGGCGACCTTGTATGGATGTCCATTGGCTCTCTTGTCCATCGAGCCATGCAAATTGGTTTGCACCGCGACCCTAAATATTTGCCGCCCATGTCCTTCTTGCAGGCCGAGATGCGCAGGAGACTCTGGGCCACGATACTCGAAATGTGCTCGCAGGCTTCTCTGGACGCCGCCATGCCGCCCAGGATCAGCATTGATGAGTTTGACACGCAACCACCGTCCAATGTGAACGACGACGAGCTGGATGAGACCACCAAGCCACCGCGATCTCGCCCACGAAGTACTTATACCAGCACGTCCATGCAATTGCAGTTGCTCGACACATTTCCGACGAGACTGAAGATCCTCAAAGTTTTGTACGGTCTACACTCCGAGATATCCTATCTTGACGTTCTCAAGATGACTTCAGACATTCTCGACGCGTGTCGGACCTCTGATAAGTTCCTCCGCGACAACGAGAAAGGAGGCGTGACGACGTTTCACCGCACCCTCATGGATTTTCTCGTCCGCCGCTTTCTTCTGGTTCTGCACTGCCACTTTGCCGTCCGCGGCCGGACCAACCCCTTGTTCCACTACTCGATCAAGGTCAGCATCGACGCCGCCATGGCAGTGCTTTATCCGGGTCCCGACGAAAAGTTCAATCGTCTCTTTACCCTCGGTGGCGGCATGTTTCGAGAAGGTTTTCGCTGCGCTGGCAGTATTATTAGCTACGAACTCTTGGCGCAGACTGAAATTGCGTGCCGCGATGGGCCACTGCATCGGAATCTACATAATACGGATTTTCTCAGAAAGGCGCTAGAAGATATGATGGAAACCTCTGCTGAGAAAATACGCGAGGGGGAAACCAATATCAAGAGTCCAAGTAAGTAGTCGTTGTTCCTAGAGCTATGAACTGTTCTGGATAGCTTCAGCAATTTTGATGATCTTTGCGACTATGTATGCGGATTTCGGACAATTAACTAATGACGAATTAAATAGTGTTCTTGGGCCAGATCCTAGCCCAGGTCGACGCAATGAACTTGGGCATTGATGCCAGCCTTCCGATCGTAAAGAGCGGCCGGGACCACCTACGTGTCTGCATCGGCCTCTTACAAGAAAGAATGGATGCAATCTCCGTGATACACCCGGAAAACATTGTGTTTACTCCAACGGAGATAGGGGACCAGGATAGCTTGGGTTTAGACTTTGACCTGGACTTTTTCTTGGGTGATGCGGACTATCAGTAATACCAGAGATGAAGGGCATAAGCATCTTACCACCACATGTAAAATAGTCACGATTGTACGATAGATGAAATCGTAAACCTATCAGCTCCATGACGGTTCGAATCACCTGATGTTATGGCAGGCGCGTCGCGATACGAACAATTGAATCCATGTCTACTGACTCAAACAGAAGTGAAAGCCAGTTGGCCGCAACCAGGCTGACCTCTTGCAAGTTTTGTTTGAAATAATGATCGATATCGTCTTTGAACCGAGCTGACTCGGTGGTAGTTTCTGCTCGGCCGAAGACTTTGGCTCACAAAATGGCTTACGAAAGGCCGAGGATACGGATATAAGCGGTCGAACCTTGTAAATCAGCGACGAGCTGTGATGTGGTCATAGGGACTGCGCGTGATATTTATAAAGCCCGCGTGAGCTTTTCATCAGTGAGAGTAACAATCCTTTTGCGCCTATAGTAGATCCATAGAATCTTTGACGCTTTTTTTTTTTTTTTTTCCATCAAACAATTATCAACACAAATTACTCATTAACCATAAACACACTTGTCCGTCTCACGATATCAATAAAGACCGGTATGCCAGAACTCAAAGTGCTCATCAGCGGCGGAGGCGTCGCCGGCACAGCCCTCGCCTTTTGGCTCTCCAAGCAAGGCCACGACGTGACCGTAGTAGAGCGGTTCCCAGCACTGCGCACCACGGGCCTGCAAATCGACCTCCGCGGCCACGGCGTGGAAGTGCTACGACGCATGGGGCTCGAACAGCAATACCGTGCCGCCTCCCCGCCTGAACAGGGGCTCCAGGTCGTGGATACTCGGGGTTGGAGGCGGGCGTATTTCCCGGCGAATCGGACCGGTGAGGGCGTGCAGAGTTTCACGACGGACTGGGAGATTATGCGCGGGGATCTTTGTCGTATTTTATATGATGCCGCCCGGGACCGAACAAAGTACATTTTTGGAACGTCTATCGAAGGATTCAAGCAGCCGGAGCAAGACAGCCCCGTCCACGTCCGCTTCGCAGACGGCCGCAAGGATACCTTTGATCTCGTGGTCGGCGCCGACGGACAGAGTTCCCGTTTTCGCAAGATGATGCTCGGCCCAGACGTCGACGACGGTCTGCGCCTAATTCCCGGCCAGCACGTGGCGTATTTCACCGTCTCGCGCCCCATTGCGGACGGCGAGGAGTATATGGCCACGCAGTACATGGCGCCTGGCCGCCGCGGCATCATGACGCGGCGATCGCACCCGGATAAACTTCAGGTGTATATTGGTTGCACAAACACCACGGACGATGAGCTCAGAAATATGCGCCGCGGTGATGTCCCAGCGGAGAAGGAGGCGTTGGCGCGCATCTTTCGTGGCGCCGGATGGCGGGCCGACGACTTGGTACAAGATATGCTGGCTGCGGAGGACTTTTACTGCGAGCGCTTGGGCGTCGTCAAGCTGGAAAAATGGTATAAGGGCCGCGCGGCCCTCGTCGGTGATGCGGCATACTGCCCCTCGGCCAACACGGGCATGGGCACCACTTCGGCGCTGGTGGGTGCGTATATCCTGGCGGGTGAGATTGGCCGGCAGTGCGGTATGCCGGCGCTGCGTATTAAGGCAAGATCTGGAACTAAAGCCTCCTCATCAGCGTCCGTGGTTACTGCCGCACTAGAAGCGTATGACTCCAAGTTTCGGCCTTTCATGGACCAGGTACAGGAAGGCGTGCTCGAGGACAAGGCTGGCATGATGATACCGTCTTCAGCGGTGGGCGTTGGTCTTGCAAACTTGTTCCTGGGCATTGCTTCGTTATTGAGATTGAACATTTTTGGCTGGTTCTTGAAGGAGGAGGTGAAAGATTGGAATTTGCCCGACTATAATTACCAAGGGTTGTTGTCTTCAGAGGTGTAAACTCTGGTGACTGGAAAATAGATTTATCCCCACTCGCCGACTTAATATATACTTACACCGTGTCATGTAAACTTAGAAAAATCTCATATTCTTCGCATAGTTCAGGCAACTCATACCTCGCTCTGTGGCTCTGAAATCGTGTCTCCTAACGCGTCGTGTGACTCTGTTGCAAGGCAGTGGTACTTGCTCTTGGAACGGAGATACGGGCCATAGCGATAAAACACCCACGGCATGGGAGTCAAAGCCAACGCGATAAATCCCAGTACACTGACCGCCCAAGCCGTACCCAGACCACTGTACATGATATCGGCAAGTATAGCAAAGCTGCCGCCAAAGATGCAGCGAAGCAGCGAGTTGGCCGCCAGGGCACTGGCGCTGAATCGTTCATAGCAGTCTGTCAAGTAAGCATTGATGCCGAGGAAAATGAGCACCAATCCAAAGCCAAAGGGGACACCCGCCAGGATGGGAATGATCCAGTGAGCGGGCGGCTCTGCTGTCCACGCAAAGACGAATAGACTCAGGGGCATGAGCCACGCCACTGGTATCAAGTGAGGCAGCCGTGCTTCGGGGACTGGGCCGAGGCGCTTGACATAGTGCATCCGCAGCTGGTTGAGGTGAGTCGATAGTATCGTGGCGACAATCATGCCTCCGGCGATACCCAAAAAGGAGAGTCCGGATATGGAGAGCGACCACCCGCGTGACCTCTCAAAGACCACTGGGTAGGCAGTGAACTTGAGAAATAGCACACCATAGATGAAGGACATGTAGAGCGACAAGAAGAAGAGAATCGGCTCCCGGAAAAACATGAGCCACGGCCGGGCGAGGCTGTGTCGGAAATCCCTGGCCCATTCCTTCTGGGTTCGCTTGGCAGCCTGGTGAGAGCCTTTTCGCTTGGTGGGATAGGTCTCGGGTACAATACAGATTAATAAGACCAGCGCGACGCAGCAGATGATAAACATTAGCCAAAAGTCCCATCGCCAGCCGGCGTACTGGGTGAGAAAGCCGCCAACTAGCGGCGCAATGACTGGTCCGCAAAAGCAGGCAGCTGTGAACAGAGCAAATGGTACAGAGCGCTCTTGAGGAAGCCAGAGGTCAGCGAGAGAGCCACCGGCATTGGCGACACTGGGTGCACCAAACATGCCGTTGAAGAAGCGAAAGACGAGGAGTGCGACGATGTTGGGCGTCAAGGCCGAGGCCAAGTTGGTGAGAGTGAACATGGAGAATGTAGCATAGTAGACTGGATTGCGACCGCTATAGTTTGAAAGCAGATATGAGTCATGCGAAGCGTTGTGTCTGCGACCCTTAGTGCGACTTACAAGAATTCGGAAAGAGGCGCGAAAAAGAAGTAGCCTCCTATAGAGCCGATAAAGTAAGTAGTGGCGCTCAACGCGGCGATGATCCGAGTCGTGTGCAACTCGGCGGCAATCGCTGTCAGTGCGGGCGTCTGCACACTACCGCTGACCGAACTCATCGTGGGCAGCAAGAGGATGATACATGTATAAAGCCCTTGATGTTAGAGACGAGTCAGTCATGGGCTTTGAGTTACGGCAACTCATCAAACAGCTCACATTTCTGCCTTTGCGTCCAGGTCGCGTGAGTTTCGAGGAGAGACTTTTCTCTGCCCACTGCATCATTTGCCGGTGGTATGATAACGGCAGTCTCAAGTTCTCGAGGGATAGTTGCTTTCTCCATGGTTACTCTGATCAAAGATCACGGGTGGTCAGTCGTCAACAAAGGTTAGACGAAATACAGTCAAATATACATGGCACTTGCATGGACTCATGTTGATTATGAAAAGTAGGGAAATACTTGTTCCCGCCTCGAGAACCCATCGTAGGACTTGAGCCCAATACGACACACAAAGTAAGGTTAGAGCGTTATGAAGGATGAAAGCCCAATGCGGGCAGCGGGGAGTTGCAGGAGATCTGCATCATCCAGGACCTATCCGAGATATCTCACATCGCCAAGGGCGGGAGGCGTCGCTGGCCGCACATGACGGTCCAATCATACGGGCCGATTAGGCCGACGCACGATACCAACAACATACTTGCATCTCTTTCCCCGCGTACATGCGCCCGTCAAAGTCCAGGACTCGCGTGACTATTGGGTGACGTGACTGTCGATGATGTGATTCTTATTCCCGGCACATGTACGGATTAACAACAAGCAGAAGCGCCTGAGAAGTCACAGGCAAATCAATCTCCCTATCAGCAGCCAACAAGTCAGCAACACTTTTTTACCCAATGAAATTCTCTACAGCCCGTAATTCTCTTGTCAAAATGCTCAAGTCAAAAGACACTCAGTCATCCACACAGCGAGCAGTGTCAAATTACATTAAATCTACCACGGAAACAAGATAAAACTATTTAAAAAGCAAAAGAAGAAGAAGAAGAAGGGCAAAAAGGAGCTATCATAACAAAGTTCATGGAATATGGAATTATCAGAATTTTCGCTCGGAAAATCAGTCGCAGGACAACATGCCCGGAACCCACGGACGGCAGCCTCCCTGCTTTTTCCTGGCCAGTTGCCTCAAGAGCTGCGCATTTACCACTCAGCCACAACACCATGATTGAATCATGGGACGAGTGTCTTTCGTTCCTGGTTGTTGACAAGACAGTTAAACACACCTATCTGCTTTCTGCCTGGCCGACAAAGGAACGAAGAAGAGGGGGTAGCGCTTCTCGAGGTTTCGAGACGAATTTCCTCTCACGATGCAAATGCCGTTGCCTGGCAGAAGGGAGGGGAGGTGAGGTGATACGTATGTGCCGCAACAGTTTTACCACAGACAATGAGTTGGGCCGACAGGTATCATTGGAAGCGCTATCCAGGGTCTTTGGCTGACGGATTTATCGTAATAAGGACTCAAAGTTCCACACATCTTCAGTGCTTGAAGAGAGAGGAAAGTTGGACGTCTTTCGAAGTGTTGCAGGAACTAACCTAGGAACGTTGAAGTCTTCTCCAGCTGCTTTACTCAACTACTTGCCCTCCAAATGATACACAACACTAATTTGTATGTTTTAGAAGGAAAGAAATAATAATTTCGTGACAGCAAAAGACAATGAATGACCGCACGAGTTAGATACCTCTTATCAATTATACTACCCGCAATCAAGCGGGTTTGGAAGCAAGGGTGCAACTTCGAGGCTCTGCATAATCCTGCAATTTCGAGGTCTTGGCGAAAATCTCGGCCGGGAAATCAAGCGGTACGACCTGCCTCGTGGTAAGCGTCCTGGGATCGACCACCGATCATAAGCCCTTGCATCGTTGATACAAGCATCCCGATTGGACCTGAACACTCTCGGCTTTCCCACTCCAGTCTTCTAGAACTCAAGCTGGTGCTGCTTGTCCATACTAGGCCGAGTCGAGAGCGTTGAAACTTGAAACACAGATGGGAAATGCTGGTAAGCGCCGTAGATCGCACCACGCTTGCCACGTGTGGCCATGCAAAAAAGTCGTCTGAAGTCTGCTCATCGACCCAGACCAAATTTCCCTCCAATGCGACGTTGAAGATCGACTTTCGTATCTGCACGATTCCGGGATGCTCAACCTCAGAGTAATTGAGCTATGATTCAGATACACACGTTATTCCTGCGTTGATATATTGGAGTGTCAACTGTGTGTCTTCATCATCTTGTTAGGAGTATTGGTGTCACACATCCCGCAGGTAGAAAGTGCCAAGTATAAATCACATCTATACATCTCAACAAGGCGGGAAAATAGATGAGCTTGACATGGCTTGATTGTTCGGAGGAAATCAACACTCCGCAGGTTCCAGATGCTGGTGGAGACTGACCAGGAATTGCATCCATTATACGTATTCAAGTGTAGGAATTTTTGGCTAGACCGAGGATGAGGTATCCTGGTTTGGATGTGGTTCGTTCCTTTTCCAGAAAATCAATGAGACTTGCCAAGCATCCGCGGTAATCAAATGACGCGTGTCCCGGTTGTCGGTGAGCTACCATGAGCGTGTATTTGACAGCATACAGTATTGTTGATGTTTTCTGAATGAATACGACGGTTCTCTTTGCTCAGTCTATTCCAGTGAAAGATTCAAGAAGTTATCCCAAGAAAATGCTAGATTCGACTATTTTGACTCAAGACCTTAGTAGAGTTATAATTATAGTCTCTAAATGCGCTAGTATCCGGTAGAAAGTAATGAGTTTAGAGTCTTGGGTGATCATCTAGTATCTAGTAGTGCGCGCACACCTAAAGAAATGCTATTCTTTCTTCGCAGTTTCAGGCCGTGCTTTCTTCTCAGGGCGACGACGTATGGAGTAAAAAGCAAAAAGCTGGACGAGATCAGGAGATGTTCGGATTTTGGCCGACAGTCCCACGCCGATGGCAGCGTCATGTCCACTCGGATATAACAAAGTAACAACAGATCGGGCGAGAGAGGATCCACGTTTAGCCTCTGGGGGCTCGGCGATTGAACAAGCTTGTCGGTGCTTTTCGCTCTCATCGCTGATTTGCAAAAAGAGGGCCACCGGAGTTAGGGTCCTTGATGACGACGCACTATAATATAACTGTTGGGGCCGTTGGAAGCCAAGAAAGCTGCCAAGACTGCAGCGCCCCCAGGGAGCACCAGAACACCCCCAAAAGCCCTAGAGCCGCAGCTGGGCGCCTTTGGGTAGGGCCCGGATTTGCGCGGACTTACTGGCTTGGCAGCGCCGCAGGTTGATATTAAACACTGGGGGAGCCCCTAGAAGCCTCCCCCAGAAGCCCCATTAATTACCAATTCTGGCGACGATTCAGTAACCCGTAGACGCCCTGCCCCATTCCGTTTCATCTAAACTTCGGCTGTTCTATTTAGTTTCCGTTGGTCTGTGTGTTCAATGTGTGGGTTGGGTAGGGTCGAGACTCGACAACAAATTCGTGATGATGTACGACCAATTGTGTTTTCGAGGCTCGATCGATGTGTGTTTTCGGACTGAATCGTTTTGAATTATGAGAGTCATCGTATGAATACTCGCAGTATAGGCAAGCAATAAAATGGATTCTCAGTATCGATAATTGCTGCGATCATCTGACTTACTTCGATTTGAATAGGACTACAGTTCAGGCATATAAGAATGATACTTATCGGGCTGGAAAAGAAATGGCAGAGGCTCTGCACCCCTGATCAGGCAAGGCAGCCAGGGTCCAAAATCCAGAAACACGGATCGAGTTGACTTCTATGGATTGGGATGTTCCGATGATCTCTGCCCGGGTTTTCCACCAGTCCGTCTACATCCCATGCCATCTCATCCCTAACTATCCCATCACTCCCATGGTGTTCCCCTGTCAAGGCCAATCAAGACCGAACATTGTGTGCAAACAATCATCCAATCTGCCTCAAACAAGAGACTGGTGATCGGTATCTTCCATAGGATCCATAGTGACGAGCATGGTAACCATGTCTTCATTCATGGCATACGCCTCTCATTCTCGTATACTTAAGAGAACGCCTTCCTTCCTTCAAGGGCATCAATATCTTTTCTCTTTAGTTCAGTATCAACAGACTCTTTCATCACCAGCTTCTTCACATTCTTTCGTTAAGCTGTGCTTAATCATTCTTTCAATACGCTCCAAGCAGGCTTAGAACATTCACTTTCTTCTTCGACAATCAACCCGTCTTTCACCTCCAACCAAATCAACCCACCAACACTTTCAAAATGCAGTACCGTATCGTCTTCGGAGTTGCCGCCACCATGGCTGTCGGCGCCGCTGCCATGCCCAGCAAGCCCATGGTCACTGCCAGCCCTTCGCCCGAGGAGCGCAGAGCCGCTATGAAGCGTGACTCTTTGCCTGCTTCCTCTGGCTCGTCTGCCTTGAGCACTGTCTACACCATCGCTGCCGGCGAGAGCTTCGACGGTGGCATGGTCATGTACGATCGTGGTGTCGACTGCGAGGGCCAGAGCGAGGGTGGTGACTCTGATGCTGTCTTCCAGATCGAGAACGGTGGTAGCCTGTCCAACGTCATCATTGGACCCAACCAGATGGAGGGTGTGCACTGCCAGGGTGCCTGTACCCTGACCAACGTCTGGTGGTCTGCCGTCTGCGAGGATGCCTTCACCATCAAGAACCAGGATGCCGGCGAGACCACCACCATCTCCGGCGGAGGTGCCTTCGGCGCCGACGACAAGGTCCTCCAGCACAACGGTGGCGGTACCTTGAGCGTCAGCGACTTCACCGTCGACACCTTTGGCAAGCTGTACCGCAGCTGCGGCAACTGCGACACCATGTACGAGCGCCACGTCATCATGGACGGCATCACCGCCACCGACGGAAGCGAGCTCGCCGGCATCAACTACAACTACGGCGACTCGGCCACCTTTACCAACATTGTCGTCTCGGGCGTCGACGACATTTGCGTCACCTACACCGGCACCGACGACAACGACGAGGAGCCCTCCGAGTACGGCTCCGGCGCCGACGGCACCTACTGCATCTACTCCGACTCGGACATCTCGGGCGACACCTACGAGTCCGGCTCGGCCGCCGCCAGCACCGGCGCCTCCAAGACGAGCGCCGCCGCCGCCTCGTCCGCCACCAGCTCCTCCAAGGCCACCACCACCAGCAGCAGCGGCAGCAAGTCCACCTCGACCGCCAAGTCCTCCACCAAGACCACTAGCTCCAAGTCCACCAAGACCTCCAGCTCTGCCGAGTCTACCAAGACCTCGGACTCTGACGACGATGATTCCGATGACTCTGATGACTCTGACTCCAAGGACGAGGATGACTCCGACTCCAAGTCGTCCGAGAAGGAGGGAGGCCGCACCAACGCCTTCAGCTGGTTCCGCTGGTAAACGCTTCGCCCAGATGCATCAAGTGCTGATGCTTTGTTGGTGAAAGACCCACACATACAACATTTCTACTTCTCATACTATTTTTTTCATTCTCCATCTTGTATATATGATTGAGCCTGCTGCTGTACATTAGACACGGAACGGTTCTTGGGACTAGCGGATTAGCTAAGGTGCTCTTACAATGGTCAATCGAGATCTCTTCCAACTTACATTTTGTTTTTCTGTCCATGTGAACAAAGGTGATTGATGTAGTGACACAGCTGCAGGTCCTGACAACTCTGGAAAAGACATCACGATGTGCTGAATCGAACTGCGCACTGCATCGTTATAATCACTTTCGGGCCATTGAGCATGCAGCATGTGAAGAATCCAGTGACGTGTAGAGCAAAGATCTTCGTTAATACCCAGGACCCGCTTCACTGTGAGCTGGGGAGATCTTGGGGTGCATTGGGGAAGTATAGCTGGGGTATTATAACCCCTTATCCCCGCGGGCAAGCAATAGACAAAGCTATAGTACAACTTCCTTTTCCAACCAGTTCCTGACTGGTTACCCCACAATCGGTCCGCGTTGCAAATAGACTATTCGGCCCATGAAGTGTCGGAGTCGGAGTTTTGCATGACGATCTGCTTGGTTCCTGGCAGGTGGACAGCGATCAAGTGCGATTGAAGTTGTCATGACCACGTTCGTCCGATTAAGTCAACGGGTGCTTCCAGAATTGATGTCAACCCGCAAATGCAGAAACTTGGGATGGAAGATGGGCCACTCTGGGATTTCAGGCCAAAGACAGCAGTTGGAGCTTTCAAAATACATATAGGACTCTCCTCACCCTCAGTCACAATGCTTTCTGATATCATCTTCAGCCATTACTGTCCAGTCGCAGTAGTGCCAAAGTGTGCAATAGTCTCAAACTCATCTCTCCGACTGCTTCAACATGCTTTCATCTGCGGTCAAGATTACAACCACCGTGGCGGTGTTCGCTGCCGTTACAGGCGCACGACCGTCAATCCGTCAGACGTCCTCTGTTGATGCATTCATAGACACTGAACGGCCCATTGCTCTTCAGGGTATATTAGACAACATTGGACCGGATGGTGCCAAGGTTGCGGGCGCATCAGCTGGAATCGTCGTTGCAAGTCCATCGACGGTGAATCCAGACTGTGAGATGCCACTTATAACGACATTTCTGACGGGGAACTAACATTGTATGATAGACTTTTATACCTGGACTCGGGACTCGGCGCTGACTCTCAAGACGCTAATCGACGAGTTCATCTTCAGTGGTGATACGACTCTCCAAACTGTCATTGACAATTACGTCCAGGCACAGGCTTTCCTGCAAACTGTTGACAACCCGTCTGGCAGTCTGTCTGACGGGTCGGGTCTTGCCGAACCCAAGTTCTACAGCAATGAGACCGAGTTCACCGATGCTTGGGGAAGACCTCAGCGCGACGGTCCGGCACTTCGCGCTATCGCATTAATCACGTATAGCAATTGGCTTGTCGATAATGGTCAACAGGACACAGCCACGAGTGATGTGTGGCCCATCATTTCCAACGATTTGTCCTATGTCGGACAGTACTGGTAAGACATGTACTACGATTCTGGCATGGGAATGATTGACAAACTCATCACCGCTTCAGGAACCAGACAACATTTGATCTATGGGAGGAGGTTCAGGGATCCAGCTTCTTCACGACGCAAAACCAGTACCGCTCTCTAATCGAGGGCAGCGCTCTAGCCACAACCCTGGGCGTCACCTGTACCGGCTGCGACCAGGCGCCCCAGATCCTCTGCTTCCTACAGAGCTACTGGAACGGCGAGTTCCTGACCGCCAACATCAACGTCAACAATGGCCGTGGCGGCCACGACGCCAACACCTTGCTTGGCTCCATTGCCATCTTTGACGTGGACGCCTCGTGCTCGGGCTCCACGTTCCAGCCCTGCAGCAGCAAGTCCCTGGCTAGCTTCAAGGCCTATATTGACTCTTTCTCGGGAGTCTACTCCATCAATGACGGTATTGCCACGGGGACGGGCATCGCGGTCGGCCGGTATCCTGAGGATACGTATCAAGGTGGTAACCCTTGGTAAGTTGATCTACAATCATGAGAATCTCTTGACTACAGTTTGACTTACTTGCTCGACGACTAATACGCAACCCGTCAAAAAGGTACCTGATCACTGCCGGCGCAGCAGAGTTTCTCTACGACATCGTAGCACAGTGGACAAGCCAGCAGTCGCTAACCATTGACGACACCTCCCTATCCTTTTTCACCACCATCTACCCCTCGGCAACGACGGGCACCTACGCCGCCTCGGACGCAACTTTTACCGACATTGTGTCCGCTGTCACTACTTACGCCGACTCGTTTGTGGCTGTGGTGCAGCAGTACACCCCCTCCGACGGCGCTCTGGCCGAGCAGTTTGCCCGCGACCAGCCCGGCAGCCCGCTCTCGGCCGCGGATCTTACCTGGAGCTACGCGGCGTTCGTCACCATGGCCCAGCGCCGCGCGGGTCAGTATCCGGCCGGCTGGGAGGGTGCAAGCCCCGCTGCGGTCCCGGATACGTGTTCGTCGTCTTCCACGACGGGGACTTATGCGCCGGCTCCGATTGCGTCGGCTGTCGCGTGAAGGGCATGAGAATGAGATGCCGAAGAACGTTGAAGGTGTGCTGTGTTTACTCGGTCTTGATTATGTCAATTTCAGTACTTTGTTGTCCTTCCATATGAGTGTCTGCATTTGTAATAGACCGGGTTCAAAGTTAGATTATGTTCCGGCGTGCAAACAAAATATGAAGATAGCCAAACTCATTCTAGAATGCTACTTCGGGCAGGTGATAGCCGAAGTTTCACATCGCGTTATTCCGCTTGACGGATGGTATGCAGCGCTCCTCGCGACTTGAGACGATCGCGACGCATCATGCCCTATTATCGGCAACGTCGGGCTTTCGGCTACCCGTCCGTATCTGAGCTCTTGCTGGTCTAGTGTGCGAGCTGGTCAGAGGCGGCCGACTTGTCAATCAAACATGCCGGGGTAATAGAATTGCGTCTGACACAAGTCGACCAATGAATGATCCTATGCTTTTACTCTGTTGCTTTTAACTCAAAAAATGTCCGTGTGTACTCCGGGGTATGGGAAATCAGAAGGGAATAAATTTAGAAGCATACCCAAGCGGCTGGTAGTTCATTGGGAAGAGCTTCCCAACAAAGACAGAAAAGTACTACATGTGTAAGAAAGGGTCATCCAGTTGGCAATGATCCACAGCTTCTATTCAGACGACGATCTTCGGCCGCATAATGGTAGATCGGTACTCAATGTGTTAAACAGAACCACTACAGGGGGCTTACAGGGTGGGCCAAGTTTGGGTCTTGGCGTCCATGAACACCGAACCCATTTATACATATTGAAGGTTCACGATGTGTAACACCATGATAGCTATAAGGTTATTTGTGTCGCACAAGCTTCATGACTTGCATAGATTTTTTCTCTTTTTCCTATTGTCTGACATGAGATGGTGCTATAAGCCCCTTATTAGAAGTGACCTTGTTCTTAACCGCCGAAGGATGCGTTGAGGCATAGTTCTCCTTGTACGCTATAGCCCAAGGCGGCACTAGCGGGTGTGTCAGCCATAGTGTTGAACTAGAAGACTAAAAATAGTGTCAATTATAGATCTGACGCCCAGCTTTACCATTAGCCCATTGGTTAACTTCGGTTGCGCACGATTGGCAAGGAACCCTTTAGACGGAAAAGGGGAGATTAGGTAGATGGCTGGAGTGCTTAGCTGCCCTGGACCTTGTACAGTTCTGTTCTTTATATGGGAATGTTCAATGTGATGCGAGCAGAAAGATCAGATGGTTCCTTGCCCTTTCTCCCAAGCCTCAATGGGAGAAGTGAAATAGTGAAAAGGCTCGGGACCGAAATTGGCGGTGACTGGGCAGAACAATCAACACACCCATGTCAACGAGTCAACGACTGATTGAGGCTCAAAGGTCCCTGATTGATCCTTCTTACTCTGACCCAAGCTGGCGGAGACGGTAGGAAGTTTCTTTTTCTTTATACCTTGTGCGACCACACGATGGTATACAAGAGAAAGGTTGTCTCTGAGTGGAACGTTTCCCTCTTTGAACCAGCAGCTTTCTTTCCGTGATCCAGTGACAACCCAAGACAACAGCGCAGCCTCATTCGCCTTTTCAAGGAACCATTCAGAACATGGCTGAATTAATTTGTTTCATGGAAGGAGAGAACTGAGCCACCCATGTTTGGATTTTTTGATCAGTGGGCAGAACCATGGCAAAGTGGGTGAGGAATGGCACCAAGTGGTCCCCCTAGCGAATCCTACGGGCCATAGCACCAGGTCAGGACTTTAGCACAGCCCAACGCACTAGGCTAGGGAATGAGGAGAGACAGAGCGCGCATGGAAGCAAACAAACGATTGCTGCATGGAGAATGAGAAAGTAAAAAGATCATATATCTCAAGAAGTTGCAGTTTAAAGTTTCTTGCCTTGCCCACCTATTGTGTCATTTATGCATTCTGCTTCTGACCTTTGTTCGCGTGTCTTGCGGTGGGAGTTTCATCGCATACCTCCCTAACATTGTATTATATCATTACAACTATAACCAGCACGTCAACCTGCACATATACATTGTCAAGAAGCGTCACGATCTTGCTTCATACTCCCACAAAAATCAAAATAGCCACAATGGTCTTCAGTACACCGAACAGCGAAGGCTTATGGCGCAAACGTCAACTTGTACCATATTGGATAATACAAGGATTATGTTGTGGTGTATTGGGCGTTATTGCATGCTTGATGATTGGTTCCAGCACCGTGTTCCTCGTAGTAGGCCGAGGAGATGAGGATGTGAGCTGGTTTGGATATCCAGTCAATGATTTAGCAAGAGTTGCTGTGTAAGTGCCAACTCCACAGAGTGTTCAATATGCGCCCGATATGTCATGAACCGGTTCAGCTTACACGGGGACTCAACAGTGCAATCGGAACATTATTACTCGTCTTTTGCATCCTCACATTAGCGCTCTGCGCAACCGAAGCAATATTATATAAAGCTAGCCGACTCAGGCCAGCACTTCTCCTGGCCTTTGCCTGTATCAAGACCACCATCTGGCTGGTCTTCTTCTTTTTCGTCGTCGTCTCGGCGGCACACGGCGCCCCGAGCCCGCTCAATCTGATACTCGCCATCATGCTCGCCGTGACGAGTGTAGGACAGCTCGTCCTGGGTGCCATTTACACCCACAAACTACAAAAGTCGATACACGACCGGGGAAGGTACGCCGATCTCGAGAGGAGCGAGGGCGGCGGAAAGGCGGCACCGAACATGGCTACACTTCCGCGCTCCAACACCTGGCGCAAGTCGATCCCAGCCATCACCGTCACGTCGCGGCAGTGGTCGCCGAGAAGCAGTATAGAAGAGGAGGAGGACATCACCGACTACGAGAGCTACCGCAACTCGCTGCTGCAGGCCGAGAACCTGCGGAGCGGAGGCGCCCACGAGCTCGCGGTACCGGAGAGCAGTCCTCTTACTACCACTGCCGTCAAGGCCGAGACGCGGACCATTGCCTCGTCCGACTACGAGGCCTCCATATTGAGCGGCGTCGTGAGCCCGCCCACCAGCCCTGGCCTGGCCACGACGCTGTCGCCGCCGCCGATTCAAAAGAGCTACTCGCCCGCTAGCAACACGTACGAGTTTGACCAGGCGGACTTGGCCATTACTGGGTTTTATGGGTCTGGGTATGAAGGGGATACAAGAAGATTTTAAAGCCATAAAAAGGCAAATAATAAAATAAAAAAGCGTCGTTTTCCATCTCATGTCATGCTGAGTCAATTGCTTGGGTTTGGTGTTTTGACCTCGTGTCTGTCTTTCCGGGTCCTGCATTGCATTGCATAAGCCACGTGCAATACTTGGATCCAGCCTTTTGAATGTATGTGATGCATCGCATCCACTTTCTGCGGCAAGATACATTGATGAGCCTCGATACGCAGTGAGTTTGCCTTTGAGCCCAGCTCGTCCACGTCTTTGACATGTTGGACGCCGGGACATAAGTGGAGTGAGGCCGGAGCGACCCGGACTCATACTCGGGACCCGCATCTTGCTGCAGCAGAAGAGTTACATCGCAGCCACACATTTGTGTTTTGTGTTGCATGCATAAACTCAATTGTCAAAATAAGTCTTGTCTCATGTTTCGAACTGCTTGCCAAACCTTGGAGTTCACCTCCAATTCGCAGTCTCCAAGCAATTTCGCGTAAAGACGGTACCTACGTCATTCGTCCTTTTTACGTCATTATTACCGTGGACGGCAGCGCGGGGACTTGGAGAGCTACATAAACAACCACAGCTGCATTCCCATCGTTTACATGTCCAGTGTAGCCAATCAGTATGGTCAATTGACTTTAGAAAGCCATTACTTTCGATACGTGACATTTGGCATAACTCCCCTCCATTCACTGGTATACCCGAGGAGACTCAATGACGGGATCAGGGGCCGAGCAAGACCGCTTCGGCGGCTGGTTCGGAGGCAACAAGGCCGATCAGTTAAAGGATGCAGCGCAGCAGCACCTGCCCAAGGGATCGGGTGCCGAACAAGACCGATTTGGCGGCTGGTTTGGCGGCGACAAGGTCGACCAGGTGAAAGACGCCGCGCAACAGCACATGCCCCGGGCGTCGGGCGCTGAACAGGACCGACTCGGTGGCTGGTTCGGCGGGGACAAGGCCGACAGGATCCAGTCGGCGGTACGCGAGCACATGCCCAGGACCTCGGGCGCGGAGCAGGATCGCTACGGCGGGCATTTCGGTGGTGCTCAGGCCCGGGAGGCCAAGGAATATATACAACAACATATGCCACAGACCTCTGGTGCCGAGCAAGACAGATATGCCCACTGGTGGGGCGAGGGCCAGGCGGACAAGCTCAAAGACGCTGTAAAGGAGCATATGCCCAAGACTTCTGGTGCTGAGCAGGATCGGTATGGTGGTTGGTTTGGAAGCGGACAGGCCGACCAAGCCAAGGAAGCCTTCCAAAGACATATGCCCAAGACGTCTGGCGCCGAGCAAGACCGATACGGAGGCTGGTTTGGTGGGGATAAACTGCCGTCGCGGGCAGAAGTAGAGAAGCATCTGCCAACGGGCTCTGGTGCGGAACAGGATCGCTTCGGGGGCTGGTTTGGAGGTCACAAAGGTCCATCAGCTCAATCAATTCGCGACAAGCTACCAAATGTCTCAGGCGCTGAGCAGGATCGATACGGATCTCACTTCCATGTCGGCAATGGTCACTATCTTGGTACCACCACTGTCGGTCTTCTGCAGGCTACTGTTCTCCCATCGTTTGGTCTTCACACTGGATTGGGAGCCATCGCTTACGGAATTGGACGTTACACGGACAGGGCTGAAGCCAAAGACTGGCTCTGGCCCAGCGGTCAAGTTGCAAATGCTTGGTGGTCTGCGATTGGAGTTCCCGTGGTTTACGGCGGCTTGTCCATTTCGTCCGCTTGGGCCGCTTTGAACTATGATCAGAAGCTCTTGCTCACTGGTGTCAGCGCGTGGGGTATGCGTCTCTTTTATCGCATAGCCTCGCGCAGCTTGCGACGTGGCGAGGATGACGCCCGTTACGTGACGGTCAAGAGGGACGACCCTGGCTTCTGGAACAAGGCCATCTATACCATGTTTCTACCCGAGGTTATCGTGCAGACCTTGATTTCGCTACCTTTTGTTCTTCCGTTCCGTGCCCCCGTGTCCAGCTCTCAGTCATCCTTGAGCCTTGGTCCTCCAGCTCTTTCTCACAGTCTGGCTGTATTCCTCTTCACGATTGGATACTCTGCAGAGATCCTCGCAGACTGGCAGCTCGAGTCTCATGTTCAAGACACGAATAATACAATGTTGAATCGCTCTGGTGTATGGAGCGTTGTTCGCCACCCCAAGTAAGCATATCCTTGGCCTTCTTTCTCTTGGAAGGTGAGACTAATGAATGCGCAGCTACCTCGGTGATGCTCTTTGTCACTTTTCTTTCTCGGTCCTTGCGGCTAGTGCTGGACTCCTTCACCCGCTTGCTGCTCTCGGTCCGTTGGTCAACTATGCCTTTTTGCGTAATATAGGCGGTGATAGGCAGAACGAAGAGTACCAAGAGGCTCGCTACGCTAAGGAGAACCCGGCCAAGTATCAACAGTTGCAAGAGTATAAGCGCACCAAGAACAGCTTCTGGCCCCGTGTGGAGGAATTCGGGAATAAGTGGCTCTGGGCCGTCGTCGGTGCTGGCGCCGCCGGTGTGGTGCTCGAGCAGTCATTTGTCAACTTTCTCGGCCGGTGAAGCCTACAAAGTCAAAATCAGGCCATCTAATTCGGCCATTGGTGTACAGTCTTGCCTGTAGGAGTTAGTGCTCACTCGATTGGTGGCATGTGAAAATGGTAATTAATATCATAAAATGGACTCTAGCCTAATCGAAATTTGACAGCCGAAATTAGCTGGAAGATCATATTTGAATCTCAGCCCTACCAGCAAGTCATCTCGGTGCTTTCGTGTGATTTCAACTTCGATCTTCCTATTGCTTGTGGCTGAGCCGTCGACAAGTCGCGTCCTCCTAAATACGTCTTACGAATACTTCGGACCAATCATAATGGTCTGGCACGGCTATGCATGGCTGCGAGAAGATGTTGCTCAATATGTTAGACTTGACAATCAACTATCTGTCAAAAGATGCGGGGGTTGATACGTCTATCATCTTCCAGCACGACAGGGCTGACAGCAGTGTTAATGCAAATGCTGAGATGTGCACGTCTTACTACCACG
The DNA here is from genome assembly GCA_011058875.1 of Neopestalotiopsis sp. 37M. Classification (NCBI taxonomy): domain Eukaryota; kingdom Fungi; phylum Ascomycota; class Sordariomycetes; order Amphisphaeriales; family Sporocadaceae; genus Neopestalotiopsis; species Neopestalotiopsis sp. 37M. The sequence goes on from SWKT01000154.1 coordinate 47,040, forward strand.
TGGATGATGGTCTATCAAGCTAGGTCAATGACGGTTTGGATTCGTTGTTAGAGTTTGGGCGAGCCTGAAGAACACGGCATCTGTGTTGAAGATCAGGGGCCCCATCACGAATTTGGTGGACCGGGTATTGAGGACCCAACAACAAAAAAGGGTACAAATGACACGGACTGGTCAGTGCAGAAGGACCCTCGCCGGCGCAAAAAGATTGCGGAGGAGTCGATAGTTGATGCGGCAGATTATTGTACTTTTACGCCATCTGACTCAAATATATGCCTGAACCCCCCTTGTTGCTTCTTGGGGATGAAATCAATAGTGAGTCAACAATCACAGCAGTTGCGAGGAGATTCAATAAACGATACAAGTGCAATAGTATACATGGTAGATTGTCGGAATTGCAGCAAGTCGGATTTACACCATTGATACCTGGCAAATCCATTTCCCCCATCTTGCGAAAGTGGAATGAATGCCCATTTCTCCATTCTCGTCCCCCCCCCC
>SWKT01000155.1:0-45032 GCA_011058875.1 Neopestalotiopsis sp. 37M
AAAAAAAAAAAAAGAAGTAAACAAGTGCATGTCATCTGGAAACAATCAGTCAGCTTGACTGAGATCGCGTGATTTTCCCGTGTCTGAAATCAGACCGTTGCGTACAATAAGCAAATGTGAATAAAAGCTTGGTCAAGTTCATGCACATCCAATCCATGCCTATATGCATCTCTGCCCTCAGGAAGCGCAACAGACTCACCTGCTTTAGAGCTCTCAATTTGTTATGATCGAATCTTCATTCAGTGTACACTTGCCCTCTACTTGCTGTATCTTAATACTCTGTCTATACTCCTTCTTTCTTTTCTCCCGATATTCTTGTCATCCGTGGACCGAGTAATTTCACGGGCGGCGATAACATGAATAGGTAAACTCGATGCATCCGGCGAGGCCCAGCAAAGATGCAGCTTGGCCGTTGTCGACCCATCTGCCCGCCTTCCTCCAAAGGCACTATATAGCCCATGTTCGTGATTCCAACGTAATCCTCGACGCGACGAGCGTAACGAATCAGCAGTGCCGACATGCCTGAATGGTGATGCATATCCAGCGAATCGCAACCTTCTAATTGCCATGCCACTACAGAGTTGCAGACTGACATCCCCCCCATGAACCAGCCGAATAGGGCCATGTATGTGTGCAATGCTGCGTTGCTAAGAATGGAGGCTCGAATTGTGGAATACGGATCATTCCAAAAGTAGTTTGTCGGATTGAGCTGGATCTTCGTCACCTCTCTGAAAATGATCGGAAAGAAGAACCAAAGATTTAGTATGGAGACATTAATCCACATGGCCGAAGAAATGAGAAATGCCGTGGCATATACAGCGCAATTTCTTTGCGTGATGAGCAGGAGTGCTGAAAAGGTGTGTAGGACAACAATAACACAACAAGTGTAATACACTGCGTCATCGTACAGGTCCATGATGAGTATGGGGGTGTGTAGTCGTGAGGTATCAAGCAAGGCTGCTTGGATGTGAATGGTAATTATTCGTCTGGCCTTGCTCGACTGCAGTCAGATTAGCAGGTAGGATGATACATTGCTTATATAGCCAGAGCGAGGAGGAAACACGTCACATGCCTCTGAAATTGCGCGGACTCGAGTTTGGGATGTTTGAGACGTGCTGAGCATGAGACATAAAGCCAATAGCGTAAACCCTTTGCACGGCGAAGGTTCATTGTTTTGGTTTTAGTGGAGGAGGAAGCCTGAAACAGGCCAGAGGCTCGTCCAAAAAGCCCGCTCGCGGTGCTTCATATTGTGCAGCAGGGGCTGCTCGCATATGTGGCAGGCGCACGACGTTTTCATATGACATTGATGTCCATATATTGACACAATGGTTGAGACACGTCATATGGATGTAGAAAGCGTGAGAAGATTCCAATCCATATGCGTAGCCAAGGTTCGGGGTTTGGTCAATTTCAGGGTCGCAGCCTACTGTCACATATTTGTATGTACATTGGTGCCTATACCCCTCGGTATCAATGAAACGCCGGCGCTGTACGGTTGGCTCGAATTGTAGTTTTCCAAAATATATGCATAATCATCCAAGATCACCGAGCAATGTTTTTCAAAACATTGAAATTCCATCACCACCTATATTTCTGTTGTAGGCCATAAAACCTACCCATAAAGTCTTGCTTTGACTAATCCCAGTAGGACCAAGGTCATTTGGCAGCAGGATATCTGGTATCAGTGTTACCAGTGCGAACCACCAGTCGGGGACTTGAAATTTGTGGCTGAAGCGGACATGCTGAAAAACGCATCCTGTGGTGACTTGTCGCCGACCAGGTGCCAGCCATGAGCACTCGTTGTGAGTAATTTGGGCCAAAAGATGAATTGATACGTATTTTTTGCCCCTTGAGAGTTGTTTAGATGATGAGAAAATATACTCTATTTTCCAGACAGCTTTTCAACTCACTGACTATTGGTTCTATTTTTCGAACCCTCGCGGATCTGATTGCGATTATTGGCATTGATCTGATTGATTATGCCAATCAATCTTTTTTGCCATTTAATGTTATCTATTCACGTCCTTTGGTAGGTACGCATGCATAGTATCAAATGTACCGTGGTACTTGGGTACTTTCACCCTCGACCTCTAGTGCTTGCTGGACCCCACCGGACACCCACTAACTTCAATGTTGGGGCTGGTCGCTCATTACCTAATCTCCTGAAGCTTGGATCGCAAAGCTGACAGGGCTTTCCCTTCTCATGTCTTTCGCAACTCCAATGATCGAACCTTGTGCACGTCAGAGCCGTAAAACTTCAACAGCCAGTCGTTTCTCTTGGCCCTTGGGATTTCACCGTTGCGCCAAATTTTTTCTCTAACTCTTGCCCTTGTCGAGGCAGATTATACGATCCTTATGGTCAATACTCACTAGGTTCCAGTCCGGGACCCTGCTGGCTCGGTCGCTTCCACATTACACAGAATCTTTACAGCCTTTGCGCCTGCAGGGCATCAATCGCAAATCGTTGCGGTTGACGTTTGGAAGCTTTGCGACAAGATGGGAGCCTGCGCATCATGCTTAGGCAGAGCGCGCCAAGATGCATATGACGAGGTAAGCACTGCTCGCGTTTCTCCTGTTGCTAGAGTGTCCTTTTGCTTACCAATTTTCATGGCAGGAGGATGAATCACGATTGCTTCTAGACGATCCAAGCAGCTTTCAGTACGGCAGCTTTGGCGAGCAAAACGCAAACGTACACACAGATCCCCTCGAGTCGCAAAGAGAGCTGGAGGCGCTGCAGAAAGTTGTAGCAAAAACATCAAAGTACCAACGCAACCCAAGCGCAACGCTCCATGATCTGCCCTGCTAACGCTCTTGCAGTAACCTGGTCGACATTTTCGAAATTGCCCCGTCGCAACCCCAACAGGCTCATACTACCGCCCTTGCCGGTCAAGACTCACGCCTCAACCGCTACCAAACTATTCTCTCCAAGCTCTCTGCCGACGATGATACGAGTGCAGCCACCGCGCAGGGTCAAGTGGACTGGCTGAGCGACGATGACACAATGGAAATACAGTTGGACCCGCCCACGGTCAAAGCAGGCGAAGCGCTTGTGGGAACCTTCGCTGATGCGGTCACAGTAGCATGAGCGTATACTGCATTATCACCATTTTGCGGTGTATACCACCATTCAACGGGGCCGTCGACAGCCCAACTGGGAGCGAGCAGCGGTGAGACATCTGTTGCATTGCTGCCAGGCTTGACATCGAGCTTTGCGCTGCTATCACCCTGCCTTATACACGACCGTTTCTCCAAACATGTCGAGTTGCGGATCGGGGCAGTTGTTTGTATAGTTGTAAAGGCGAGACCATATTCAGGTCCCAAGCTTCCTGACACAAAGATACAACCTGTCTTGGGTACACAAGGTGTTACATTCGTACACAAATAGACAGCCAGTGATTGGACTGAACTCTTCCTTTCTCGTTGGGCACGGCCAATCATGTGTTGCTCCGCGCTCTCTGGATGTACTGGCCCATAGAGCTACAGCCACGTGCGCTTCACACCTTGGTCGCCGGGGCGGAAAGGTTTCTTCTTGTGTATATATAAGACAGACTCATAGTCTAATCATTCCTTCTACATTCAAATTCCAAATACAATCTTGAGCAACATAATTATATCTTGGATCTGTGCTCCGTCTTTGCTTTAATCGCTCGAGTCTTGGTGTCCATGGGTATCGTTCCGAAGCCGACTGCCGGGTGCGGGCTTCCTTCAGTTTTCCAGAACACACACAAATTAAAAGGCGAATGCCGGCGCTGCAAACGTTACCAAGCCTGTGCAGCATCGATCCATTTAACCATGTGCGCTACATACATTAGAATGTGCGGCCCGGCCCATCGCTCGTCCACTCAGACGGGCTTGACCGCTACACTGGGGTTTCCACTCACATGGTTATGGAGTATGGTGCGTACCAACTAGTGGGATAGCCGAGAGAGCATATGTACTAAGCAGACGCTGCATTTTTTTTTTCCCTCTCGAATTGGACCCCATCATCCCCTCTCTCTTGCTCGCGTGTCTTCGTCATTGGAGACGGACGTCCTCGCTGTATTATCCAAAAGTGGCTGCCACTGCCGCTGCGTCGGACCCCTTTGCCGCTCTGTTGATCCAACAAGATCTAGATGTTTAGCCACTTCATATGACGGACAAACTGCCTTCGGTTGGGCCACTAGTTAGAGGCTGAGCGATTTCTAAGAAGGGTTGAAAAAAAAAAATCGTCTGATGTCTCAAGTCATGGGTGTCGAGTACGAGAGGCCATCACATCACCCGAGAATAGGACGGCCAAGGCTATCGAAGCATTGATTAATTGTCGATTCAGAGACTCGCACGCTATCGAAGGAAGGATCAGGACCCTCGACCAAGAACCAACATAGGAGGGAAGCGATAGAGAGAGAGGAGAGAGAGGAACGATTTCCCGAACGCAATTCTCTGAAACCCACTGCGTGATTCGATATTGTTGTGTCTTTCCCCCCCCTCCCTTGCTTACTTCTCTTCGCATTTCAATTTTCATCTGACCCTTTCTCTTTAATTTCGTATTCCTCCGCCTTTCTCTTCCTCTCACACTCTTCCCCTCCATTTCTTACTTTCTCTTCCTCGACCATTTTTTTGTCCGAAGCATACACCCTTTTCCGATCGATCGGATATTCAAACACTAACAGAATGGGTCCCGCTGGTCACCGACAGTGCGACCCAGATCCCAATCAACTTTGCCACCTTTTGCGAGATCCGGCATCATAAAGTCGAGTTTACACGAGTCCAATGCTGCTGCTGCATGCTATAGATTGCGTTCGATGCCTCGGCCATGTCCCTTTGCGCCTTCTCGATCGTTGCCGTTCGACCACCTTCCCGCTGCCATCGCTGGATATCACCCTCGAGCTTGCTGTACTTGCGCTGCTTCTTTTCGATATCTTTGCAGAGCTTGCAAATATCCGGCTCCGGGTTGGTCTGGAATATGAGCTTGAGACCGCATGTCTCTCCGGTCCGATATTCTTTTGTACACTGTTCCCGAAAGTGACCCCATCGCCAGAATCCGCACTGCCAACGAGTTTGGTCGAAGTAACACATTGGTTGCTAGAAGAAGATTGAGCTGCTGCAGTCGACGTATCAATACATGTGCGGCGAGGTGAGGCAGCTCGAGTGCCGCATTGCAACAACATACAGATGGCTAATGACCTTGCGTCCTGCGCGGCCGTTGACAAGAACAAACTGGTGATACCTAATAGCTTCCCAGCGGTTTGAACCAAGGAGCAATAGCAGTTCTCCGTGAGGTAAATGCAAAAAGTATAGTATCGACGTCAAATAATACAGTGTGCTCGACAAATGATTCGGATTCAATGAGAGCTGGAGCTGCGCAAAGTCTTATATGCGCTTTGGGACCGTCTCTCCCGATATGTTGGTGCGATGCCGAATTGATATCTTCATGGACAGCTCTTGACATGCGCTGGCAGATGTTTCTCTACACTGCCGTTCCCATAGTTTCTACCCGACTCTTCCATAGTGCCCTCAAGGATTGGTGGAGCATCCACGCATCATGCCTCCTGAGTTGGGTTGCATAGCAAAGTGCTTGCAGAATCCCGCCCAACATCAAGTTCGGACGATGTATTGATGCCACGTCGGCAGAGGGGGAACTTGAACATCAACTGCTCGACCGTCCCCCACCTGCTGCTACTCACTCAGTACATGGACTCACACATTCGAGCATCTTTGAAGCATGTAGCCCCATGGCCCCCCTGCTCTTTATGCAAACCTCCCATTGGCTTGTCGCTCATGTTCGACCGACAGTGTTCGTGTACGTAACCTGCACATCCAAATTTGACCTGGAGACCCCTACGCCCGCGTGCTGCCGTCTGCACGTAGCTTTGATCGTTCCGCGTCTGCGGCCAAGGGACCAGGCCTGGTGCCAACTCCATATGTAGTCCCACAGCCCAGCAGCCAATGCCCGGCGGTGGCTAGTGGCGGTTGTCAACCCTACTGCTATTTCTACAATCATTCATCAGGCACCACAACTTGGTCCAGGACTGGCATGAAGAATAAATCACGGGGTCTGGCGTTGAGACCTCGTTGCACTACATGAACCTGCATTACCTCTGCTTTCTACTTAGTTCAACCCCCGCATACGCTACTATCTGCAAGTCGAGGACCAAGGACCAATCTTTGGCCAGGGATCACGACTCTTCGACACCTCTTGAGATATCTTTTGTCTCTGACGACTTGTATCAAAATTGAAAAAAAAAAAATGGGACCAGTCGCTGCTCTCTTCTAGGCCAGATGAGCGAGTGCAAACAAGTATCACAGTGTTTCTGCGTCAGGAAGAACGACTGCGCAACATTTTGGGCAGGATTCGACGACACGGCTCGGTGGCGTAATATGCTGTTGATCATCTTCAAGCGCGAGCTCCATGTACACTCAAATACACGCACATCCCTATGTAACCCAGAACAGTGTCCGTTGAACCAGACTTCTGTGCTGCCATCGCGGAGAAAGCGACCGGCGATAGAGCTGCCTGGCTGGAACGGAACAGATTGGGTCGGCTACGGTCTCTGGCTCAATCTAGGCAAGAGGTAAATGAAGAATTGGAGTGACACCGCAGTACAACGCAGGCATACCCACGCCCGGAAAGTCAATATGGGTGCAATGAGTCTCGGCTAGAAGGGATAGGAAGGCCAAGGATCTTCACTGGGGGGTACTTTGTTGTAACAACGTGGCGAGGCCCCCTTGGGTCCCGGCCAGGCCCACTGCCACGCTCTGATGCCGAGAGCTTTGAGAAATTTTGTTATTCAAGAAGGCAATCTGATGTGCTCAACCTGAGTGGCTCGATTTCGTCATAATCATGTATGTTATAGGGCCGGCACTGTACTCCTTTGATCAATGTTGAAGGACTCTTTTTGTTATAGCATTATAGCATGGCGATTGGGGACACTTTCAAGACATGACTCTGAAAATACAGACTATGTAAGATAGAATGTAGAGTATAACCGCGAGAGAGAATTATTCTTCAGGCCAACTTAGGACAATTGTAAGCTTTGCGGCGTAGGAATGTTCTTAGCAACCCTGTGGCTCCCAGTATCACAAGTGGCTCGCTCGACCAAATTGACTGCAACTGACTGCAACTTTCCCACATAAAATCAAGCATGCTAGAGCCTCGGATTAGACCAGTGTACCATGCCGTGAAATTCTTGGTCCCTACGCTGGATATGCAATTGGCGCCTTTGTTGCAGTCACAATGCTTTAGTGGTCGGATGGACCTGACACCTTAGGTTAGCAACCTCCTACTGAGCTCTCGGAATAGTCTTCTTTTGGGCAGGTAGGGCTGAGAATGGGCTTGTCCATTTTTTCCCTCTCTTTGACAGAAAATTGCTTTACCTTGTTGAATATTATCTATAACAGCGGCTCGAAGAGAATGTTAGCATTGCTAAAAGAAATAAAGAGAGCCTGTATCTTTTGTAGTAGCGTATCAGTCCTATCACACAGGACAGTGTGGACATCGCAAGATTCCTCACGAAATTTCCATCCACGGAGGGATTTAGTGACAATCACAATGTAAAATTCTTCATCTGAAGGCAGCCGCAGCGTTGCGGCGTCGCCAACGAACGGATCGTCCCGCGCATTTTTCGCAACAATGACTCGCAGCAAGGAACTGCAACCCAAATTTCTCGTGATGATGCATTTGATGTTCAACGACTCGTGTACTTCTTCATGCAGTACCATGGGGTAGTAGCTTCTTTCCACTCGTGGCCTCATAATATTGAGGTGCATGGATAGAGAGCACAACAGTCTGACACTTGCTCCCGACCCACACAAGCCGGGTTGTCATGTGTCACGACAATTTTTGCCGGTCATGTCACTGATGTGTTTCGGGGCATTGTATTAATGACTGCGATCCGTTCCCCTACACACATGAATAGCGGTCTGTTAGGAGCTCCAGAGCCGAATGAGTGCAGAATGAAGATAGACACTTGGCTAGGGATCGAAGAGATACAGCTAAGACTCACTTGTACCTCACACTCAACCTCAACGTCAATACAGCCCTTCTACTTGGCCGTTATGTACCTGTTTCATTTACAGCCTCTCAAGGCATACGTCAGCAATACCATTGGCCAACCATCATGAGAACGCAGATGCGGCTAGAGCGGGACGTGCCTGTAGGCAGGCTGTGGCCTTCCAAGCGGCCATCACAACAACATGGCATCATTGATGTGTTGCTTGCGTGGGACTTTGACTTTGAACAACAATCGTGATCCCAGGAGAATCCGGTTTGCTGGAGACTGGGTGCTCCTTTGGCAAATCGTATCCTTTACTACCCTCTGGCTGTCTGTCAAATGTTGAGCCCCCATGTCCGCCCCCCATATTCCCAAGCCGACATCATTCGTCATAGTCGACTTTGGCCTGGCTTGTGTCTAGTCGGAACTGCAGAAGCAGGACTCCGCTCCCACCTTGCAGAAGCCTTGCAGCTTTCCTCCAAGTATGTGACCAAAAAAGAGTAGATACATCTTGGCCCGTTCATCCAGGGTCCTATGAACTGTCAAGCTGGCATGCCGCATCCACACCCGGAACCATTATCATTACTGCTTTATGATTGGAACGGGGACCGACCGGAAGGCTTTTCATAATCTAGCTGCCACGACACTGATGTCAATCAGCCCTTGCTCCACACCGAAGATTGTGCGGTATTGGAGTGAGGAGTACTTAGCCATATTTACCACTTATCAATGAGCCCCTTGCCAGGTATAAAATTGTTACCCTTTGTTAGAAATTGTGCAGGATAACAATCCACTCCAACCTACCCAACGACTGCGAACATCCTTCTCTATGAGCCGCAGGACCATGTAGACTAATTGCAGCCCAATTGTTTGCCGAGAGCAGATATTCATTAGGCCTCGATGCAAACGGACAGTCAAAATGGGAGAAGTGCTGCAATTGCCTGGCCTATTAAGACGACCTGTTGAGGTCCAAAGCGGCCGGCCGGGGGACCCGGCTTGTTGCGCACAATTCTCAGGGAGACTTCTGATGTAGTCCGTCCATCAATCTGCGGCTTTAAGCCGTTGACAGACGAAAGTATTGTGTACTACCTGCTTCTCCTGCTGCTGCCGCTGCCGCCGCCGCCGCCTACCTGCCAGGCACATGTAACCACCGCACATGAGTGAGTTTCGACAGGTCATAATCTAGCACCTTGGACGACAACAACAGTCTCACGGCAAGGCTGACGGACTGAATTACTTGTTTATCAAGTAAAAGACCAGCCTGATCAATTAGCGCGATTAGCCAAGATCCAAGGCCAGAACAGGGTCCCTTGATCCATATGTTCATCAGGCAGCTCATAGAGCCCCGAGGTGGGTGAATCCACAGAACGTGAACCATATACAGGCCAGAACGGCTGAGCTAGCTATTTTCGGCTAGCTTTCCTTGTAATTATCATACTCCTCAATCTCGCTCAGCAGTCAGATTCAGTTTCTTAATCACACCAACATGTCTGCATCTAGAGTGGTACCAGTATAGGACAATGGGTACTTGCCCACCGACTAAACATTGGCACACCCGCCTATGATACTGCCTGAATGATACAGCGTGGTCCATTTTTGATGCTTTACTACTAGAAGGATTTCTCAAATAGACCGACGCGGCAGTACTTGGCGCGGCCAGCTTTCGTGACGTTGTATATGTGGCGGGTCAATAGTCCATTTTCGGGATGTGTGAAAGCATTTCCCTTCTCGCTTCTTCTGCAACCTGAGCTATCAAATTCTATATCCTCTAAACTTGCTTACTTAGCGTTCATGTATAAGCTAGAAAGCATTTCGTTTGAGACTTTTCGTGTTTATGACCAAAGTATCCGCAATCACTCTTCTCAATGAGGTTGCAAATATTCAGTGCAGATATGAATAGTACTTATATAGCACATTGAAATGCCCTGTCTTTGGCAGTTCTCACTGACTGATGTTTTTCTTGCTTTGGCTGTCGTCGTCATCATTATCTCTCATTACGCGATGCTCGCGTGGCACAGCCATCAAACGGCTGTCGCAGAAGGAGGAAGGAAAAATAGCCACCGTCACTTATAGGTCAGGTACCTCGGTCATGTAGTTCAGTTCATCAGCCTGTAAATACCCCGCGAATTTCGTACAGTCGAAATCAGTCCACATGTAGATAGGTTAAGTAGGTATTTAGTACACTTGCTTTGCTTGCAAGGTACAGTCAATTCTCAGAGCCAACAGACACGCGCATCCCTGTCACGTCACGGCTTGTGACGCACCGACAGTCTCAACCATGACCTCCATTCCCTTCCGTGTTCCTCGTTTTCCTTCGGCCTTGCGCCTAGTCTCTGTCCATCAGACAGACGGTCACATTCTCTTGTCTACACTGAGATTCTGTCAATTTGTGCAAAGTCTGCACCTTCATACGCTGGAATTTGCAAAGCTGACACCACTTGCTAGTCATTGATTTAGGACTGCCGAATTTCCTGGGGCACAGCTCCTGCGTACTTGGACCCGGATGTCCTGGAAGACTACCATCCTGATGCGCTTCACTTGCTCAAGCCGTCGGATCCTACATCAGGGCACTCAGACCCTGGTCGAAGGCCGCTCGCTCGCTCGCCTTATCCAGATTTGATTGAACAAACCTCACCACTACCAACCTCGCGCCATGATCAGAGGAGAGGGGAAGCTGCAGTACCCCACGACGGTCTATTGGAGCCCGACCGCATGAACGACCTCTTGTTTCGTAGCTTTGAGGCCGCAAATTGTCTGCCCTGAATTAGCTGGCAGTCTCGGGGCTACTTCCGAGCGTGTGCATCACATCTATCGAAACATCACGACTGCCCTTGCCCTTGCCGCAACAAGATCTACCTCGAGGCTTTCGTTTCTGGAGATTTTTCGGGAGTCTCTCCGTGCTAGACGCAGAGGAGTGCTCGCCCGGCGGCAACCGCCAGTACGACAACATTTTTGAGCTGTCCTTTGGAGGCGCCATCTTGTGGGCTCCATCCCATCCCACCCTGCCTCTTGCACGGCGTGGTGACTTGCCTTGCCTATACTGTCACTAGCTTTGACATATCATCGATACCACCTTAGCATCCAAATATGTCACGGACTCTAGTAGGCATGTTGCCGGCCGCAGAGGCGCCATCATATCAGGACGGGGATCTGGACCAGGATCATCATGGCCACGAACGGGATGTTCCCGGTCAGAATCTCAGCCTGACCTCGGTGATGCCAGCTGCCTCTGGTACGTCCCCAGAATTGCAAGCACCCTTATTGCTTAGCTCTGTGGCCGCTGCTTCTATCTGGCTACCATCCAGATCATCAACTTTTGCATCAATGCAGGGCATTGATCCATATACACGTCACCAGATGGAGATACCGGCTGGACCGGTCAGTACCCGATACCTTCTCATGGCCAGATCTAATCTGCCTGCTCCAGCACAGTACCTGGAAGGAATCAACAATATGAGGCGCGGGACGTCTGTAGACGTGAATGAGTCTGGTACTATGGACCACGACTTGAGAGTGATTGAGACCACATCGGTCGATCGGGCTGCCAGGAAAGATTTTCAATCTGCCGCGCTGCCCACTGATGAGCCTTGTTGTGAACTCACAGCACTAGCCACGCCAGTCAAGTTGCATTTGGACAGTCCAGAATGGGTGTCGGCATCAGATTTAATCCATGCAACAATGGTACGGCGTCAATGTTCTGGTGGGACTGTCACTGCAGAGCCAAACTTGGACCGATTGCCAAACGAGATACTCATGCACATTTTCAGTTGTCTTGATGTATGCGATCTGTTGACCACATCAAGGGTATGTTGGTCCTTCGCCCTTCATCTTTTGATGTGTGACTTGACAACAGACCCTTCCTCCCATGTTTGCACAATGCGTATTTTGACTCAAACGCCATGTTCCGCCATTCTGCCTTTGCGCCCTTTGTGCTCACCTCCCACACCCTTCAGACCTATCTCAGACCATCTGAACTCATGTGTCATACTATTGTGTCTGGCCCTAGAGAGTGTTTTTTTCTTCACACATAGCTTGCAAAGCCTTGCACCACCACTGCAGCCATCAATAGTATTGTGTTGCTGACCCTGATTTTAGATCAATCACCATCTTCGCAGTATTTCGCTTCTCCCAATACTTCATCATCACCGGCTGAAACGTGCGCGTTCCACTCTCTTTTTTCTGCTGGACTCACCATCGCGGCCATCACTGTCTGAGCTGATTGCGCGGCACATTTTCTTAACCCATACAACCCAAGTTTCACGCAAATTGGCTCGTAGTCTTGTTGCGATTCGGTTGTCCCGCCGGCTTCCTCTGCGACCTTCAGCTAAGGCGCTGGTACTGCGAGGAGTTTTGCCTGGCGAGTGTGTCGGAGGTCTCGTGGCTCCTGCACTCGTGGCGACGAAGCGTGCTGTTGAGAAGGAGAGGCTGAAAGATGGCCTGCGAAGCTGGGTGGGTGGAGTATGGAAAGGCCAAGTATGGGAGAGAGGCGACCGGGTGAGACGATGGGACGAGAGCAGAGGAGTTGGACGTGTGTGGAAACTGCGACAGTTTTGGGAGCGTGTTGCAAAGAACGACAATATTGGGCGCAGCGCAGCGTGAGTTTATAAGAAGTTGAAGTTATGTAAGGTTATGCAGTGCCGAAAGTATTCTTGTCTAATTTACGACAGTTCCTGATGAGGTCGATTACCATCTCGCTGACACGTATATATCTGGAAGCTTGCCACATTCGCAGGTCATCGGGACCCGGAGCAGCGTTTCCCACACGCGAGCTTTTCTTGTCTCTATCCTGGCAGACCTCAAGGACAACGAAAAGAGGTAAAGTAATGCATTGCGGTGTTCAAACGGGCCGGAGGCAGCGCAGATAGTGGGAATCCTTACACTAGGTAGACAATTCAACATATTGAAATAAGACTTGTACCTGTTTTTAGCACGAAGTACTAAATCAAGCTGCTCGGAATAGCCGTATCGAATCTACAAGAAGGCTTCAATTAGAAACCTATAATGCTATCAAAATAAAGAGGTCGTAAATAACGCCGCGCTGGATGCTAAGGTGCGAACATAAACAATGCTCTTTCATGTAAACCATACCTACTCGGAAGCTGTCCAGTCCATTGAATCATGGTCCATTGCACGCATGGTGCAAGGTTTGAATCCATACAATGCCAAATATGATATGTCATCGGCTATTGTGACGCTTTGGAAGGCCAAAGCATCGGCGTCGTGGCCACGCTATGCGCCACGGAAGCGGAAGCCATCATCCCAGTCTTCCTCGTCATCCTCCTCATCGTCGCTTTCTGAATCGTTCGTGTTCGTAGAGCTTGCATTCTCTTTGCCCAATGCTGCCTTGACGGTCTTGTCAATGGTGCTATTTGCAACGATAGTCTTTGTGTTTGCAGCACCGCCTTTCCGCAACTCCTCACGACGTTCTTTTAACTTGCGCACGCGGGATTCGAGTTGCTCCATCTCTGCAAACTCGTCCTCGAGTGCGCGAGTTGCATCCTCCTTTTCGTCTGCTATCTCAGCGTCGAGCAAATGTTTCCTTCGCTCATTTTCCTCCTCCTGCGACTTGGCGGCTACCTCTCCAGCGGTAAGAGCAGGGGCAGAAATGACAGCATCGGCGTAGTCGGGAGACGCGACCTCGGCTTCAAAAGCCGCCCACTCTGCCTCATCAATAGCGCCGCTCATGGGAGCTGCCATAGCCGCGGAAATTGTAGGAACAATCAAGCTCTCTGTCGAAATCGGCACATGATTGATATTTGGCGTGCCAGTATGTTCTGATCCGAGACCGATTAACGGCGAGCGACCCATGGGGGGGATGTTTGGTGTCGATGTCTGCGAGCCTTCGCCTATCTGTGGTGTGGCGGGCCGTGAAGGAATCGAAATTTCAAAGCCTTGTGCTGGAGTAGTCGAGGTTCGTCTATTTAGCCCAGGGGGCGTTCCCGACTTTTCCTTGTCGCTATTTGTGGCGGAAGCAGTCATATTTCTCTTCTTTGGCAGCGGGTTCTCCAGACCGTCCCCAAGAGTAGCATCCATTTCCTCGACATCGTCATGCTTCCTTTTGCCCGCGGGCTCTATGGAGGGTGCAGGAATTGCTACCGCTTCGGCTTCCCTCTGTCTGTGGTTTGAGCTGCTCAGATGTGTTTCCCAAATCGCGTCTGACCTGACGACCTCGCGACACAGTTTGCAGAGCAGCTTGCCAGCATCGCTGTAAGCTGCATGGGGGTGCTCGATGCGGTTTGCAGCCCGGTGAGCTCTCAGCAACGAGCGAGCATCGGACATGACGGAGGCGTGCAGCGTAGGAGCGAAGAATGGCGGATTGTCGTGCACATAAGTTACGAGGCAGCCTGGTGCTATGTTAATGACCAATGGCCGAGACCGGCAGAAAAGAAACAGAAGAGCTTGAGCTGTGTCGTCTGGTGGAGATTGTTTCTGGTGTTGATTGTAACCGATGATCCATGAGTGACGGAAACAAAGCTGAGTGGATGGAGCTCAGGGATGGTAAGCCCAAAGCCGCGCATGTGGGTTGCTGCGTCTGTAGATCATTGATCATTGGCGCGCAACATTTGAGCTTTAGGCTACTCAATTTGGTACCTTAGGCAGGTACCTAGGTGATGCACAGGTACTCTAGTGGGTGCCAACCTTTTGACGACATGGCGCATCGCATCTGCTAGCACCTATCTTAAAAATTACAAGATTCGTAGTAGGTATGTCTATGGGTGGATTTCATCAAGTGAGCAGCTGGACGTGAATTTCAGGGTCGTCCACAGCATGCATATGCGCGAGGTATTGTCTTTGCTCAGGGCTGCTCTCGACTGTTCTCAGCCCCGCCAATTCAGGAGCTTGCTCTGGCTGTCTGGAGAAGGTACTACCTACCTAGGTATATACCCTGCAGCAGTGCGCTGATGATGGCGGGCTGCACCTGGCAATTGTAACCCATTCTGACTGGAATCAAGGGCCCAAGCTTCCAGTATTCCAGCTTCAGATCCATATTCTGATCGATTCCAGGTGTTACTGCCCACACATTCCACCAGATAGTTACATCATCGTGAACGCGCATCAACACACGAAACCGTCTACTCCGCCACCATTCATACATCTTTCCTGGAGTCATCGCCGGTCCTTGCACTTCCGCTCTTGCTCGCAGCGAAGCGACGCGACGCACTTCCTGTTCGTCCAACAGTCTCTTCTTGCCATGATGGACTAAGCCTTCTCTACCAAACATTGAGTTCCACACGCCACCATCAGCAAGTGGAAGAAGTTGTTGATTGCAAATTACACATCGTATTGGAAATATCAACCGTTTTGGCGCAATGGCTGACGACGGCGAGGCGCAAAACGCCATCACGAGCACGTTCCCCGCTCCTCCGCCCTTCTGGAAAGACTTCACCCCCGATAATGTTGCCAGAATCACCGACCTACGCCAGGAGCAGATTGAGCGAGAGGGCATCGCAGACGCTAGCGCTGTTCACCTCTCAGGACTGCCCGAAAACCTCAGAAACCTGCAGCCGCCGCCTGAGCCGACCAGCGGCGCCTGGCGTGTCTTTGGTCAGAATTATGCGCTTCAAGAGGAACTGCCTCGTCTAGACAATGGCACTGGAATTCGCAAACTATTTCCAGAACCCGAAGAGAGAGATCAGGATGGCAAACACTTCGATCGAGCAACCATACTGAAACGGCTTGCCAAGAGTCTATTGCTAAACTTCTTGGAACTCACTGGTATTCTGTCTAGCAATCCAGGAGCGGTATGTCATCTACGCTTTCCATGCGCGGTCCTGTCACTGATGTACTGCTAGGCTGAAGATAAGATAACAGATATTCGCGATCTGTTTCTCAATTTTCACCACCTGATTAATGAATACCGCCCTCACCAAGCCCGCGAATCGCTGATCTCCATGATGCAAGCCCAGCTTGACCGGACCCGCGCCGAAACAGATGCAATTCGCGACGTCAAGGAAAAGGTTGAGCGCATGCTCGAAGGTCTGGGAAGCCTTAAGATGGAGGATGCCCGGCACGGGGTAGAAGAGGCCAAGCATACCTATGAAAATCATGATCTCATGCTAGGTAGTGCCTTGGACGTCGAACTTGCTTGAAGGCATGGCAGACAAGAAGGCGACTTGGAGCTCGGTTTTGCAGGGCTCTGTGTCTTGAACAATGGATCAAGGGTGGCATCGGACGTCAACAGTCCTGGGTTAACAATGTCGCGCAGTGAGGCACAACCGCGCGATCTTGACTGGCGAACCCGACAAGGAACCATCGAGTGTGTTTGGCATGATACATATGATACATTTGTGCATCTGGCGTTTGGCAATTAGGGAAAGATCGCCTACTATGATACCCCGAAGAGCATGGGCAGATCAGGAACTTGATTCATAACTTTGTTTTTTTCCTAAGATATTGCCTGAAGTGCACAAGTCGGGTCTTCACACAAACGCGCATCTGATGGATCCTCTGAAGTGGCGACCGTGAATTCGAGGAACTGCTCTGCCGATTTATGATTGGCCGGTAGACACCTTCAATGTTTGTACTCAACTTACGCAAGATGAAGAACTACCAAAAACAAACATAGCGACACCTCAAGGCTCGTACATGTACTCCCTTCCTGATACCCAAATTGCACGTTTGCTATCACATTAACCGTTGTGTTACAGGAACAAAATGACCTCTTGTACATCGTGATTACCCCGTTAGATTATCTGTTCTCGGGAAAGTATGGCATAACGCTGAGATTCATTCACCAAGGGGCACATTTGCCACCGTACAGTGCCATGTCTCCCTGGTCTGAAGGGCTAGGTTCCGCGTGAGCAATCTCAAGCTTATCTCCTCCGGGATGATCAGACGGTGCTTCATGCAAGGTGAAAATGATTGTGGTAGCATCAAGGGCCAATCGATCTAATTTGGTCACGTTGTGTTGCGCTATTGTAGTCTCGCAGATGAGTACATGCAGCTCACAGAAGCACGATGCCGTTATGCTCGTAAGGGATGTACAAGATTCCCAAAGCTGTTATACCATTGATGGACTAGTATAGGGAGCTGCCATCTCTCAAAAAGGAGATGTAGTACGGGTCTTTCTTTGGAATAATTGTCCATGGCAGTATGATATTTTCGATACTGATTGTTCTCATTGCTACCAGTTTTGAATGCTTCATAAGAGCAATGCTAGCTCAAAACATTGGCGCTGAAATTGGGATATTGGAATCAAGCAATCATGGTACACGAATCCCTCAAAAGCACAACTGATGATCAGTCTTGGCTCGTGAGACAGCCGATGAGCGGATCAAAGTGTTACCCGAAGGATATTTGCGCGCGTTTTCAAGGTTGCCGAGAACCAATTAGGCCCAGCGACCATGACGTACAGAAACATAACTCATGATCTCTGGTTGCACAATCCTGAAATCGCTTCCGTTGGACAACGGGAGCCCAGGGAGTTTAGCAGAGCTGAAGACATACGTGACTCTAATTTCAGACTTGGTATATAACTACGACGAAAACTCTGTCAAATAAAGATCAATAGCTCGGAAATGCTTTCAAGCACTCTTCTTTCGCTCAAGACCATATTAATACCGCAGTCACTCGTTCATCATGATGTTTTTCATTTTCTGCTTAGTTACTCTGTTGCCATGCACGCTCGCCTCGGAAGAGATCCTTCATTTGACTGAAATCACCACTGCTATCACGACCGTCACCGTGAGCTCGCAGTCAGAGCCAATCATTCCACCAGCAGAATGGTCTACTTCCTACGTCACCGGTTTCCTCTCCCCTGATTCTATAATCACTAGCACCCTTCCCACTACGGCAACACGCACTGTTGCTGGACACACATCAGTGGTCTCAGTTCAAACGGGAACCTGCGGGTTAAGCTCTTCACCCGAGGCTGGCTGTACGTCCCTGACTGGACTTCATCGCCCTAATACCACCTTGGCATGTTACAGCACTGAGCAGATCATCACAACATATGTGACACTGACACACCATACTTGTACATATGGATCGGAATCGTCTAGCTCTGTAACTACTATCAGTTCGCTTTCGGCTTATTCCTGCGATCCGCGAGTCAACAGGTCATGTCTCGAGTCCTCATCTTCATTGACTACAGAGTCGTCCTTTCGTGATACCACTTTCACAGCCGCAGTGGACCCGACCAGTCACAGCGCCACACCGTGTCAACAGCCCTCTACGTCGTCTCCTTGTGCTTGGACAGTTATCTCGACTTCCTCTGCCTCTCCTCAAAGTCGGTCGAGTAGTATATCAACAAGCTCAACCACAACTTGCTCCACCCTACTGAGCTCATCGGCCCCGAATACAAGCCATCATCCAACGTCCAGCAGCACCTCATCACCTGTGATTGCTGGTACCAATACCCTGAAGCCAGCACCCGTGCCTCTCATCATCATCGCACCCATGGTAATTATGTTGGGACACTTCTGGAACATCCATATTAGATAAGATTGATCAAGTTTAAGGAAGCAAGCGGCCCATAAAGGAGGTCCTGGCGCAGTGGGATGACTTTACTCGGCGATAAGATAGTAATTAATGATGATTTTCACCATAGCGGCGCTATACCAATGTTTGGACGTTATATTTGACAATTTATGCATGTTCAGCTCTATCTTTCGATCAAATCCTGAGACTTTCCAGGCCTCAACCAAATACTATCACTGTTTTGGTAGCATTATACCCATGTAGTGATATCTGTCTCGAGACAAAAGCAAAAGCACTCCGATTAATATAAGTAGAGCTCAACTACAGGAAGGGTATCTTGCTACGTAATATCAAACTTTTCTTGTAGACTTCATGGGGTGCCGCCTTGCGAATAAAACCAAATTACCCCACACCGAGACAAAGGAAAAGGAATTTGAACCATGATCTGAGATCTCGGGGCATCGTGTCCAGAACTAAGTACTCGCTGAAGAGCTTCGCCCATCCATGTCTTTCCCATTACGTTTGAGAGAGATTTCATCCTCCATCCTATCAAACATGACATGACCCTTGCGATCATGGTCGCTAGGAGTAGACTGTTGAACGGTAACATTGACATCAAATGTTCGTTGAATCCCAGCACCATGGGCAAGATCGTGATCGACGTCCTCGGGATCGTGTCGAATCTTTGATTTAGTGAATGACTTCAAACCAATATCACGATTCCGACTACTATGGGTATTCTCATCATTTCCGTACTGACGTCGGCGATCGGACTCGGATAAGGTATTGAGATAGACGTCGTTGGCTCCGCTTCGGGCGAGACGAGTTATAAGTGTTGCCATGGACATTTCGATGTTGAGCTTGACCATATATGCCACAGGATGGAATTGGATGAAAACGACTTGGTTGGGAAGAGACATTAGACCGATAAGCATTGCCTAGGTATTCAGCATTAGCACCGTTGGTCGCTTGAGAGTTCTTAAGGAGAGCCAACTTACATCCATGAGGATGGAAACAACCATCAGCTTGGCATTGAAGCTGACCAGAGGCTTGTACTTCACAAGACCATACTGATCGAGCAGGCGCTTCTTCACAATTCGTAGGAAATACCCTATTTGAAGTATTAGTGACTTAGAACTTCTAGGTACTGATCAATATTAGAGTGCTCGATTGGGCTGGCTGCTGCTCGAGTGCCAAGGTAACAGGTATCGTCTGTCTAAGATAGGAATCGCAGTGCAATGAACGTTTTAGAGAGCTTACAATTCAAACCGGCGTCCACGATCAGAATCAAGACCTTGGAGATCCGATCCCAGTATTCGTTGATGCGCGTGAAACTAATTGTTCTTATCAGCAAGATATAAAGTAGTACGGAGGTAAATTAACTATACTTACATTTCGCTGGGCGGAGGATCCATGTGAGCAGGAATCCAGATGGCGAATACTGCCTTCCATATTAGCCATTGCTTAGGTTTCTGGAGGAGTACTCTTGCTCAAGGAAATCGATGGAATTAGGCGAGTCATACCCAATATCTCGATCACTAAGATGAGGAGGAAAGTTCCCCATTTCATCCATGTGATGAACTTTTTGTCCTCGTGAATGATTGCTATCCGATTGATGATGATTTGCATCAACAACTGCACCTCAAAAACCCATAGAAGGAGCTAGAATCATGACAGTTAGCTATTATCAGCGACCACATATATCCTGACAATCAGCTTACAATAAAAAATAAGACAGGCACTCTGAAACCATGCGTTAGTCCAGAAATCCGACAATGCTGGAGGAAGAAACTTACGTAGCTGACAGGATGCCGTCGAGAAACAGCCATGCAATGATTGCGATGGCCAAATTGGCTGCGATTTCGCCCCATAGCATGTAGATGTAAGTGCTTCGTAGAGGATTCTTGTTCCTCTTCGTTTGTTTTAGGGCCTCCCAAACTGTTAAAAATCCAAAGCCCAGTGTGAACCCCGCCGCCAGTGAAGCGACCTGATAATCAGTCTTGCTTGCCATGTTGGACTCATGCGTGCCAGTCGAAGAGTTCCAAGGCAATACCAACGGCACTTCGTGATCAAAGTTAAGAGATAAGAGGTTGATGTATAAGTTTGTTTGCGGAGAGATCGAACTCTCTCAAGAAAGACAGGAGCAGTACCTAATTCATAGTATGGCGCCAGAGCGAAGTATATGACTTCGCTTAGCCTTGAGCTCCCATTTACTGTCGCTTCTTCCTGATATCCGAAGTGGATTTACATATAGTTACCTCCACTTCGCATATTCAAGGGTATCTGACAGCAACACTGCATCATTCTAGTTTTATGAAACCTGATCCACGTGGGTTCACTACAACGCAGGGTAGTATTGGGTGGATTAGACTACTCTCATCCTGCTAGTCGTGCTGGTAAGTACGGGCATTTTCGCTCACACGAGTATAGCGTGGAGAGAATGTTCCGCAAAGCGGAGCCTACCTTATGCACAAACATGCGACAGGAACTGCCCTGCTGCGTTTTGACCCAGATGGAGAACACACCCAAGACACCGTCAAGGTGACACAAAGTCAGCTGTTAATTAAACGAAGCGTCAGGGGCCTGCATTCAAGTGCCGGCATGCCATGTTTGCAACCCTGTCACCTTGTACAAATTATTGCACATCCGTACGTTTTCTGGGAGGGGGTATACTGCATAGGTAGGGTCTTTGATCGTCTAGCAAAGAACGAAGAAACGACCTTAATCGGAAATAATTCCATGGACAGGCAAGATTTGCTAGCACCTCCGACAAGTTGAGTCTATAATCCGGCGCCTATGCTCTAGTCTATAATCATCCTCGCTTCCTCTCGGCGCGTGGCAAACGATTTCTAGTGGCGTCGAACTGTGTGCGCCTTGTCGTTGGAGCTATTCATTGGCGAACCCCAATCCTGTTTTGTTTCCCGAAAATGCTGCCATGTATAGGATTGTCTTGTAAAAAATTGTAACAAATTAAAATCAGATTTTGAAGCCACAGCGGGCAATGGAGACCCCTATTCTGTACCCCCACTTGTTCTTTGTCGTTCACTCAAAGCTACCGATCATGCCGGACTAACCGTCAGATCGAAATGGTGCACTCCATTGGCCGTGATTGCAGAAAATGTTCAACCGTCCCTCCCCTCGGCTTCCCTCTATGCACCTGCAGCACGTGGCGATATATGTAATGGCTGCCTACTGTCGTACTCTGCTGTATGACGATCTCCAGACGTTACACGTCCGTGGGTATGGTGGTGGAGTGGGCACAGCGCAATATACATATATGATTTTAACATACAAGAAGATTGTCAGGGTAGTTCTTGTACATATTGCCTTGCTGTGTATGGTTCAAAGGCCAGGATCTCCTATCAAGCTATCCCTGTTGGAATAAAACTGACAGTAACACATACATGCAGGAAATAGGCCAGGGGCGACCTCCCCTTGCATTGTCAGTTATGCTGCAAAGTACTGTAGTACGTATATCATCACTATTTCTACTGGTTTCTCTCGATCCGCTCGTGGACGTTCTAGTGCAAGTAGAGGAAAGCTGAGGGACCCCCGAACGAGATCTTTGACATTTGGATTCTCCGTAACATTGCATGCTTATTACTTAGACGGGTAGGCAAGTGGGACTCTCACCACCGTGATCCGCATCGCCAACCCCATAAAAAGTGCTTTGACCTCCAGAAGACAGAAAGCATTGCTTGCTCCCCGGATCGACATTCCGTTGCACACGAGCGCGTTCCACTTGCGATACGTACATAAGCCCCTACATCGCAAAGCTACTTGGCCATACCCATCGTAGTTGTTTGGATCATTGCCGCTTACGACAAGAAAATTCTTTGCCGGAATCAGACGTGCCAGGAAGCTCCTGTTTTTTAATACGCGTGGGAACACAATTGCCGGTATCAATGTCACATAAAACCCAGTAGATAAGACCGAGAGCGCTGATCTACCTGTACCGACAGGTCCACGATCCTACCTTCATTTTCAAAGTGCGTACGTACGTCCTAGCGCTGAAAAGACTAGCAGCAGAGCTGCCTCGGCGAATCTCGATGCCCTTATACAGTGGACCATTGCTGCTGCACCACACAAGTGCGCTTGTTAGCAATGCGGCGAAATCCGCTATGCGGGCACTGCTTGATTCAGCTTTCACTTTTTTCCTTTAATCTCTTGGAAAATTGAATGTCAACGGCACAGTTTGGCTTGTAGGTTGCAGTAGAGAGATTCCGGCTGGCGCGTACATTCGCTCTCAAATTGTCCACAAGCTCGCGCGGTTTCTTGAAGTGGCGGAGTATCATAAACTACGTACTTGATGTGTCTACCCTGATAGCAGTAATGAGACATGATCTTTAGGATACGTACTCATACGAAAAATCCCCTTACCTAAAGTGAATACTCGGCCACGAACATCGGCAGACATCTTGTCCATAGACAGGACTTTTCCGCAGTCCGGCCTTGAGTTCGTCGGCTTCAGCTCATGATACTCCATAGATCTTCATCCGAATGCAGCTGTCAATGTCTTGGCGAGCGTTGCGTAGACAGGTAGTGGAGTTCATGAAGATGGAGACGACCACCAATCTGGACGACCTGTACAAAGCGTCGGCGCTTGAGTGCTAATGAAGCAGGGTCTTGGCGATCCGTGCTCTTCTTGCCGTGATCTTATTCCCTCGGATCACGCAAGGACGGAAACTCACCGGAACAGATGGCCCGTGGACGAAGTTGAGGGTCAGGACACTCCTACTTGATATCAGGATCAACTCATCCAACAACCATGGGCAAACAGAGCACTGACGGCGAGGCACTGGCTTTTCTGAGCTTGAGGCCAATGTTATGGTAGACCTTGCCGAGCTTGGACACACTGCTAATCTTCTCTCCAGATAGCCGTGTGTTGTTAATGCCCTGCAATGGTTTTCTAGACCTATATAAAGTTGCAGTGTGATGCAGTTTTCGAGGCTGCGACACTGTGATCAATAACCAAACATATTTAGAGCGAGTTATTTTCTTCGAGCAGCCAAAGATGATTTATACCCTTTTTATGAACATTCTGTTCTGGAAAAGTCCGGAGCCAGAACTGCCTGTCGTTGTAAACGTGTGTTTCCATATAGTGTTTACGTATGTTTTTTTTGGCGACAAAGATTGCTGAGAGCCTACCAAAGCTTATGCGTAGGGAAAGAAGTTTGAACGAAGTACACCCCATGTGGCGCTTTTCCATAGACCACCAGCGTTGCTTTTCAGTATTGAATACAAATAAGATTATGTACAGACAATAACCTCTAGGGGATCTGTGTCTTCGCCTAAGAAGGTGCTTGACGTTTGTAAACTTATTGTGATGCTTGGACTTGAAGTAAATACTTGGCACAAGTGTTCGTGTTCCAAGAGGCATTGGGGTGTACAAGTTGCATGTCGTTCTCTCAGCTGCCAAGCATGACGCCAGCTGGTTCTCCCCAGCGCCTTGAGCTTAATTAAAATACGGTATTCAGCGGGGCAGTTGGGTGCGCTGAAGCTCTGGCCAACGGCCTATGGACGCGCTTAACGCACGCGAAAAGTGTCCTGAAAGACAGGGGCAACGTCGCACATCTCCCGTACCGATCTAATCTACATAGCTCACCACCATGAACGTCAACTGGATGTGATACCTATTGAAAGACGTTTGAGGACCGACACCACCTTTTTTGCATTCACGCCACTCATTTGATCAATATTTTCTTCTGTTATTAGTCATTGACGCGCCCACTCAAGTCAACCGTCGCCTTCGCAATTAATTGCACCCTTAATCACCCATCGATCAGTCACCTGCCAAACAAGCAGGAAGTGCAATCATGACCCGCGCCCAGCAGACCATCTCAATCGCCCTCCTGGCATCATCCGTACGGCCTTTACCTCATCGAACGATCCATGTATCCCAGTGGAGGTGATTTCTGACGTGTACTCTTAGTTCTACTTGGCCCTCTTCCTCCAGCTCGTGCCGCTGCCTGAACTGATTCAGACCGAAGTTGTTCCTGTTGTATGTTACCTCTGTCCTCCGTTGTCGCTGCGAGCGCCGACCCTCTTGCTTGTTCACGACGAAAAGGTCTATCTCCAAGCTTCTGGCTGCTGACTGCTCATCTATAGCTTCCGTTCTGGGCGCTTGTCTCTTTCGGCGCCTTCCTCCTTTTCCGCCTCGGCTGGAATGTGATGACCTTCAACGACGTACCCGAGGCACACAAGGAGCTCATGGCCGAAATCGAGATGGCAAAGAACGACCTGCGTGGTCTGGGAGTCGACGTCGATTAAACGGGACATTTTGTGGCAAGATCAGGCTTAGGGAGCTCAGTTGGCAACAAGGAGAGCTACTTTTGAGCGCTCTAGGGGGCGCAACTTTGTTCTAAGAGTCATGTCACCTCTGCAGCCCCTCTATGGTCTCAAGTTCGCTCTCCAGGTTCAGTTCTCTCGCGCCCAACTGACTGCATTGAATGATTGCAGTCTGGCGGGCAACATCTCCAAGGAGTCGAAGGTTCGACATGCACTACTTAAAGGTTACGGGTATGCTGCACTAATCGTAAATTGTCACTCGAGCATTCTTGTATCATCATCAGACGGAATTGTCTAGTATAATGCCATCAGACGTCTGCAAGTTGTCCCAAATTCCCTTGTAGTGTGAATGCGCCAGAAATACCACTGTCCGTTCTGCGCGTTTCATGCCTTCTCATCCACGGTCAGCAGTGCAACAACTACTTTCAAGGCTTCCATTGGGTCATCGCCGTCTTGAATCAGTTTGTCGAACATGACTGGAACTTTCGCCAATTTCCCTCCGGCATCTTTGGTGCGCCCTTTTCAGACAGCGTTAGTCAAGAGCCAGAATGAAGAGATCAATCGCCATAACCTACATTTGCCAGGTGTCAGCACCAAAAGTTTGATGGAACTAAGTCCTTCCCCTGTCCAGTCGAATGTGATGTGCCAGTTGATCCTTATTTCCACCTTGTGCCTGCTCTCTGAGCCAAGAATCAGGTCGAGACTGGTACGCCCAAGTTCAGAGATCAACTGTTTTCTCGTCATCCCAAACTTGCTACTACCACCACCCTCTTCCTCACCAGAGCTTTCATGCGTCTTATCGGCTGCTGTCTTGTGGAGACGCGTTCTCCGCTTGGCCTGGCGTAGTACATGGGCACATTTCATGATACCTTGTCGATGACCTAGCTCTTTCATGATACAACACCACAATCTAGCCCGTTTACTAGCTAAACGCGTCCATTCGGCCATTGCCCATGCTAGGACAGCGATGTTTCGCTTCGATGAACCCGATGTATGTGCATCAGTGCCGAGAACTTTTTCGACAAAGGGGCCAAGCTCGCAGACAGCTGCAGGCTCAAGCTTGGGTACGACAAGCTCCAATATCGAGAGCGTTCTGGTGTCAACCAGCATGTCTAATTGTGCTGAGAAGAGCCCTTCAGGCATGGACGATATAAATATGCGATGTTGTTGTACTAGATCTGGTGACTTGTCACTGGATTCACGAGGGATAAATGTGCTCGTCGACGTAAAATTGAGTGGTGTAAACAGTTCAAGATAGGGTCCTTCCTCAGCTAGGCTCATCTGCAGTGGTTGATGTGACACTGGTGGTAGTTGATCTACAGGATCCGAAGGTTGCAATGGATCTGGCAGAGCGGCTAATTGGCTCCCAAAAGGCAAAAACGACATGGGATCGAGTGCAGCCTTGAGCCAAGCCTCTTCCGCTTTTACTGGAGGTTCTTTTTCGAGGGGCGGAGCATGGCGGAGAAGGATGTCGAATACTGCGTTGGGATCCTGGATTGCCGTGGATGCCTGCCCAGCGAAGCGACGATGTTGTGTGGAATGGATATTGGCATTTTCCCGGCGTGTGACTTCCAAATCAGCCCGCAGTTGAACAATTTCCGCCAGCAGCGAGTCTCGAGTCGCTGTCTTCTCCGCGAACGGACCTGAAAATTTGATACGTCGAGCCGAATGGGGCTTGCTCGGGTTGGAGCGTGTGAGTCCTTCTAGACTTGATGCTTTGACTTGATCGTATAATTCTACTCGTGCGGCTGGCTCAACTGCCGGTGATGAGATCTCCTCATGTTGCGGCAACCGTTTGGATGTTGGCCTAATGACTTGGGCTTTTCGCGCCGGCGCCTCCTTTCCAGGATATTCAAAATCGATCGGTCGCGCCGGTGGTTGCTTCAGGGGTGAACTGCCACTTCGAAGCTTGTCAGCCAGAGCCCTACTCCTCCTTGGTCGCTTGGACGGCGTATTATGAATTCCCATGGGCGACGTGGTGATCGAGTCTGGGTTCGACAAACCCTTCTCTGTTGGTGTAGGCGGAAGCTCTGGCTCATCGGGCTCTTGAACAGGCAATACGCCACGCGGCGGAGATCTGCGAAGAGCCCTCCCTTTGAACGGGTCAAGTAGCTCCTCCTCTTGTATTGAAGGCGGCGGTAGCGGTCGCGGGGATGGTCGATGCAGTGAGCGTCGCGGTCTGCCTCGCATTCCACCGAGACTTTGACGAATCGGGCTCTGAGGCTCTCTGACTGGTGGGCCGACTGCAATGTCCGAGCCAGCTGGATCAGATGCCGGCCTGTTTTCTGATGCGCCCTCCAGTTGGGCGGTTACGGCCAGCTCGTCTCCCCCATCGCTCTCAGCGCCTGTAGACTCTTTGGAGGCAGGACCGCGGCGGAGGGGATGCGCCAGGCCATCTCCATTGGGCGAGACAGATAAAGTAGCTTGCCTTCTTGCCGAGCGTCTCACAGCCTGGCCGCCCGATGATGGTGCGGCGGAACTATCTGACGGGCTTGATGGGAGGCTTGAAGTTTTGCGTCGCTTGGGGGCAGAAGTTTCCATGGCAGTGGCAGTGGCAGAACTCATAGAGTTCAACTCAACATGATTGGCATATGTGTTGGGTTTCTCGTGGCCTCTCGGGAATGTCGCTGCCTGGCCGCCGTTTTCAAGTCTGATCCGCAGACTATTATTGATATGGTGGGGTTCAGTGTTGATGTTGCACAATTTCTTGACGTTGGGCTGTCGCAAACTCAATGTCCTGACTGACCATCAATGTAGCAATTTGAAATGGGTAAGATTCATAGACTACCTATGGTATCTTTTGGTCAGAAGAATAATCTCCTGTACTTCATTCGTAATTGGAAATCCCTCGTCAAGGTAACAAATATTCATTGATGTCGCATCGCGTACAGTTTGGATCGCGCTGACGGCCGACGCGTCGCTATTGTGTACAGCCGGTAGCATACCTACGTGGTACAGAAGACCCCACAATGAGCCTCGAGCTTCAGCCACATGACAGTATTGGACAGTTGTGGCTATGCACTGATCGTCCTGGGATCCACCGAGGCCTGCGCGCCATGACGTTTTCTCTCTAATGGCGTTTGCCGAGCCAAAGGTTATTAGCGCTATTGCATGAAAACACCATCGTCAATCACTGTCAACCTACGTATCTTGGTTTGTGCGACTCCGACCGTGCGATAGTAATATCCCAGTACTCTTCCCCGTTTTCTTCGTTCATTCTGTTGGCCATGTCGCCTCTAGGCTCTCGTTCTTTGCTCAGGGGAGCCGTTCAGCTCTCCTCGACCTTCTCTAGGCGTTCCATCTCGTCCTTCAACAAGACACCTCCGGCAGCCAACAAGGGCCCCAACAGCGGTAGCGAACAAGCCCATCCCATTGGTGCTTATTATGAGGCCATTATTGTGACGCCTCAGCCCATTCCCGAAGTGAAGCCAGAGGAACCCCCTACATCTTCGCCCAAGTCTCCTCGTAGCACAGCCAAAAAGACCGCCGCGGCACGTAAGAACCCTCCGTCTGAAGTCAGATCTCGTTGCTAATATGCGTCGCCTTATGTAGAAGACCAACGGCAACACCAGCCAGTAGATACAACGCCGGCGCCGGCTCCTTCACCTTCCACCGAGCCTGCGACAGCGCAGGAGAAAGCACGCATCATTTTTGGTTCTCGGCTCGTTGGCCCAATCGAGCGGCAAGAGAGACTACAAGCAATCAAGGACAAAAGCACCATGATAGCAGGAGTCAGGGTACCGCCAAAACCTGAGGAACCGGATAACTGCTGCATGAGCGGATGCGTCAATTGTGTCTGGGACCGGTATCGTGACGAAATGGAAGACTGGGTCTCTTCTAGCAAAGAGGCAGAAAGACGTCTGCAAGCCGAGCGCGCCCAAGGTCCCATCGATACGTCAAGTAGCGAGAGTGCTGTCAAGAAAGAGGAAGATTTGAAGGAGCCGGCCTCGGAGCCTGTAACCTCGGGCCATGCGCAACCCGGTTTAAGCGTGGATGAGGCAGTAAGCATGGATGATGATGGAGGAGGTAGCGACACAAATTGGCCGACACCACAACCTAAAATTGCCAAGGACTTGTGGGACGACGGCCTGTACAAAAATATTCCAGTCGGTATCCGGGAGTTCATGAAGACGGAAAAGAAATTGAAACAGAGGCATGAGGAAGAGGGCTCTGTCGGTGGTTAGAGAAGTGCGCAAATACCCCCAGGTGTCTAGTTTAATATACATGATCTTCCGTACAACCTTGGCAGAGCATTAGATAGCCCGTTTTTGAAGCATACGGCCATTGCACGCGTCTGTATAATTGGCAAAGGATCCCAACCCATGATGCCAACAAAGGCCACTATCACCACTGGCAATCAAAGCTTTAGGTGTCGCCCCAATTACCACGAACAATATTTTCTCCGGTTGTATAACCTTATTTGTGTGAGTCACTGCTTGAACTTTGTGCATGATGGGAGTGGCAAACTATAGATTTCTGTGTCTGCCTGTCCAGCTGCTTCTAAATGAGCTGAACCATCGCTACGTTGAACCTTTGTTGTCGTTCTCCGTCTTCTGCAGACCCAAACAACAATCCGTACTCTATCAGCACAGAGGAGACCGCCTTTCTGCCAAACAAGATACCTGTCACTTTCTATACAACATCAACGCAAGAACTTGTCGGTTATGGATTATAAGAAATTCAATAAAGAAAGTTCCTTGTCCACAGCCTATCGACGCATCGGCGCCGGATTTTGCGGATCAGTTTGGAGCGATCCAGATCACTGCAATTCTTGTTCCTCTGTTGCAATCAAACGCGAAGACGGAGGCCCTGGACGATCTTTATTCAACGACTTCCAAATCCACGAGAGACTCATAGCAGCCTACAGCGAATGCCCCCATCACATCCAAGCCGCATTCCTGATTCCGAAATGTCATGAGTTCGTGTCAAAATCATATGATGGCTGGGTGACAACCAATTTATTGGCCCACTTCCCAGAAGGATACACTGCTTGTAACATCCTCATTACCCAAAGAATCCCACCATTCCCCGAACAAGCCCGTCACATGCTCATTGACAATTTCTGTCATCCTTCTCTCGTCAATGACATCAAAGCCGATATCAAAAACTCTGACTGTCTGGTTCGTCCATATCTAGGCCGCCGCAAGTTTGGACAACGCCAATCCAGGCTTCACGTCTTTAGCCTGCGGAACTATCCACTCCATATCGACCAAATGTCTGATCTTGAACTGGACGTTTTTGGCTACTCGACTGCCGTTGCCAAAGCCCTAGCATTCATGTACTGGAAAGCAAAAATTGATGCCAACGACGTCGAGTTTGTTCTCGCACCATCACCAGATTCCGTCATACCAAAATTCCATTCAAAGCATCTCGGCGGGCACAACTTGTGGATTTTGGATTTTGACTGTTGTAGAGGCATGTCTATGGACGAGGAAGGCGTACGGCAAGCAGCACAAGCTTTTCTGCGCAACGACCCATTCTACCCGTGCCCCGGACGAGAGAAACGTGAGGATCAAGAACTGTGGACGCATTTCAAAGCTCAATTCCTGGAAGCGAGCTCATGTTTCTTACAGAACGACGAGCATGGAGTACGTCTTCTTCCAAAGTTACTCATGGATACCATAGAGCGGTTAGTACCGAAATCGGTCACTTAGCAGCCATCAGTGCAAGAGTATCTGGATCAATTGGTTGGAAGAGTGACCAGATATTCGAAGGAGGATATAATAAACTCAAAAAGCTTTTGATTTTTCTTCACGTGTCCAGTCCCAAGTATGATTCAAATCCGTAAAACGTAGTCGTGATTTTATTTGCCCGCGAATATGCGGCTGAGAAGATGCCGTGTACTGAAGAACAGTCTTCTCGTTTCGCTTCAAGCTTTAGTGGCAACAACAGTTTCCAATTCAATTTTCAACCCAGCGCAAGAATGCCCTTTGTGACGACAGTGGAATAATATTACCAGATATGTCCCGAGTAAAGCACGCTCTGAACACGGATTCGAGCCCGCGTTCTCCATCAATCCTGATCGCCCATCAGGGTCGTCCATTTCCTGACACGGTCAACCGCGTCATACCCGGCAATGGAAATATTTTCTCGTCCGAGGTATTGGGTTCTATATGGCGTTGATGGTTTGTGATATGGAATGCCTCGCACATTCGGTGCATTGCAAAAGAGTGTGAGTATCGAGATCTCGGCAGGGTTGATTGACATTCATACTCGAGCGCTGACGGACACTGCATTTCATACAAGACTATTAGTTGTAAGGGCATCGAACGTACAAGATGCCTTGAGCTATATCTGACCCATCTACGCATAAAGCCTCTGAAATACCCATGCTAGCTCATACTGTGCATTGTGCTCTCAAGGATCGCTTTGATGTCACCACAGCGAACCTTGTCATTGCTGCACAGAAGGTATCCTATTCCGTCAAGGTTCACAGATCTGCGGCTCGTAAAAGCATTGAATGGTCTCGCCATGAGACTGTGGACGGGAATTTTGGTGTTCCCCACCACGTCGGCACGGCATAGCATAGTCCAGCTACGCGAACATTATGTAGGTCATTGTGGTAATCGAGATAGTGTGTCTCATGAAAGAGTCTATAATTGATAGCAAGTGAATTCGCGAGAGTAATGTATACAAATAAAGTCCTTGATTGGACGCCAACCTCTTGGCCTGTTTGGAGTGTTGTCTGGTCTCCGGGCCATATGTGAATCCATCTTCTTCCGAGAACACCATACTAAGACAAGGGCTGCAACCTTGTTTCTTGCCGGCATTGTCACCCTTTGTTTTAGGCTGTCAAGTCCAATATGGATCCTGCCGGATTTCAGGGTTCGCTTACACTATAGTGACCCAAAATGCAGCTCCTGACAGTTGCATACGCTAAATTTGGGGATGCAAGGTACCATTCGGATGCAAGGCAGGCGTCAGTGTCATTGAAGTATCGGGTTCATACATTCGCTGCAAATGGCACAATGCACTTGATATAACCCGGAATCTCAAAGAAGAAAATATGCCAAGTCGCAACCTCGTACAGAGGTGTGCCACGCATTGGAACCGTCATCGGATCAAGGAAACCGGCTCGTGAATGTCTCGTGCCAATGCGGAGAAACAGCGTGAAGGATGAGACAAGAATACTTTTGCAGCTCGTCAAGTCGTATCCTCCAACCAGTAAAAATGCTAGAGAAGAAACTCGAAGTATATGCCAAGAAGCTGGAGCAAAAGAGGCTGCTTACAGATGCTCAATTTGCTGATACGGCAATTTCATCACGTTTATTTGTGTAAGTCCAACCAGGTATGAACTGGAAATAAACTATTTAAGACAACGGCGAAGTAGGCTTTCGACAAATATAAAAACGGGTGTATCCCCCAAATATATTCACGTAAAACAGAAGCATAAGTAAAGATTCAGTCGCAAAAACGTCACCTTGAACTCGGCCATCATCATGAAGTCCTTCCTCCAGCTTTTGTCTTTTGGCCTATTGACCATAGCCGCCTCCGCTGCTCCGCTGCTTGAAGAGCGACAGACTGCAGTGTACAGTCTGACAGTTTCGACGTGAGTCAGCACAAATGAGACACTTTTTCTACGCTGACAAAACCGGAAAGTACGTCAAATAACGCACTCAACGGGCAAACCGTCGAGATTGTGAACTCTGTGCTAGGAGTGTATCCCGGAAACCAGCCTGCTGCCACATTCTATCCCATTGCCAACCCGAATAAGGCTGGAAGAAGCTCTTTGCATACTTATCCCGTGGGAATTGTTGACCACGTGCTTGGATTGACGGGAAGCGATGGTTTATATTCGCTGGTTGATGTGACAAATGTCGGACAGAATGGAGCAGCGGCCTTCTATGACGGTTTCATTCTGCGAAACAATCGGGTCAGTCATGACATTCCTGGCAATTGGGTTGCTTTCCCTGTCTCCAATGGTTGGCAAATCAAGCGATACGATGGTAAGTGACACGTTACGAGGATCGCAGAAGCTACATTAACACGTCGCACAGGGAATACAATCGTGACGCAAGACTACGTGCGGGTGAACCTGATCTACAAGCTGGTCAACAAGTACTGAGCGCACTGCCTATATATTTAGTCAACAATAGTACACATGGGGTTCCTTTTGCATCACCGGGCAAAATCCCGTGGAATAAACGGCAATATTTGATCGGAGTCTGAAGTCGCAAATTTGATCAGGGAAATGGTCTATTATAAAACTTCAAAAATGAATTGTGGCGCTAGTTGTAACACTCTATGCGGACTCGTTGACGAGGACGTATCTATACCTCGCCTTGCCAGCCTCCAGGTCGACAATGGCCTGGTTGGCATCCTTCATGGAGCGCTCCTGAACCAGACCCTTTAGGTTATTCTTGGCGACAAGCTCCAGCATCTCCCGAAGGTCGTTTGGCGATCCGATCAGGGAGCCAGTGAACTTCTTGCGGCCAAACACGACTGAAGGGCCAGCCACTGGGAATGCTCCATCCTCGGGAATACCAACCTGAACCAATGTGCCGTTCTTCTTCAAGAGCGAAAAGTAGTCGTTGATGGGGACCTGCGATGCATGAGTATGACTTGAAAGAAGTATGGTCATATGTGACTGTACATACCTTTGAGGAAGCAACTGTCGAAACAATCAAATCCAAGCTGCGGAAGTGCTTTTGGACCCAGTCCTTGTCGTCATCAGTAGCGATGTAATCATCAGCGCCTAGACCGAGAACCTCGGCACGCTTAGATTCCTTGCGAGAAATTCCAACGACCTTGGCACCCATGGCCTTGGCCAAAAGAACTCCGTAGTGACCAAGGCCACCAACACCAACAACTCCAACAGTTTTGCCAGGTCCAGTCTCGTAAGCCTTGAGAGGGGCGAACATGGTGACACCACCGCACATCATCTGATAGTCTAATCAGTGTACAGCTGCAGGAAGATTATATTGATTTGACTCACCGGTGCGGCCTGGCTAGACTCGACACCATCAGGAATCTTGACCACGAAATGCGAAGGCGAACGGTGGTAGGTCGCGTATCCACCTGAATGCGCGTAAGCAGTTGCTCATGTGAAAAAGCATTCAATGAAATTGACTGACCTTGGGCAGCGTCGCCATTGAAGTGTTTACTTGAGGATAGTGTCAGTAAGTGTGAACATGGAATGAGTAGTGCAAGTGATGCTTTTGTATTCGATTGCGCGAGTCCGCGACATCCCAAAGGGAACCCAGTCTGCTCCACTGTCCAGAACAGAAAGGGGCAAGCAATATGCAAAGTGCAGGTGAGTGATTCTCGAGGGCAGAAAGACTCACGCGTTGTAAGTGAAAACCATCTTGTCACAGTAGTTCTCCTCTCCAGAAGCGCAATCGTCGCAGTGGCCGAAGCGGCTCAAGCACGAATCAGATTGAGCTCCAACACCAACACGGTCGCCAACCTTGATGCCTCCGGCGGCCTTGGATCCAACTCGGACAGCGGTTCCAACAATTTCATGTCCAACAACAACGGGGTAAGCCGTTGCGCCCTGTTACGATCCATCAGTCTATGCGCTTCAAGTTGAACCGGGCTTCTTGATCTAGCCATGCACATACCCAACCGGATCTTAATGTGTGGATGTCTGAACCGCAAATACCGGAGTGCGTCACTTTGATCTGTTCCATTCGTCAGCTGGCACTGCACGTCTTGTGGCCGTGTCAAGAGTTTGATGGAATCATACATCAATATCTGTCTCCTCCCAGGCCTTGGGCTGGAACTCTGACCAGCGCATGTTACCCTCAGCGGAGGAGGCGTCCAGCGCCTGCCATCCCTCAAACTTGTAATCAGCGGATGTGCTCATCTTGACTGTATATCTGAATAGTGTTCTTGTGACAAAGAGTATGGAGATAAACGATGCAAGGGATATTGGAAAAGGTCTGGCGGCTACAAGCGAAGACACCTTCAGCGGTGAGGTCCTGGCAATTATATCACCTTTGACAGTTGTGTTTTTCACCCCGTTGCCCCTGATCAACAAGACCCATCACCGTTGTCTTCTCCATTCTGCAAGCCTTGCAATCAGGCACCATTACAAAGCAAAGAGGTAGTGTCTACGCTCGCAAATCGCCGTTTGGTGCGTTTCGTCATTATGCAAATCAGACTGCCAGTATCGACTGACAAGTTGTTAGAAGCATGCGCCAGCGGAAGGGAAATGGATACATGAACTGGTCGGGAGGTTACGTCCACGTGGATCAGACCCGATTATTGTTCCACTGTGGTATCCGTCTGTTTAACTTGAACCCGAGCTCATTGCCGCAAGCCCTTCGGTGTCTGTTCTCGAACGTGCTAAATATGAGGCTCCGTCGGATCCGGTTCGGGCTAATAACCTAGAGCTGTGGATGCACAACGATGTCCCCGTCAAAACTTTTCTTCAACGGCCACTCCCGAGTGCGGAACATTGCCCGCACCCTTGAAATTTTTGAATATGAGTAATGCAGATTCAGTCGCTGTTTAAATGCCGCAACCACGAGGAATCTGATGAAATCTTTTGAATGGCAAATCGCGGCTGCAAAGACAAGTCACCGTCAAAACTCTTGTCCTGTGTACAGTGGTAGCTATCAGTGATTCAGTGCGATTATACTGGTACTAGGGTGTCCGCCAGCTAGCTGGTAGGCTCTACACAGTAG
Source organism: Neopestalotiopsis sp. 37M (assembly GCA_011058875.1). NCBI lineage: Eukaryota > Fungi > Ascomycota > Sordariomycetes > Amphisphaeriales > Sporocadaceae > Neopestalotiopsis > Neopestalotiopsis sp. 37M. The sequence continues at coordinate 35,306 of SWKT01000155.1, forward strand.
CTGCTTGGCAGGCACTAGAGCATCGCTTATGTAACAATTTCCAAGGTTTTGATCTCAGCGCTTTGATATTCTTGCGATGAGCACATTCGTGAAGCTCTGTTCATATTGCGGGTCTTTTCTTTACACGATGAAACTGCCAGGTCATGAATTTTGTCTTCGGCATTCGGCAAGTTGCATCTGAGCAAACGGCATATGGGAACATCGGCGTTTTGACGTTGCGGAGTTAGGCGATTGCACGTAATGGAGTCTGGCCCAAGTACCACTTTGTTGATCGTCTCTTGTATTTTCTTACAGAAATTTTCAATTGACCGATTGAATCCTTGGAATGCTTGATGAAAACTTGCCCAGTGAAGTCTGCATGAGCCAGGTCTGGGCATGGCAGCCAATCGTATTAACAAAGCTTTCTTCGCAACTCGCTTTCAACATAACGCACAGCTGAGACGAGGCATTCCTGGTGTAGTATTGCAGAACATAGGAATGCAAATCAGTGCAGATTCACCCTCGAAACAGATTTCAAGACTGCTCCATCTAAGATCTATTTCGTGGAGCACAAGGCTTAGCTTGCGGCATCGAAGGTATGCTTGTTCTTTTCAATGGGGAACCTTGACATTTTGTATAGTCATACATGAAGGAAGACCACATTAAGTGTGATAATGGAGCGCCTGGATCGCCAAAGACTCAATTCCGGATCATGCATCGACTACTATTACGAAGCGGCTATGATTAGCACATTAAATAGAATCATTCCGCCCATACTATACAATGATAAAAATGCAATCCCCACCATGCTTCTAGATAGCTTTTAATCCCATTTACTGATTGTCAATTTTATTCTCATCTCTTAAGATCCAAGGAGATGCAAGCGGGACTTGAGTGGAGGAATTAGTAAGGCCTCTGGCCAACTATGTTACCAGCACTCCAGTATCTGCCAACGGTATAGATACGTCCGCTGCGTGATCTAGCACTCGCCATACCAATCCTGCTAGTGCTCCACCACATGCTTTGAGCTGGACATCGGTGTTAGCAGAAATCATTTGGACGAGAACTTGACAAGAATAACTCACTGTAATGGCCATAAGCCTCAAAGTCTCCATTGGGAATAATTTGACCCCAGTAGTTCTTGGACTCTGCCATCCACATGCTCGCGGCGACGCTCATCGGGTTGCTACCGCCACTGAGACGAGACAAGATTGACTATTAGCTTGTGCTTGCTCTGGGACAAGAAGTTCGCGTACCTGATCCAAGCTAGGTTCTCGCCCTCACTGCCCCGGCGCGAAGAATGGACCATCTGATCAATATACGCCAGATGATTTGCCCAGTTTTGAGCATCTTGTTGCAGGATTCGATCCCAGACCAGCGGTCTCAAGTTCCTTCCTCGACGGTAATTGTTCTGGATGTTGAGGGCATTCCATTGGTCGTACGTGAGCCAGATTTGATTGTTACCTCCTCTCGAGTTGCCGCCCCCTTGGCTATTGCTTCCCTGTTTATTTCCTCCCTGGTTATTTCCTCCTCTTTGAAAATCTCCACCTCGAAACTGACGCTCGACAACGGCAGGCTTGTTGAGAACTGCAGCGTGACCCGAATGTATCAAAAAGAATGGCAGCAGCAGGATGATCAACCTGATGGCCCCTAGATTGAGTTGCGCCATGGCAGAATGACAAGACAAAAGGAGTGTGTGGGATCAGGTGCTGATGTTCCAGTTGAAGTCAAAAAGTCTCAGTCTCTGTAGGACTATTTATACGTGCGCAGCTGTTATGCTTAGACTTTCAGGGGGAAATGAGTTGTTGCGTTTTAACTTTGAAGCCGCCAAGGCGGGCTGGTGAGCCGCAAAACCTTTCATGACTCTCAATGTGCTTGCTCAAGAGTTATGCCAGGTTTTACTAGCTGATTTGCGGCAAGCAGTAAGATTATGAACTTTCTCCTGGCGGAGATGATGGTGGCGGACGGGTGAATCAAGCTTTGCCTCGCGTCCCTTCGAGATCAGTCCAGAAGATTATCCGAAATCGAGGTCCATGTGGTATTCGATCTCAGATTCGAAAACAACCGCTAATTATTTGGTTTCCTTGAGGACGATAATCAATCTGAGGACAAAACCCAACGCGCAGAAGAGTGAAAGCCGATGGAAAACTTAATGCGATGCAAAGACTCGGAACCGGAACAGTTGCTCGTGAAATCGTGATCAATTGCGAATCTAATCTACTATCAAACATGGCGATGCTAGATTCTATGCAGATAATATAATACATGAACCTCCTCGCGGTCCATTGGACACTTATTTTCCCACCTTGCGATGAACCCCAAGCCAGTTCACCAGTGCCTTTGCTATCTTTACACACTTCTCATCAATGACTCGCCAGAAATAATCAGCAGCAACAATCAAAAGTGCCAGTATCGTAAAGTACATGAGATAGAATGAATAATCCATCGGCCAATGGAGAACATTAACCATGCGAATCATCATCTCCCAGCCTGGCCATAAGAAGGCCATCCAGTGAAGCAAGTAGAATGCAAAACTGATTTCACCCAAATATAAAATGGGTGCTGTCGATAGTAGCCATTGAGCAGGAGGAAGATTCTCCACAGCTGTCAGCAAAAATGGTGCGCTCGCATAGCTCCAAAAGAAGGTGACTGATTCAGCATTGGCTCTCCATGCCGTTGGTGTGAATTGCAACAATGTCTGAAAAGGCTCAATGTCCTTGGGCCCATTCTCAGGCCACCCCATAACCATGAGTGATAGTAAGAGAACGCATACGGAGAGTGTGTATGTGATGGGCCAAGGGACCTTAGTGAGAAAGGGCATGTCGTCCGAGAGTGGACGTGTTCGTAGCTCAGCCAAGAACATACCACTCAAGAAGGTGAACACATCTCCATGTTGAAGATACAAGGCCCATAATGCCAAGCCCAACACTACTATCTTGCGAGCTCGTGTTGTCAGTCGGGCGGTCGCAATACACATGAGAAAGACGACCATGGAGCCACGATACTCAATCGGCAGGGTCCAGCATTGATTGAATGACAATGGGTGATATGTACCCCACTGAAATGGGTTGAAAACAGGTAATGTTATTCCAACAAAGCGCCATATGTGCTCCAAGAATGTTGGGTCGTTTGCTCTCCAGTTTCCAGGAAAGAAGGAAGGGTAATGCCAAGTGATGAGACAGGACATGCAGGCCACCACGAGCATGGGCGCGAATAAACGAAAACCGCGACGCAAGATGGAGGAACAAAGACCCGTGATGAGCTCGTCAGAGGGGGGAGTCGGTGCTGTGAGCATCTGAGCGCCCGGCAATCCTTCATGCTGTCGCAATATATTAGTCCATGAGTCCGTTGCATTGTATGAGTATCGACCTACCTCTAGTGCAGTAGAATGATCTTGCCGCCGTTCCGCCATAGTGGTGATCTTCTTCAAAGGCGAGTATGTGAGCACGAAGCCGGAAAGCACAAAGAAAATGGCCACCATGCCTTTGCCGGCATAAATGATGCGAATGATTGGCAACTGACTAAAGCCATGGTTGCTAGCGGCAGGCTCGGCACCATAGGGGTTACTCATGAAATCTCGGTAGTAGTGCATGCTGACGTGCTCTGTATACACAATCAAACAAGCAATGCCTCGAATCCCATTCAAGTATGAGGTCGATGTTTTCTTTGGAAGCTTTCGTTTGGTTTTGCCGAGTGGTGCAGCAAGAAACCACGGCAACAGAGTCCAGTACCATCGTGGTGTCGTCTCGATATGCTTTTCTGCCAGCACTCCATCGGGTTCAGCAGAACCACCTTGGGACAGATCTTGAGGCAAAGGACGATAAACAGATCCAGTCAATTTGAATGAAGACCTCAGCTTCCCGACGGCGTCGAGTAATTGCAGCGACATGGTAGATGACTGTGAATCTATATCGACATCTCGGATTCCCAAAAGCAGTAAAGATGGCGTTCCGCGACTATGCAAATGGTATAGAAGGAAATGAAGGCGATATGCACGGGAAAGAGCTTAAGTGGTCATTCTGCGATCCTGTTCTGCACGTATACATATGCCATCTCATGGCAAAAGATGTCTAGGGGTTGGATTGGCAAGATCACGAGCTGTTTAAGCCGGGTGAGACCAGTCTAAGAGACTTATCACGAGTCCAACCTTATGCGATGTCAAGCATTTATACATTATTTAAATAGGACCCTGGTTAAACACGGGATGTTATGCACACTTAATTTTAATAATCGTGGCTTTATTAGCCAAATGGCGTTTGCTGACCTTAATGTCACGAACCTGGGACTTGGCAAGTAGGTTGTCCACTAGTATGCACCAGTAATGTGCTGTAATTATAAGCCGCTGAGCTTAAATAAATGGAGCTTATTAATTGCTTATTTACTTATGGATTATGGACCGAATTAACGTGGTGCCGGTGGCCGGTCACCATCGGGATAGCTATTGCTATTACATTTAAAGCAAAAAAAAGAGAAAATAAAATAATAATAACAACGGTCGTATTAACGTGGGGACGCTAAAATCGCATATTAATAATGGCTTATAAAAGCGTAATATAATATAATTTAATAATTTAAATAAAATTTAAATAATTATTATTTTTCGTTATATTTTAATATTATTTAAACGGAAAAAAATCTTTATTTAATTTAAATATAATTGAATATAATAATTATACGTTTTATTATATAAATTATATACGAAATAATATTTTTATATTATTTTTATTAATATTTATTATTTTTACGTTTTATAATAATAGCTATAACTAATATAATATAATATGGGGTATTAAAATAATTATATTAAAAATGGTAAAAGGAAAGCTAATGGCTTTGCCATTTAATAATTATAAGCTTATAAGCTTTTATCGGAGTTTATCAGCTTATTAGCTCCTTTATTTACGGATGCCCGCCTTATATTAATAAGCCGTGCATTATTTATAATAATCCCCCTTTAATATAACGTATTATAATACCGGCTTTAAAAAAAGATATTATTATCCTTAATAATTTAAATAAGATATATTCCTAAGCTTTTAATAATCTAGCTAATTTTCCTTTAGGATTTTATTTTTTTTTAGGCTTTTTACGGCTTTATTTTCTTTTTAATTATAATACCTGGCCCTTATTTCCCGCCGCCCCTTATTAAGGGACGCCGGCGGGGTCGCGGAGCGGATGCATTTAATTAAATATTACGGCGCTAGGCGCGCTGCCGCTAGGCAGCTAGCGAAGGGACCCGGGCGCCAGCTATAGGCGGCCCGGGTGGATCCCGCAATTGCAAATATTTTTACCGATTTATCGGAACCTAGCCCTCATTTCCCGCCGCCCCCTACTAGGGGACAGCGGTGGGGTGGCCGGCCGGATGCACCCAATCAGAAGTGGTCTTCCCCACGATCTTCCCCACGATTTTTAACGCCGACCGCCCCCTACCCGGGCCGCCGTATAAATGCGCCAAACGCCGACCGGTCCACCACCGTCCCCTACTCTGCGTCCCCACCGACCCCTACGTCGAGTCGACCACGGGTCTGCTACGTCCCGCCCACCACACCAGATTTGCCAGACCTACCTGCCGTCTGCCCCCCCTACGTCCACTATTGCTATCCCCTATCTGCCCCCTACGTTTGCCTATTATAAATCCATTTACGTCCCCTACGTCTACCACGTCTACCACGTCCAGCGCACCTGCCCAGGCCCACTTACGTCCCCTACGTCCCCCTACGTCGACCCGACCACGTCCCGTCCACTAAAACTACCTGCGTTTTGCCCCCTACGTCTGCCCCCTATAAATCCATTTATATCCCCTACGTCCACCCGACCACGTCCCGTCCACTAAGATTACCTGCGCCTTGCCCCTTACGTTTGCCTTTTATAAATTTATTTACGTCCCTTACGTCCACTATATCCATTACGTTTAGCGCACCTGCCTAGGTCCATTTATGCCCCTTACGTTTATTAAATTTAGTATACCTGCTTAAGTCCATTTATATCCCCTACGTCGACCCGATTACGGGCAGTTTACGTCCCGTATTACCGTTTTTTATATTATTTTACGCCTTTTTATCACGGGGTGCGGGCAAGCAGTATAGGCTTGTGCCGTATAGTAGTATATTTATTATAATCTGATAAGTTTACGGGTAACGGCTTACCGTTACGGTAGGTGGATTAATAGGACGTAGCTCGAAGAGCTATAATTTAGGTTCCGATAAGTCGGTAAAGATATTTATAATTGCGGGATCCACCCGGGCCGCTTATAGCTGGCGCCCGAGTCCCTTCGCTAGCTGCCTAGCGGTAGCGCGCCTAGCGCCGTAATAGTATTCCCCTCCTTAAGGCGGAGCTTTTGCGACGCACGCTTTTTTCCTTTTTTTTTTTATAGTTTCTTTACGGCGTTACTCTAATTTTTTTTACGTAGCTTTAAATTTATTACGTAGCTTTTCGCAGGTATAGGCTTTATATTTAGTATAAATAAATTCCGATAATGCGGATAAGATTTAGTTTATTTTTATAATAGAGGTTTTAGCAGGTAGGGTAGTATAGCTGGTAGGGTCCGGTTTATTTTTATAATAGAGGTTCTAATAAATAGGGCAATATAATTGGTAGGGTTTAATTTATCCTTATAATGGAGGTTAAGCAGGATTAGGCTTATTCGGGTATCGGCGATAATAATTATTAATAATTTTTTAGGCATTTTTTAGCTAAGCAGCGGGTAATTCCGTGGGTTTATCGTATCTTTTTTATTTAATAATATATTTAAAATGCGGTTTTTTATTACGACCTTTTTTATTTTAGCGGGAGTTTAATATATTTTTTATTATTTATTTTTATATACCGTTTATTTTTATAAAAAGTAGCGGGTTTTGTCGTTATTTAAGTAGGGGGTCGGTTAAATTAGGACGTAATAGGCTAATATAAAATATAGGATATATTTTTAGGGATAGCGGCAAGTTTAGGCGGTAGGCGTAAGGGCTAATTATTTTATTAATTTTCTAGGGTTTTAGGTTTTTTTAATCGAGTTTTTTTTATAGGCGGACGGTTTTAATATTCCTAGCGTTTAATTATATTTTTTAATATAGGTAAAATTTGCGGGCGGGTTTGCGTTTTCGGTTAATATATTTTTTATATTAAGCTTAGGCAATATAAATTTCGGATTTTAGGTATTCGTATATAATAGCTATTTTTTAGGCGAATTCTTCGGCGTCCCTAGCGGTAAATTATTTTCTAAATAAAACGGGTTCGAATCCAAATCGGGGGTAATAGCCGTAATTTGCAAAAAAGGGGGTTATTTTTAAATTCTCGTTTAAAATATTATTAATCGCGAATTCGGCTAAAGGTAACTAATATATCTAATTATTTTGCAAATAAAATACGTAATTTTATAAATATTATTTTAGAAATAAATTAATAATTTTAATTTATTTATTAATTTCGGGGTAATATGCGGTCGATAATAGGGCAGTAATCCCTAAGCGTCGGGTTAAATATTTTTAGAATTTAAATATAAATTAGGGTTTTTAGTCGGATATAATAGTTTTTGGCAAGCCGTATAATTTTTATATATATTTAACATATAGGCAAGAAATTTCCTTAAAATCGCAGGTTCCTTTATAATAAATAAAATATTTTTATTTAATTAGGCGGTTTACGGCTACAAAAATCGTATCGTAACCGTAATTATCGGGTAAATGCGTAATAAAATTTATAAATATATTTTATTAAGCGCGCTACGGGATCGGTAGCGGTTTTAATATTTTTTAACGTGCTTCGCGGAAAGCGGTAATTCGTTTATAAGTATAGTAGTTCCGTACCTATCGTTTTATATACGATAATATTCCAGGCTAGTAATATTTTCGGGATAATGCTTCGTATATGCGGGCGCGGCTTATATAGCCGGTTATTAAGCTAGCGTGGTAGGTCCTTAATAATTCGGTATATAATTTAGAATTTTCGGGCATATATAAGCGATTTCGGTAATATAAATATTTTCCTAATAACTCGCATTTTGCTAGCGAAATCCGGCGGTAGCGGGATTTTTCTTTTTTAAAAGCTTCGATAATTAAATGGAGTTTTTAATTAATAGCGTATTTTTAGTCGAAGAGCTTTTGGATTTTAGGTGGCAATAACGGGGCAATTTTCTCGGCGGGTAACGCAGGTTTATTCGGTTTTATATTAGGCTATAGTTAATATTCGGGGGCCTTAAATCCTCGGAGCTGGCTGCGGGTAATCGGGTATAATTTTATAATCGGGTCGGCGAAATATATTTGCTTAGTTAGGCAGGCTGGTTTTATCGTATAACCGTGGATTTCGGGCGTTTGCGGCGGAATTAGCGGTAATTCGACGGGTATAAGCGGCGTATCGAGCTTGCTTATTAGCGGTAAATTAAGGTCGTCGAAATTATTTTTTTTTAGTATTATTTGGCTTTAGTGCAATAGGCGTTTATTTCCTTTTTTAGGTAGGTTTTCTAACCTCTTAATTAAAGCATCGGGTTTGGCTCTTTACTTTCCGGGGCGGTATATAATTTTAAAATTAAACCGGGATAAAAATTCGGACTATTTGGCTTAGCGGCGATTTAATAATTTCGTTATTATAAAATATTTTAAGTTCCGGTAATCGGTAATAATTTTAATCGGGGAATTTATACCCTTTAATTTAAGTCTCCATTTTTTAAAATATCGGATAATTGCTAATAGTTTTTTATCGTAGATTTCGTAGTTATATTTAATAACGGAGTATTTTTTGGAGAAAAATGTAATAGGTTTTAGGATCCTATCGTCGCTATATTAGGATAATACTTTAATAGAGATATAATTAAATGCGTTAATTTCTAGGATAATTTCCTTTTCCTAATCGAACGGGGCTAGGATAGGGGTAATAATAAAAGCTTGCTTTAGGCGGTCGAATATAAATTAATAGGTAGTAATTTAATAAAAACGTATACCCTTCCGGGTTAGGGCGATTATCGGGGCGATAATTTTTGAAAAATTTTTTACGAAACGGCGGTAAAAGTTATTAAATCTAATAAATATTTAAACGTCGGTTAAGCAGGACGGGGTCCTTTAATTTTAAATAATATTAATTTTTTTCGGGTTTATACGAATCCTATTTTTCCTAATAATAATACCTAGGAAAATGGTTTCGTTTTTAAAAAATTCGCATTTTTAAATTTTAGCGTATAAGCCGGTTTATTTTAAGGATTCTAATATTTTACGTACGTGGTTTAAGTATTTTTTACGGGTGCGGCTATAAATTAGAATATTATTAAGGTAGGCGGTGCAAAAAACGTTTAGGTATTCTCGTAATATATCGTTTATAAATTTTTAAAAGGTTGCGGGTGCGCTAATTAGTCCGAATAGCATAATTAGTGATTCGTATAAGCTAAAGCGGGTTCGGAATGCGGTTAGGTATTTTTATCTTTTTTTTATGCGGATATTATTAAATACGGATATAATATCGATTTTCGTAAAATATTTTATTTTTTTTAAATTATTTAGAGATTTTTTCGTTAAGGGAAGCGGGTAGCGATTTTTAATAAAAATATTATTTAATCCTCGGTAATCGATATAAAAGCGGAGGCTATTATCGGCCTTTTTTATAAATAGGACGAGAAAAGCGGCGGGTAAAAAGCTAGGGCGGATAAATCTTTTGCGTAGGTTTTCCTTTAGCTATTCCTTTAGTTAGCTTAGGGTTAGGGTTAGGGTTAGGGTTAGGGTTAGGGTTAGGGTTAGGGTTAGGGTTAGGGTTAGGGTTAGGGTTA
>SWKT01000156.1:0-44543 GCA_011058875.1 Neopestalotiopsis sp. 37M
CCCCCCCCCCACACACCCTTATACTCTTGCTTGCATACAAAACCTAGATAAACACGCATATTTTCCGTCCACTTGGGAAATCGAAACAAGAGGCGGTGCTTTGATGCTCGATATGTAGAGTTGATTGGAGAGGGAGAGGAAGGTCGAAGTCAATCTACACTCATGGTAGTTGACAGTCTCACACAGTCATGACTGCTGTTCTTGGGGTGAACCATCCATGCTTAATATATATACAAGTAAATGATCCCTATAAAACCATGAAACGTACGTATCTCGGAAAACGCCACGTACAGACAGGCAGTCGATACCTGAATCAAGGTGCCTGCCAGTCTTGGGGGGGATCACTCGGCTCATGAGGTTGCTGTCGAAGGAATGTCATGTGTTGGCGGCCACCATCTACACCTGGCACATGGAGATTGTCGTTCAAACTCTCCTCCCCATCTCTGCCCAACTGCAACCTTTTCGTATCCACGTATATGGACCTATCTTTCTGCCACACCAGCAATGCCCGAGGAATAATGCAAAAGAAGAAGACAGAAGTTCAATTGAAATCAAATGCGCTAGAGGGCCCCTGGCCGGTGGTATCATTTAAAACGCCAAACCCTAAGATAATCAACAATCGAGAAGAGAAATCAGGAAACCGAGGGGGAAAACCCGCAGCACGGAGACCAAAACCGCAACGCCTCATTCATGGAAAACACTCCACCAAAGAGTCGTTTCTTCCAAGTCCAACGAGCCCTGCCCGTTTCTTTCTTCTTTCTTTTTTTTTTCCCCTTTGCCCCTCCCTTTCCAATCCCACAAACATCAGTCGTTAATCATCTCGCTCTCTCTCCTCTTCATGAATGTTCGAGAGTGAACTTGAGATCCCCGCTCGTCGCGCCTCCACGGCACGTCCCCGACATGCTGCCGGTCGGGCAGACGGACCGAGCCGCCCGCACACACTGCTCCCAGCGGTCCTTGGAGATATTGACGGCCGCACCATCATTGACGGGCTCGAGGCTGAACTTGGCCGAGCCCGAGTGCCCAGTCGTGGCCGCGGGCGCACCTCTGCACTTGGTCTCGGAGCCCGCGATGCCGCCGCAGATGGACAGCTGGGCTACGTTTTGGTCGTGAAAGACGATTCTCCTTGAGGACGGGGTTAGTTATTTAATCGTTTGCAGGTCATACTGATGGTGGATCAGTAAAGGCTTATATAAAAAACTTACTGCTCCGAATCGCCGCAAGATACGTCGTAAACGGCCGAGGGGTTCAATGGCATCGAGGATCGCATCTTGAGAACCTCAAAGTGCTCTTGCTCTACCGAATAATGTGGCCATACTGGTTGTGCCACAGCAAGGCTTGCCATGATGAACAGCAATACTGTCCGTACAACCCCTGTGGAGACCATCTTTATATGTATATCGGTGGGTGTTGGCTTGAACGGAATGATAACGAGATGGGATATGTTGTCTTGGCAGAGATGGTATATTCAGACAGGCTGCGTTTAGAGAGTAATTGGTATAGCAGCAAACGGGTTTCCAGCTTTTCACTCTATTGGCAAAACAATGGCGTCAAGCCCGAGAATAGCAGAACAGGAATGAAATGATCGTGAAAGAAAGAAGCGGAATGGACCAGCTCCGTTCAAGTATGTACCGGCAACCAGGCGGAAGGAGTTGGAAAAAAAGAATGAAAGCACACACCCACGAGGGAAGGCGAAGATCCAGATCTGCACCGGGACAAGAAGAGAACACGGACGGAGGAAGACGAGTTTGTTAAATGCCCTTCTTTGACCCGAACTGAGTTGGGTCCGCCGGGGGGGTGGGTGTTGATCTACGTCGGGGATGGGGGATGGGATGATGATAGCCCTGGCCCCCCTGTCAAAGTCTCCATGTGCGGATAGACGGACGGACTGGGGGTTGGATGACGAGTCAAGAAGTGATTCTCAGGGCGCTCAAAGGAAACAAAAAAAGAGTCCAAAAACCTCACAGTCTTTGAGAGTGGGCATGATTTTCAAGGCTGAGAGATTTGCCCCAGTTTGGAGCTCGAGACGCCTTCCTTGCTCGGAACATGCTTAATTTATCCCACTACGACGGCGTCGAGATAAGCTCAAGGTGAGACTCTAGTGTACATAGTATAATAAGAACAATAGGGTCCGTCTCGGGAAACTTTGTGTCTCTTATTCGGATGATGACATTCACAGGTGACATTTGAGAAGATCAGCAAGACCAAATTTTAGAAAAAGAGGCACCTTTCATCCGTTGTGAAGGCTGCTTGAAACCCGGGCAGTCGGGGCACCTAGAATTCACACGATGAGATGAAGTACAACAAAGAAAGAGGCGAGGCAATAATCCGCAACCGGGTAGCCAAGAAGTTGATACACCCGAAAGGCCGAGAACCCCAAACTCGGAATAGCATCCTCCCTTTTTGGGCTTGTCGAGCGATGTGCATGTGTGTGAGTGGCCTGCGACAGCCGTGAACTTGGTTTTAAGCATGGGATGAACACATTCATTACCAATGGATCCGGACAGCGAACCTGCGAAAGAGGACAAGAAGCCCTGCGAAAGAAGAGGGGAGTTTGGGGAGGTGATGAATCTGAAACAACCCTAAGTTGGAATTATAACACAGGGATCATCATACCTTTTGGCGATGCGATATACTAGTTTGGGGTAGGTAGTTCAAAATTCTAGCGCTGGCGAAACGGGAGTGGCTGATGATACTCTGACCATTGTGGAGACGGATTGAGAAAACGGGACTTGGCTTTTTTTGTATAATACCTCATGAATCCAGCGTACTTCGTACAATGGTAAGTATTCAATCTTTTGGGGCTGGCGTCCCCGTCCGTGCTGGGGGAATGGCAACACATTGATTAAGTAGATCTGCGTTGTTTGTCCGTCCCAATGTCCGTGCAAACAAATCTTTTTGAGGAAAGAAAAAATGTTTCGTTCGGAAATTGGACAGTTCTGTAAATAATTCCCACAATTCTTTTCCCTCGGACTCAACTTCCCAAGTGGTTGGTGAACCAGGTATGTATTTGTTATAGTCGTCGTGGCCTCATGTACGGCAAAGAGGGGTCCGTGAGCTTTTCCAACCAAGAAAACTTGACCTCCCTGCTGCACATCACCTTCTATGATCTGCCGCGGGATCAGTCCCTCGTCTCTTTACCCATGCTTTCCGTCAAGGGTTGGCCTGGGTTGGTGGGGGTATGCAACCTGTGTTTCAGGATGGACCGTTATGAAATTCAGACGAGGGTGGAAGAGAGTGATGAAAAGCTGGTCGAACCCTACACTTCACGTCTACGGCCTGTCTCGGCCGCAGTTGCATGAAGTCTTATAGCCCTTCCTCCGGAGCTATACATGCGCGCACTTCCCATCTACGGTATGAGGCCCATCGTCTTATCTCTAGACGACGGGCTGGGCAACTTCTTGCCTATAGTGCACGTCGCATATAACCAAGAAGTGTGATATTACATTACCTGCTCAATTAATGCCGCCGTTCTTTTAAAAGTGATGGGATTCTCTCAGCTGGTTACTTTATAACTTCGTGTGATCTTTCAGCGAGTCGAACCTGAGATCGTGCTCTCTTTAATAGCCGCCAGGTATGAGGTTGCAGAAATGCGCGTTAAACTAAGTCGAATCAATAATAGAGATGCGAAGTCAAAATTAGTGCCCAAGGCTTGAATTCATGGAATGACCATGCTTTCTTACGCTACTATTTATTATTATTATACGTACGCTATAGGACGCTTCCGTGCCAAGTGACTGAAGTATAAAGCCAAGGGTCACGGCGCAGCCTGGGTATCACAATACAAATCTCTCCATGTGTCTCGCCAAGACTTATCCCTACACTTTGCTCAACAGGTTGTCTTGCGAGTGCCGCAGACACCGCAAATTCCGTTATCGCCAGCGTTGCGATACTGGCTTCCCTCACAGGAAGCACTCGAACATGCCCAAGCCTTTGGGTCTTTTCGTACGTCAAGTACATGCGCGCACACGATGCAGGTCAGGCTGATCGGCCCATTCTCTGTAGAGCACATTGGACATATTGTAGGTTCGACTGATGGTTGCTTGTGTGCAGATTCCGCAGTTGTACTAGGAGCAGGTCTCTCCTGTTGTCTTTGAAGCCTCAGTACTGGCTGGCTGGTGCCTCTATCCGGAATCGTGCCGTCATCTTCCTTCTTGACAACGACAGGCTTTTGCTTTGACGGGACGACTTGGCGTTCTCTGGTATCCGAATTCGTGGACTTTTCTAGAGATGGCAAGTCTTGCAGGGATAGATCGGTTTCATTCTCCTGCTTGATCGCCGTTTGTCGAGCCGACGGCTGTGACTGCGCCACATTCATTGATAACTGCAACTCTCGCAATTCGTTCTGGGCGTCTCCGTCGTCGGGATTTTCGTCCTCGCAAACCTTTATCATACCTTGTCCCTTGCCATCCAGGATTTTCTTGCCGTTGATGTCGACAGCGTCGGGCTCATCAAAGTCACCCTCACTTGCCACGTCGAAATCGTCGTCACTATCTGTCTCGTCCTCGGCCTTGACTTGGAGCTTGGTCTCTTCCTCCTCCTCGGCCTTCTTCTGCTGGTCAAATCGTGCAAGGGCAGCTGCAGCTCTTAGGTCGCGGCCTCTCTTGCTTTTGGCAACTTTAGGCTTTCCATTGAATTTCTTGCCTCCTTCGAGTTCCAACTTGACAGCCTCGTCTTCACCCAGGGCTACGCCGTTGGCGCCGAACTTTTTGAGAATTCTGCGCTCTTTACGCTGCTGGTAACTGAGCTGGTCCTTGGCTTTTCGCTTAGATCTTCTAGACCGATAGGTTCCGCCGCAGAGATGCTCGGGTAAAGCTTCGCCAGCCAAGACAGTATTGGCTTCAAATTTTCCCGTGCTCAACTGATGACCTGGTCCCCAGAGACCCTCGCCAGTGTAACCCTTGGCGCAGAGCTGTCGCATCTGGTGTGCGTATTTGTTCCGCACAGCCCAAAAGGCTCTCGAGTGGTTCATCTGTTTACAATGTGCCAGCCTAATCATGGTATTCTGTCAGTCGGAGATGGACAAAGGAACAATGGGGGTTAGTCTGAGATCGTACTCATGCATCATGACCATTTGCACATAGTTGAAAGGCAGCCATCGCCCTGTCGATGGGGACTTGAGCACGAGCTGGATGACTTCTCCAGCATTAAAGTTCCGACCAACAAATTGCCGATTTGGCGGAAACTCTTCCAGTGACATGACTGAAATGTAATGCTCTTTCATGACGGGAACTAATGCCAAGTCGGGTCAGCAAATGTCAAGACACGTGAGCACGCAAGGATGGGGAGAACGGGCAAAAGCTCACCACATTGTGCTGCAACGCGTTCCAGGAAGTCCTGGGCAATGGCTTCGTCGGGGCCTTTGAGAGGTTTGATGAAGTTGATGTGCGGATTTGGCTGCGTCTTCTTGGCGTTGAGCCGCTGTATGCCTAAAGGCATACTGAAGTGTGTGATTGGCAGTGGCGACGTTGCCCTTGGACGGATGCGAAACAGCCGGTAACAGAGAGAATAGAGTCAATATCTGGGTGAGTCAAAGAGGGAAGAAATAATGTGTGACGACGAGCCAAAAGAAAGAGTCGGCGCATCGGCGCGTGCAATGGTGATAAACAAAGTTTGAGGCTCAAAGACGAGCAGGGTGGTTGAAGTGGTGCTATTGACGTGGTGGCAGTGGGTGGTGACCCCACTGAAGAATAGTAGCTTGTAGCAGAAGGTACGGTTGGTGGCAAACCCGTTTGTCATTCACTCAGACGCCGGCATACACAAGTACGTGCACAATTATAATCAATCATGCAATTAGTAGACCATGCTTGATTCAATACTTCTCTTTATCATGTAGGTACCTCAGGTAGCTAGATTATCTTGAGAAGAGCAGCATGAGCAAAACATACATCAGCGTCTCCTTCCGGCACCACCACCAGTCTCTGCCTTGTCCGCCAGGGAAACCACCTCGCCAATGCCAGCCGCTTCTTGCTCGTCTTCCAATGCCGTGATCTCCTCTCTGCAGTCCCACCACTTCTCTTCACTCATCTCAAATGCCTTGGTCTTGATCTCCTTGATCGTCAGAGTTTCAGGCTGGATGTTCTTCCACCTCAGGCTCGTCATCAAGATCTCTTGCCACTCATTCGATGTTCGTGTGAAGAACTCGCGGCGCGATTCAAAAGGTCTCGGGTGAGGCAGGCCATCGTCAACCGATATTTCCGCAGTATCAGCCTCACTCTCTTCCTCACTTGCTGTAGTACTGGCAGTATCCGCGTTCGATGCTTCATCCGCCTTCTTCTTCCGCGAGCTAGGGGAGCGGATCTGCTCTTCAAGTGGCACAGCTTCACCCTCTTCATCTTCGTCTTCGTCGTCTTCGTCATCTTCATACTCATCGTCGTCCTCGTCGTCTTCATCATCGGAGCCGATCCAGTTCTCCACCTCTCGGTTGAAGACCTCTTTGCATCCGTCCAGCTTGTCCAGGTTGACCGCGTACAAGTCATCGAAAGTGAACTCACGGTCGTCCTTTTCAAAAGTACCTCCGTAGATCCAGAGCATGTCATCCTGTACTGCCAGCTGGGCGTTGAACCGGGGGTGAGGGAACTCCAAGGAGACCGGCATCTCCCTCACAGGATTCTCGGGCTCTTCCGGCTCGTCATTCTTGGGGCCAACATCCATGTCATCGGCATCCTCGAGAGAGACTCCAGCTTGGAGAGCTGCCAGTTGCTTCAGAAGCTCCTCTTCGTTTGCCTGGGCTCGACCCCTTCTTCCGACCCTCTGCTCCACCTGCTTCTTTTGATTCCTGGGCTTGCGGAGGGCGAGCGGGAAGAAGCGGTTGCGCTCTACATTCCAAGCAAACAATTGGTTGAAGAATTCACTCTCCATATCCTCCTCACTCTGGTCCACGTCGTGGACGCCGCCAAATAAGATGCCACGACCCTTGTGGTAGGCCATTGTAGCTCCCACTCTGGCAGGAGCAGGAATGTTGGCCGGCTTCTTGCGTCTTTCCCATCGAACTGTGGGAGGCGCGTTCGCCGGCGCGTCGGCAGGAGGCTGGGTGATGCGTAGGAAGAAGCAGTCTTGATGAACCATGGGCTTGAGGATATTTCGCTGACCTTGCGATGCTCCCTTGGCCGACTTGTTTGCCTGCACCGTTGCCTTCACCTTAGAGTAGCCACCGTACAGGACGGCTCCGTTCTCATGAGGCAGGAAAGTGAAAGAGGATCTGGCATCCGGCTTTAGCTGTGCCGGAGGTAAAACCGGACTGTACCAAACAAAGTTTGTGGTATCATAAAGCCAGAGATCACTCAGATATTTGGTCTGGTTTGATGTGTCTTGGAAACCTATCATGAACTATTAGTACCGAAACAAACTTTCAATACCTCCAGGTCATCTAGCCTTACCGCCAAAGAGAATAATGTAATTCTTGTAGTATGTCATGCGATGTCCGGACCTTGCTGGAGGCGTCTTGCCCTTGGCTTCTATACGAGTCCACTCACGACTGTGTGGTTCGAGCCGCCAAAAGTCGTTGTAATGGTAGAAGGTCCCCTGCTTGGGACTACTGAACTCACCACCAAAAAGGAAGACCGAGTTGCTCTGATTGCCTCCTCTGCACCAAGCATGCCCGGATCGAGGCAGAGGGGCATTAGGGGAGGTGACGGTGTGCCACTCGTCCCGATCAGTGTAGTAGATGCTCAGGTCATTATAGAAAGTAGCAATGGCGCCGTTGTAGTTCTCACCGCCAAACAGGAGCAGCTGATTGGCATTTGAAGGAGAGGCCATAAAGGTGGACGAGGATCGAGGCTTGGGTGGTACCTCGGCCACGACCTCAGTGACCTTGAGAAACTGTTCTTGTTGTTTCTTGTACTCCTCGAGGATGTTATCCAAATCGACATCTTCAGCATCACTGCCTTCTTCCTTGGCGGCCTTTGCCTTTGACTTCTTCTCGCCCTTCTTTTCTTGCTTCTGCTTCTTCTCGGCCTTTTTGGCCTTCTTGGCATCAGCCGCGGCTCCCTTCTTCTTGTCCTTTGCCATATTGTCCAATGTACCTACTCGAGGGTGTGGCGGGGACTAGCAAGGGGACAGGAATTCAGAGCACGGGAGGCAACCCGACTAAAGGAAAGTATTTCGGAAATAGCTCCGATTCTTGTTCGTTTTCCTGGCTCGAGCCGTCTTATTCAACCCTGCAGAGCAAGGCCAATATCGACCAACTTAGGTCAGATATGCAGCAGAAAACAAAGCTCCCACTGCAAGACACAGACTGGCCACTAATACCAGTCGAAAAACTTGGTGATAGATTTTTGAGTTTTTGGTTACCCCTCCCCCGCACTAGAGACGCGTGCACATCAAATTGATCAGCCCGCCCAGGTCTGTGCAACATTGAAGTCAGGTCAGGTTCAAACGGCCAGGGCAGGGGACCAGTACCTGGGTAGGTACCGCCATAGTGGGCGTACCTTACAAAAGGTACGAATACGTAACTCACGGCTCCTTGAACCGGCCTCTGGTTCCTCTTCCCTCCTCCCGTAATGTAAAAATTTCCCTTTTTGTGCTGCCGAATCTTGCTTGCAGATCTCGATTTTCATATGAGATATTTTCCCCTTTGTCATACAATCATGGGACATTCTGCCAATGGTCCAATAGGCCTGAGGCCTCCACAAGTCTCGGGAAGTCAATCGCTAGCCCAATTTTTTATCTGATCTAAATTTTTTTTATCTGATCCGAAATGACCCCGAAACGTGTGTCGACTCCATCTACTTAGATCCCCTCAGTGCTCACAATCCACTCTCGCCCGGCGGTGACGAGGTTTCGCGCAGACGTTGGGTCAACACTGTTGGCTGTTGGTCGTATTTTGCACATGCTAGACGGACCAACGACCACATATATTCCCGACTGTTCCTCGTAGCAGAAATTACTGTTATTACTTATTACCCACAAGAAAACCTGTCATGACCTCGAGGTTTCCTCCGACCCTACAATCTCCTCCAATGCTGCCCTCTTGCTAGCGCCCGATATTGTTCGAACGGTGAACTCCAGTTGCAAAACCCCCCCTTCCAAGGCAAGCTCTCTGGAGTCTGGACCGACCTCCGAGCTTCGCTGCGTAACCGCCGAGACCAAAGGTCGTACATAAAACGCTCTCTTGTCCTCGTCGCATTGGAAACGGGTGCCACTGTACTGTCTCCCGGTCGCCCAAATACGTCCCTTCCAGTTCCTACCTCCACCATGACGGCCCAAGTGGTTGGAACCTCTACGAGTGTTCTTCCAACAATCGCCATGCCGACAAAAGAAAAGTCCCAGGCGAAAGAGTCTATGGAGGACATACTCTATGGATCGGTATGTTTCAATCGCACCTGCTTTGCGCATTCAATGAGACAGGTATTGACAGACGCAGGTCGCCGGTATTATGGGCAAATACATTGAATATCCGTTCGATACAGTCAAAGTCAGGCTTCAGTCGCAACCCGACCACCTTCCATTACGTTATACCGGCCCACTCGATTGCTTTAGGCAATCAATCAAACAAGATGGAGTCCTGGGTCTGTACCGCGGAATAAGCGCGCCTCTGGTAGGCGCAGCGGCCGAAAACAGCAGTCTGTTCTTTTTCGAACGACTAGGCCGGGAGACTATATACAAGTCAGGATACTGCCCTCGGGATCAAGCGTTGCCCCTGCCGGCCTTGTGGTTCACTGGAGCCTTTTCGGGTGCCTTTACCTCGTTTGTTCTGACCCCAATCGAGCTTGTCAAGTGCAAGATTCAAGTGCCGGCGACGGTCAGCACAGATGGCATGCTGCACAAGGCGCCGACTGTGGCGTCTGTCATGAAGGATGTCTTCAAGCATGAGGGTCTCGCCGGCTTCTGGCACGGTCAGATGGGCACTTTCCTCCGAGAGTCTGGCGGCTGCGGTGCGTGGTTTGGCTTCAAGGAGACCACGTCGAAACTCTTCCGCGCGTGGAACGAGCGCAGTCTTGCAACAGAAGCCGAGAAGGAGGCACTGCGAGCAGAGCCCCTGCCGTTGTGGCAACAAGCCATTGCCGGCGCCACAGCGGGCATGTCTTACAATTTCCTCTTCTTCCCTGCAGACACGATCAAGTCGCGAATGCAGACCAGCGCCGTGGGTGGCACTGCTGTGAAGAAGACATTTATGGAGGAAGGAAGAGCACTATGGAAACAGCACGGCCTGCGTGGAATGTACCGGGGGTGTGGAATCACCGTCCTGCGATCCGCGCCCAGCTCGGCGTTCATCTTCATGATATACGATGGCCTCAAGGGGTATCTACCCTTATGAAAATACCAATGAATCTGGATAGACGGTTTAGAAAACTGATACATGCTTGAAGAAGAGCAAGCAGAGGAGTTACAGGCGCACATGATTTTCGGTTATACCAAGGATCTGCATGGGCATTGAGATAGACAGTCAGTTCCTTTTGGGCAAGAGACCCGTAGAAAATACATTCAATCGAACAATTTCAATTGCATATAATGGTCACACATGCAGCTCAATCCTGGTGAAGATATGAATGCATCAATTCAAAACGCTATGTCTTTTAGTGGGGGTATCTCCTTTCCCTTCTGAAATAACTCATGGGATCCTCCTCTTTCTCAATTGTACGCGAACAAATCAGCCCTGCCGTCTGTTTTTATTTGTTCTTTCCCTTGAGCAGATCCTCATCAGTGATCCTCCAGTTGTTGACGATGCCCACGCCGGCATTGAGGTAGGTCGCAAAGCCCAGCCAGGCGAGGTAGGGGACGTAGAGCCAGCCGGCGGTCTCGTCGAGGGAGAAGAAGAGGCGGGCGAGGTAGACGTTGACGCCGAGCAGCGCGGCAATGTCGGCGAGGGCGAGGACGGGCTTGCGGACGCCGAAGAACAAGGGCATCCACACGAGGTTCAGGCCGAGCTGCACCGAGTACAGGGTCGCGGCGTGCTTGGCGGCGCCCACGCCCGCCACGCTCGACGTCAGCGGGTTCAGGCCCGCCGTCACGGCGCGGTGGGCCGCGTAGCCCATCAGGCCGTACAGCAGGGTCCATACCGGGCCAAAGACTTGGGGCGGTGGGCGCAGAGGGGGTTGCTTCATGAGGCGGTAGGTGTCCTGGGTCTTCTTGGCTATTGCGAAAAGAAAAAGAGAGAACAAAGTCAGTTTTTTATTCTCTGGTTTCGTTTTGCTCGTTCGGCACCAGGGAGGGGAGTTTGCAATTGGCGGCGCAATGTCCTTTTTTTTTTTTTTTTTTTACTCACGTCTTGTGCTGAAGCCTACGCCGGTGCCCAGCGCAATGGGCAGGAGTACGGAGGCGGCGGCATTCTCGAATACCTCGCGAGGTATGGTAAGATAGGGGATATAAGTCGTCATTGTTTTTTCTTTCTCTCGAATTGGGATGTGTGAGTTGACAAATCGTCCTTCTTCTACAGGTACTGCTAGGGTGAGCAGCGGGAATGCAGAGTACGTGGGTTGTGGTTGTTGATATATTTACGAAGCTGACTTTCAACTCTTTATATAAATATCATGACGTAACCGTGGTCAGATCTGGGCAGTTTGCTTGCTGTTCCTGAGACAACAGACACCACTCAGGCACTGCGAATGCGCGCGCGCGCTGCACTGCATGTGATCCTAGCTCCCCGGAAACGAACTTCTGGCAACGCTTGAGTGGGGTCGGTCGGCACTTTGTGTTACGAAACTCTCTCGGACTTCGGGTCCTTTGCAACTGCGCGCCGGTGGAAAATGCTTGCCGCTATTCAGTCCCGGGGAAGAGGTTTATAGAGACTGGTTTTTTTTATATGTCAGGGACTACTCAGCTTAAGTATAAAGAGAAAGCTATTGGTGGTTTTGATTGCAAGTGTGCTTCACTCGCACAATCCAGTGACAACAGTATAGCTTGTTCCAATATAGTGTGTCCTATGTATGTACGCCGCACTAAGTAGAACACCAACTACCATAAGCCATCAATTGAGTCGCAATCTAGATATACCCATCATGTCCAAAATCGGTACATCTTTGGTTTCGAATTTAGTGATACCACATTGGATGTATACTCTATTGTCACTGACCAATTAAAGTAACTTGATTATGTCTTTACGAAGCAAGCTGTCCATGAAACCGATCATCCATGGTGTCGATTTGCAGAATATTTTTGAGCCTCACGTTCGAACGTCACTCTTGGATTCTCTCTAAACTACCATTGCCGTGACATGCTACGTTATATTTAATGTATGGGTACTATTCGTAAAACGTTCGAATATACAGGCCAAGCGCTATCAAGAGCACGCATGTTTATAATGGTCTGCGAACAATACTATTTGTACTAGACGGGCGCATTTCAAGCTTCCATGCACCACAGAAAACTGTATGCTGGACTTGTAACATACAACATTACTTACAGCCTCTCGGCATCATCGTGGACTATTCAATGTTTGAACGTTGATAATTGAGATATGAATGCTATGTGGTCGACGTCTGCACAATCATATTTCGAAATCATCACTTCTGTGCAGGTAAAGTCTTTTCATTGGTTACATAATCAAAGTGGCGCGGCCCATGTTCAACGGCTCTCACGAGTAACAGAGCAGAATATCGTCCTCGGTACGGCCAAGATCTCGTCCGGACAGCATAAATGCAACCATGATTTACCCTCGGCTTGAAAATATCATACCGGATGGAATGGTCGCCGCTTTTTTGCTGGGTTCCCTACGGCTGCTGGCCAGCCATGCAGTGGTATACTCAATGTGACAGAGCAATACCGAATTCTGTTTCGAAATGTGAAAATCTGGTATGAAGATTCGGGTCACTCAGAAATGGATGAAAGCAAGGAGAAGGGAGGTTCCGTGAGGCAGGAGTCATAAATGTCACATGGGAGAGATGGTGAAAGCTCCAGGTCTGAAGTATATGCCCCCTTCATTTATAGTATGGCAACACTGACTTCAGTTATTGTGCTATCTATGCTACTTATGCACACTCTAAAAGTCCCTTCGTATTGTCCGTGAAGAGAGAGAAGGACGGCAACCTCGTCTGTACGCGCAAAGTTATGCTCGCATAAAGCACGTCAGAAGGAGGAGTATTTGCACATATGTTTGAATCTCTGTACTCTGAACATATTTTCTGGGAAGGCGTATGAAATGACCAGGGATAGATGATAATTGACGTGGACCTTTGGCCTCAGAAGAAGATCATGCTTGTGCCCAGGAGTTGCTACGCCCTGAGCCCGCCAAGCCTGTTGCTGACGCTCTTGCAAATACATCCAACTACCCGTTGAATTATCATACTTTCCGAAGCATTCTCTTCTCTCCTCATCGCCATGACATGATATCGGGATACTTCGGCACTTGGATGTTTGAAATGGGCAACTCCAATACGAGGAGGCTTTGGGAGGCAACTCCACATACCAGAAGCCGTTGCAAATATTCTCCTGCTCACTTATGTTCGGTCCCAACCAGATAACACATCACATACCCTAGTGGCGCCGGCGAGAAGGATGCATGAGACTTATCAGGGTTTGGGAGAGGATGGATTTCTGCATGTGGCGAGATGAAACAGGCAAAAACAGCTGTAAATAGACAAACCAGCAAGAGGACCCGAGTGTAGATATCATGCATCTACGTAATCCGGACAATATATCGCAACCCTTTCGGTTTCCTGCTCGGCTATACGTATGCTCAGGGCACAGCAACAGCGGACGTTAAGTTGAACCCTGCAGGGTCTAGGCCATCAATGGAACGTGCTAAAATGTGCTGACGGGGATAGCTCGGCTCGAGCTCCAGGCACTGCTAGGCACTGCTGCGCTGACAGTTGCCGCTAAAAGGCAAGATTAGCGGGATCAGCTCCCGCTCGAGCGCTATCGCGAAATGGAAGCCAAAGAAAGCCCCGCGGTTTCCGTAAAGTGGTGTAGTGCATTCCGGTAAGAGCCAGGAGAGCTTGGAAGCCACATCCTTTTGGAACCTACATACAGCTACTACCCATGGACCGACTGTACCAACAAGGGACCGACCTAGAGGAAAAGGTTGTTGGCTAAACTAAAGCAGATCACTGACTGCGCTGAGCTGAGCCAAACCCAGGACTTCGTTGTTTCCAAACTTCCCTGGCGCCGTTCCTGATCTTCTCAATCCACTACCCTTTTCTAAAATAATACACATGCACACTGGCACCTTTCCTTCTCCATAGGCTCCTTTACACTACATACACTACGCATCAGATCCCCCGCGTCTACTCCGGGGTCCTGACCGGATCGGATCGGACTGATTGATCTATTGATCGACCTTGCTTGACCCTGATCGGCTTCTTCGGATCCCTGCGTTTTTCCAGCAGAGGGAAGAGGCAGTGAGAGAGTAACAGAGCTGGAGGCTGAGAGAGAGAAAAGAAGAGAGAAAGAAGTCGTCACAGAGACAAGGCGAGATCAGAGAAGAAGAAGAAAAAAGAAAGAGAGAAGGCAACTCTGATCTTGGAGTCGCGCAGATACGGCGATATGGACGGTAGCTGCTGCATACACTTACACCTGGTTCCGCAGTGAAGCGCGTGAGATGAGAGCAACGAGCGAGAGAAAAGAAAGATATGGACCCTACATCGACTCAGTTCCAATCGCCGCCCGGCATGCTGGTTCATGGACTGCCAAGCGGCCCTCCGTCCAATCCGCCGGACCATCAGAACCCTCATCTTGCCCTTCACCACAATATCTCCGTCTCTGGCCCTCCGCCGCAACACTTCCACTCCCTGCCGACCGTGCCGTCCCACGGCGAAATAAGTCTCGGCGTGCTCAACGCTGCCAATCCCTCTGTCTTCCACCAGCACGCTCACCCGCACCCGCATACTCATTCCTTGCCCGAGCTTACCCATTTGCCAACTGACCCAGCCGTCCCAATTCATCGTCCGCCGCCTCTCACGCACCCGCTAGATGCGCCGGCCTCCATTACGGCTCATCCTCCTCCTCCGCCGCCGCCGCCGCATTCGGCCCCTCCAAGCCATGGCCCCCCGGTGAACCGGCCGCCGTCATTCGGCATTGCCCCGCCAGCACCTTTGCCACCGGCGATAGCCCAACTCCAACAGGATGACGAGTTCAATAGCTCGGGTTCGAGCGGGACGCCCCTTGTAGTCGAGCCGGCAGAAAATAGGCCGCACGGCCAGTTAGTGAATAAGATAGTCGTGGATCCGCCAGATCTAGAAGTCTGGCGTAACAGGTTCTTCAACGTCGATGAGCCGATACTCTTGACCAACGACGAATTCGAGACCTACTTTCCCCATATCGATAATGTCTACTCGCATCGCTCTACGCAAAAGTACAAGCGTAAACCGTTCGTATCGCACTATTGGGATTGTCGAATGAAGGGCCGGCCACCGGGTACACCCAAGTCCAACGATCCGCTCAAGAAGAAACGAAAGCGCAGTGCAAGGGAGAGGGACTTGTGCGATGTAAAGATTAAGATCACGGAGTACTTTCCTGGTGCGACCCTGCAGCTCGACGATGGTGTCGGATCCTATACCACTCCTCGACAATTATTCGATGCCAATGGCATGCCAATGCAACCAGGCGCAAATGGAGAAAAGTTCTGGACAGTACAGCGTGTAAATGGCAATGGAGGAAACGGAAAGGGAGATGGTGTTGCTGGTCCACACAAGCACAGTTTGGCAAAAAGTGATGAGATCAAGAAATCCACCGTACAGCGGTTCATCAATGCGCAGAACAAGGAATCCAAGAAGACCGCAAAACCTGCTCAGAAGAAGGCATCAGGAGCCGCCATGGTCACGGCGCGGAAACATGCCAAAGATCATGAACTCAAGCTCTACGCAGCCTGTTTCTGGTACGACTGTCGTCCTGGTACAATGTGGTCAAGGAGAAACTAATTCGACTTTGCAGTCCGTTTTCCCAACGTGTTTGGATCGCATTGGAAGTCAAGCAAATGCAGTATCAATACTGTGAAATCGATCCGTATAAACGAACCCAAACACTTCTCGATGCGAATCCTCGCGGCACAGTCCCTGCTATCAGAAACGGCGATTGGGCGAGCGGTGAGAGCTCCATCATTCTCGAATATGTACGTCAACACAACTCAGAGCAATACATTAGAGTTGGGAACGCTAACGCATACATGTAGCTAGAGGACCATGACAAGAGGGTACCCCTCTTCCCTACAGATCCACGACTCAAAGCTAATTGCAGATTATGGATAGATCATGTAAGCACTGATTTCATAGCACGGTCGAGAAGGGAAGACTCACTCCAGCAGATCAACTCAACAATAGTGCCATCGTATCTTGCGCTGCTCAAAGCCATAGATCCGTCACAGCAGAGTGAACATCAAAATCGACTCAACAACGACGTAAGGGCGCTTGTACAAGCCGCTGACGAGAGAGGCCCATACTTTTTAGGTGTAGAACTGTGCCTTGTTGATATCCATTTCGCACCGTTCGCCCTGCGACTGTCTCGAGTTCTCGCAGAACTCCGCGGATGGCAACAGCCGCCTGCTAATCCTCGTTGGGAACAATGGATTGATGCCATTGAGAACAATTCGCACATACAGGCTACTACGAGCAACAGTGATCTTTATCTTGAAACGGCCGAACTCTCGGTGACTGGTCAACAGCACAGTCATCTTTAGTTCTGCTTTCATGGTTGTAGCAGTACATGCCCATCGATACACCGGGCGCCGATTCTACATCAGTATATCGACAAAGTTCCAAAGCTTGGTTTCCAGTTTCCTTCCCCTCACCAGGCAACAAATGTGGTAACGGCGCTGTTTCGCGTACATATACAGCACAGAGACGAAATACGATTGAAATGCTTATGTGGATAGAACTGGTTTGGTACACGATTAGCGAATATAGAGATGGAAAAACAAAAATGGGGTTTGGAGATGTGTTGGAAGCGGACCTTTTTAAAATGAATCGGCTTTAATTAGCTGGCTGCCTGGTCTCAGCCAAGATATTATGATCGCAAGCCACAGGTAGATTATCTTGACTCAATAGCGGGTTCTGAGGTATGGATGGAAGGAAAAGGGCGTTCTGGGTTATGCTGTTTGAAATTGAATATAGACGGCGAGCGGAAAGGATCTGATAGGTAGGTAGGCCGGCCTTGTGTGCTAGTTTCGATAAATTGCAACGCGAAAGAAATAAAGTATATATTGCTCTGAAAACGAGCGGACCGAAACGTTGAAAGAACCACAGCTTGACAAGGTTTATACGTATTTCTGTATAGCACATTTCACATCGATATGCATAACGACAGTTGTCGAGATGGACACTCGTGCAACTAGGCATGGAGTGAGCTCATTTACCTTTGTATGATGGATCTTCAGGCTGACCACGGTTATCAATCACGGCAAACATGAAATTGTTTTTCTTTCACTATACTCCATCGATGAGAGAACAAGGGATAAGAAGAAAGAGTTGATGGAGAATCTCTAGCCCGTTTGATTTGCAGTCATCGAAACGCCGGTTTGTGGTGTGTTTGTGTGAGTGTAAAAAAGCGTTAGAAGAATTCGTTTGAACCGGCAAAACAAAACCGCAGGAGAAAAAATAAATAAATCAAAAAGCCAAGAAACCGAGACAAAGACCCTCCCCTCCTTTCTGTGTGGAATAAAACACAAACGCCGGTCCATGTGCAAGATTTCGTCCTCTACGTTCCATTCTTCTGTCTGTCTTCTTCTTCTCCC
Source organism: Neopestalotiopsis sp. 37M (assembly GCA_011058875.1). Classification (NCBI taxonomy): domain Eukaryota; kingdom Fungi; phylum Ascomycota; class Sordariomycetes; order Amphisphaeriales; family Sporocadaceae; genus Neopestalotiopsis; species Neopestalotiopsis sp. 37M. The sequence continues at coordinate 17,603 of SWKT01000156.1, forward strand.
GTTCCTCTGTGGGACCTTCGTTCCATTCATTTGTCCATTTAATTGGATTTTTTGGGCCAAGCTTAAGAGCCCTATATGTAATATCAAAGTCCGCCCCCGCGCCTGAAGGGAGCTGCCATTGTCCAATCTAGCCCGCCATGGCCTTCCCAACCGGTCTGCTCGGGACGCTGCTTGTCGAGCGCAGCAGCATTGTATTGCTGCATGTGATCAGGAGCTGGCCCTAACCAGCATGGTGAGCATCGCCCGCTATGACGACGTCGTTATCGCGGTCCAGGTTGACGTCCCCGGCGCCCTCGTGCAGCAGGGCGGCGGCCTCCTCGTCCTCGTCGTCGTCGTCCTCCTCGTCCAGGTCGTCGAGGTCCTCGCCGTTCTCGCCCTTGAAGCCGCTCTCGACCTCCATCTTGCGCAGGCGGCGCAGCATGTCGGTGCGGCGCTGGTTCTGCCAGCGGATCAGGGCGGCGGGGGCGTGGACGCGGAACCCGTAGACGCGCGGGATGTAGCGCTCGGCGCTCTTGGGCGGCACCAGGGCCGGGTACACCTGGAACATGATGTTGTGGAACGAGGTGCCAAAGTAGGCCCCGTCAATAGTGGCGTGCCGCGACGACTTTGGGTTGTAAATGTCCTCGCACCGCGCGCAGTACAGCTTGACCGGCTTCTGGTTGGGCACGTCCGTCTGGCCCATGGGGAGCAGCGGGTGCGAGTGACAAAAGACGCGCGGGCATTTGCCAAAATCGGCTTTCTTATACTTGTCGAGCTGTTCACCCGTAAAGGAAAAAAGAAGATTGTCAGTCGGGATGTTTTCCTCCTTTGCTTGCAAGAAATATCAAAAGGGCATATATGTCCTTACCATTTTGGCCAGACCTCGGGTTGTGACTATGTATCTGGCGTGAATCAGGCCGTACAGGTGCCTTGCCGACTTCTCGATGGTCTCTCTCATGTCATCGTCGCAGTCAAGATCGAATACATCGGTGATGAGGTCGAGCGCATATTGATAGTACTGGACCTCGGTGTTCAAGCCGGTCAAGTTGAAGCGGTCCGTGAGGTAGTCCTCGTCGATCTCGCAAAAGTACTCGTTGCCTCGAGAGGAAATGAACTAATGGTAAGGAAAGGTCCCAGGTCAGTATAAGAGGTTCGCTTCCGGATGGCCGCTGTGGGCTTTCCCGCGTGGAGGGCATGAACGAGAGACGGGGACAGAACGCACCCAATCGCGCCAGTAGCTAGTGTAGTCGCTATCCGACTCTGAGGCGAAATCGTCCATCATGATGTCGGTCGAGGTCGAGAGGGTCTGGTCACCGGGGCGTCAAGGCGCGGCGACCGTTCCGAATAAAGAGGATGGGTGGATGGAAAGCAAGAGACACACACAGCCCTAGGTAAGGGAGGAGTTTGGAGGGGGAGGGGGAGAAGCGCCTTGGGGGGAAATCTAGAATTTCTAGACGCCCGTCATCACGCGCAAATGACTTCTGCGCGGGAAAATGACCAAACGGCGATGTTCTCCGTGAGTGCTGAATACGTATGTATAGTAATGTGTTTTTTGTTTGGTATCAGACTGCTACTAGAAATGCATGGGATATCGCAATTATGTCCAATGGTGGGGGTTTTACCGTCGATGGAGGGACAAAAGAGAGGACGGACGCACGGAGTTCCCGCAGTCAGTTAATCAACCAATTCGCCGTTGGTGGGGTTCTTCTGCTCCTCCAGTCCAGTGCAAGTCTAGGCTGGGCTGGACTAAGGTTAACGAGTTCAGTGGTTGGTGCCTGCGCTGCGTTGTGCTCTGCTGTCGCTGTGGGGTGGAGAAGGAACAGCCAGCACTGCAACCAGACGCAACGTCCATGTCGTGCATAATGTAAATCTATCTCGAATCGGTACCGCTCTATCGAGGTAACGGTGGTGACTTCACATGGACGTTCAACAACAGGTCTAGCCATGCCGGATTTGATACACACCTTCGTCCACATCCGATCCATGTCTTACTGACTGGCATTTAAAAGTGAAACATAAACTCCAACAGCCATGAACAGTGTAACAATGTACTCGACCGAAGCCCTTGTATTGGATATACAATGATTTCTATCTTGTAGAATGGGTAGATATACAATGGGTTAGAAACTCTGGTCGTCTATCCCTTTTTCGTATTTGCCATTATATTCAAATTCGTATAATACAGCTCTCTCCACTGACTGAAATTCATCCTTTCATCAGTCTCCTCTCTACGCAGGACTTGCAGTGCCAAAGCTGCTACCATCGCTCAAGGACTGTGTTTCTGACCCACTGTCAGAGTCACGTCCTCCATTCATTCGTCGTGATGGTACTTCTAATCTGGCCATTAGTCCTGGGAGCTCGTCCTTGCCCTGCTCTACCCGCAGATTGACCATTTGCATCGCCTCCCGCAAGGTCTCACCACTCTCATCCATGGCGGCTAGGAATCGTGCCAATTCTTTGCACAAATCCCAGTCTTCCTCGTGGATGGCGCGGGAGAACAAGCGCACAGACTGTTCTGATGCCGTGGCGAGTTCTTCAAATGTGTGTAAAATGAGCAAATATCCTCCAGCTGTCTTCAACGAGCCTCGTTGAAGCGATTCTTCGAATAGCTCTCCCGGCGGCGGGAGATATGCAAAGAGCGTCCGCCATGATCTGACTTCCGTCTTTCGTGTACATTGAACCACGATATCCAAATACTGTTTAAAGGATGACAAAAGTGACAATACTCGGGGAAGAAGTGCTGCTTCAGGCGAGGGCGCTGAGTCAACCTCTTCATCGAGAACGTGATGTAATAGAATTTCAAGGCCATGAGCAAAATACTCCAGGTCTTGATAGCTCTGTGCTAATTTGAGCGCTGCAAGCGAATTGTTCACGGTCAAATAATATCGCAAGACTTCTGGAAAGAAGAGGTGCGTCTGTGTTGGGGTCAGCATACTTGTTACTTCAGGCGCACTTGGGTATCGTAACTTACTCTAATGGAAAAGCGAAAGAAGGAGAAATTGATGTCTCTTCGCTGAACGAGATCTGGCTCAACGCCCAAGACGATTGCCTTGCTCAGCAGTATGGAAAGAGGGTAGAAGTCGAGTGGCATGGCTACGGTTGGTGGCAACTCCTTTGTCGAATCTGTTGCTGCATGGAGGACGTCCTGAATATCTGGCCATGCCTTCAGATCATGGCCTTCAAATAACCATAATGAATTTCGCATTGACGCCTCTTCTGTCTCTGGGGAGCTGTGACCGCTCGATGAGTTGAGCATATACACGGATGACTGATCTCTCATGCTGATGTAAAACTCAACATTTTGAGAAATGACCCGCATGTCGTATTTCAGGTGACCGTCACTGTTTCGAGAGGGCTGGAGTAGAACAAGTTTTCCGTCGACCAGAAACAAGACAGATGCTACAGCGACATCTTGTGAGGGGTCGCCGTCCAACAATTGGTTCTCTGGCAAGATCCAGCTCAGTCCTCTGACTCTTGCTGGTGATCTCACGATACCATGAAATGCGATCTGGCCAACCTGAATAGGCCGTATGGTATTTCCCACTGGAGCAAAGACGAAATGGTACAGTAGGTTCTCGTAAGTGTAAACGAGGAGCGAGTCATCTCCAGAAGGCGTGATTAAAACAATGGGAGCAGGAAGTTGCTGGGTGAATATCGCAGTGCCGCTGTCGAGTGCTGTTTCCCTCGAATACAGTCTAAGCTCGTATGACCTGTTGGCTTCAACGGCAGCAACCAAGATATGTTGGTACCAGCACATGCCACCGCGCACAGAGAATTCGTTCTCGGCATCGTCATTTGCGAAGGTTTTCCAGCGGCCGCTGTTGATGCTGTAGTGCGCAAGCCCACGTCTTCCAGCCACTGCTACATATCTGCCGTCGGAAGATACCACGGTACACCTGATGGGCCATTGGTTGAGGAGGTAATTCGACGGTATCCTTGCAGTATGCCACAAGAATGGCTCTGCAGAGATACTGGTGAGGTCTGGAAGATCATAGCCACGATACACCATGACACTAGACGAGGTCTGAAGGACGGTTCGAAACAAATTTGGGGGGCTGTAACACCCAGTCACGGCACTGCGAGCCATCTCTAGTAGCCAGAGTGATTCACTCTGACGACCAATAAGGAGCAGTTCACAAGCACCGCCAATCCAAGAAGCCTCCGCGACACCAGATAGCCAATCTTCCTTGTTGGTTTCCGTGATTGCAGGAGTAGCTGCAAAACTTGTGCTCAGTGATTTACCAAACACGCTCCAGGTAGCCCACCCATTTTCGTAGCCGGCAAAAAGACAATAGCCATCTGGAGAATACGTAATGGTGGTTATGGAGCCAGAAGTCTGTCTAGAAACGGGTATTTTATGTATGTGGGAGGCTGGAATATTGCCAGAATAATCTCGCACGGAATAGACGTGAATGCTTCCGTCCGCACAACCAACAGCAATTAGCGAGAATCGCGCATTGACCACTGCTTTGACGGCGTGAGAATGTTCATCCTGCGGAGTATGGAAGCAGTATCCTTTAAACAATCGTTTGGGGCCCGCCTCGTCGTCTTGCGAAGGACCTTGGGTCGCAGACGTTCGTTGTATCGCATAGGCCTTTCCATCATTGGTTATCCATGTCGACAGATTCATCGGTCGGTCGTGTGTCATTTCTGTGATGATGACCTTCTTTTCTAACCAACCCATGCGGCTGACCAGTTCGGTACTTGTCTGGCTGCCACTGCTGTCTGGGGTCCAACGGATACATTGAACGGCCGCTGGCTTTCTGGTGGCTACCACCAACTCGTCGTCCAGCGCAAGGACGTTTTCGATGCCAGCGTCTACTTTAATGACCCTCCGAAAACGAACACTGATATCTCGAACTCCTGAACCTTCGCCGGGGCCAAGGAATATCTGATCTGGGGAAGAATTCCCGGGCCCTCCAAAGTGACTCTGCCGCCGCCTTTGAATGTTCATATGATCCGAGAAGCGGGGCTTATACACACGCGATTCCGCGTCGGTAGCCAAGGAATAAGTGATGAGGTAGCCCAGACTGGTCTGGACAACAAATATGGCAGAGTCGGGCCGTAGAAGAAGAGCCACATTGGTTCCGTAAGACCTTAGCGATGCTTTGGAGCGTACGACCACAGCGAGTGCGACAGTTGGCTAGCAGTATAACTCAATTAGACATAGTTCGAAGCTTCTCGACACCAGCATCATGGGGCCCTAGAGCCAACGCACCTTTGTCTGCCATACTGTCATGGAGGATGCCGTGACCGTTGCAAACATGTGTCCATTCCGCGAGACCTTTAAGGATATAATGGGCTCCCCAGAAGGTAAAGTCGGCCTTTCGAGATTCTCTTGGGAGCTTTGCGCGCTTGCGTGAAGGGGGAATTCATGGTCGACTGCATTGATCCCAGGCGTCCTCGGCGAGAAGAGACCAGGCGTAGTAGGAGTCAAGAGAGCGGGTGTCGCTTCGCTCGAGCTGTCTTCTGCTGGCTTGAAAAGTGCCGAGTCCTGGCTCAACAGCGAAGCGTTGTCTCCAGCAGTCGCATTGGCTGAGTCGGTGCCATCATGGGATAGCACAACCTTTGGTCGAGATGAAGCCTGGCTGCTGGTTGCGTATATCCGGGGGGTCGCAACTGGCCAATACATGGCTGCTCGGAGCCGTAAGCAGCCTCATTCGCGTCACCGCATACCAGCGATGAAATGGAACCTGTTCTCGAGCCTTTGCCGCAGCCAATGGCCAGGTCAACTGGATATGCAATGGATGCAATTTGAGAATTTGTTGTTGGGGTGGTGCAACGACTTAGAGAGAGGTGGATTGCAGATAGGTACTGTCAGCTGTACGTACGCAATTCCACTACCAGTGAGCACGAGTCGAGGGGCGGGCGCGCATCAGGTCCCCTTGATCCCCTGCAGCTTCGAGCCACGGGTGGTCCACAGATGCCCATAGATGCCCCAAGCTCCTTCAGCTTGCTAAGGTTCCGTGCAAGCTCCCGGCACGGTGGATCGCAACCCAGCGGGTTTGGTCGCGGACATATTAGGCGAGTGTCCCAAATTTCCATGAGATGTGCATACAGTCCTTGAAGGCGTAGGCCCATGACAATGAAGAAAGGGTCTGCGGAATTGACAAAAGTCGTATGCATCACCGAGTTCATACAAACTGTTTTTTTCTTTCTTGCACCATATTCAACGGTTAATACATTCCAATTTACCCAATAAGTAAACTTGACTGCAATATTTCTCCATAATGAACACCCAGTCATGAAATTGGGACAGGCGAGAAAGACGTGCCTTCCGCAATGCGCGTCTCAATTACCTGGCTACGTCCTATCATACCTTGCCTTTGCTCAACTCTCTAATGTTATTACCTGCCGAACGCCGTACTTTGTGATATTCGGCGCTTGTGAGATCAACAAAACCGATCAACATTGAAGTCAAGCAAACAAACATTGATACAGGTTGCGGCGACATATGTTTCCGCCTTAGGTGTCCATTCTTGGAGCTGCATTCCCTTTTGATCTTCTCTCTCGCGCTCACCAATTGTGTCTGGCCACCAGCAGGTCTGTCGACATGTCACGGCCCACAAGGGTGACTTATGTCCACCCCGACAAGTTCAAGGCTGTTTTCCCAACACTGAAGCCCACAGTGTATAACGATCCCAACACGGCTAGGACCCCAGGAAAGTAAGTCGATCGAGCCAATCTGGTGTGGATGAGAGTAGGCAGAGTCAAGGGGAGCCTTGGTCGCTCAGGGAAAACGCACTCGAGAGTGGCTCTTGACCTCTCGCCTGTTGGATGAGTTGAGGGCATCCCGCTGACATGGACCAGTTTGAGGACAATTGCATGGAATCCACTCGGAACCTGGGTCGCAACAGGGTGTACAGACAAGACCCTTCGCGTGTGTAAGTTGTCTAGATTCTTGAGCAGTGCTCTTCTTCTAGTCCTCGTCATCTGGACGATATGGCTCATGCACAATTATAGGGAATGTTGACAAGCCCAATGTTCGTCAGTCAACTGAGCTCAAAGGTCATACTGCCGCTATTGAGAAGGTTGGGTTCAACCCAGTCAAGGAGCTAGAACTGTGCTCCGTGAGCAGTGATGGGACTGTCAAGTTCTGGGACGTCAGAACACGAAATATCATCAATGAGGTCAAGGGCCTTGGAGAGGCGTTCACGCTTGCCTGGGCCCCAGATGGTGAAAGTTTAGTAGTCGGCAACAAGGTATGGCGCATCGAGTTACTTTACAAAGATGCACTTGTACTGATGGCTAGCTGCACAGGCAGATATGTTATACGTTCTTTCACCCACACAAAGCACACCGTTGGCATCTCATCAGCAGACTGTCCAGACCAACAATATTGCGTTTTGCTGGAGTGGGAAGCGGATATATGCCACCACTTCTGACGGCTACACTAGGATTTTGCAATATCCAAGCCTTGAGCCAGCCTTCCTCTACGAATACAAGGAGCCGAAGGATGCAGAGATGAAACTCCACGGCCACACATCTGCCTGCACGACTGTTGAGATACATCCAATGAACAGGTTCCTCGCCACGGGTGGCAATGATTCGCTCATTTCCTTGTGGGACACGGAGGAATGGAACTGCCAGAGGACCATCACGAAGATGGTTGGACCAATCAAGAGCATTAGTAAGCATGGTTGACGAGTTTCCCGGATTCTTGTTTAGCTCACTGTTGATCTAGGCTTCTCGTTTGATGGACATTGCATCGTAGGTGGCAGCGATGAAGGTATGTTCTCCGAAAGGTGCACTGACAAGATGACAACCTAATGAGAAGTGCCTAGGCAATGCTATGGAATTCACCAATTGCGAAACGGGGGAACACTTATTCACATATAAAACAGCGTCTCCGTGTTCCCTAGTGGCATGGGCACCTAATCGATACGCGCTTGCATACTGCGAGCTGGGGACACTTCGAATCATCAGTGCTGGGGCGAAGTAGAGAAAGGACCCCATCACAGAGAATTCAGAAGATCCTGAAGATCTAGAAGATCTAGAAGTTCTAGAAGTCCCAGAAGTTCCAGAAGATCCAAAAGATTCTGAAGAGCCAGAAGATTCTGAAGAGCCAGAAGATCCTGAAGATACAGAAGATCCTGAAGATCCTGAAGCTACAGAAGATACAGAAGATCCTGAAGATCCTGAAGATACAGAAGATCCTGAAGATCCTGAAGATACAGAAGATACAGATGGTCCAGAAGATCTAGAAGATCCAAAAGATCCAGAAGGTTCAGAAGATGGAGAGGTCCAAGAGGTCCAGAAGGTCTATCAAAGAGCAACTAAGTAGACACAAAACAAAAAGAGATGGGAAATCAGTCTATCAAGACTCTGTGCAAAGTCGTCAAGGATGAATAGCCAGGCTAGTAAAGCTCGATATCGGACAGACCCTATAGGCATTGGATTATTCGTTATAGCAGGTGTGGAATAGAAGTAGTCTGGCCATTTCATATTCAGCACAAGAGTGTGATAATGACCTTATACTATGACGTCATACGGCTCCCATGTTCATAGTGATAGATTGAATAAAGGTGGCAGAAAGTCACTCTATTGGCAGATGCATAAGACACTCAAGCAGCACAAATGACACGAAAGAGGAGACTATATGCGAGGAAACTATCAAGTGTCCACTATAATAATTCTTCTTAATGTTGAGAAACCCGTGCAAGTCGCGTGGGCGTCGTGACATGGGAACACGCAGCTCTGAGAAGTTCTACTCCGGACATTGCCGACGCAAACTGTAAAGTGACAGAGTTTCGTCTCAGCCACAAGTGATGTTGCACAGCCCGAGGCGATAGAGTACCTGGCAACCTGAATTCTGTATCAATGTGCCTCTCTAGGAAGAATTACTGAGGCAAGTATACACGCAACGATGAGTGTATGTACAGAAAGAAAGCACTGGAGACGGATTGAAGTTTAACGAACATGTGATGTGCCTTCGACGGCTGAGGCAACGACTCTGAGGTTAGTTGCATTTCACGTTGCTGTCAATAGGATGCTTTATTCGATCGAGGCGGACTGCAAGACCCGACGGCCACCCGCCGAGAAGTATACGCATTTCATCCACTGATCATGACTTCAGAATGGCCACAGACAGGGCAACGTCTCTGGTTTCGTCAAAGTGCTCGAGTGTAACGTGCTCATGCAACTGGCAACGTGGAAATTGTGGCACAAAAAAATACACGAGAGACGCCCTCCCGGTTCGTGGTTTGCCTCTCTGCGCAACCCGACCTAGGAGTGCCGTTGGGCATTGTGTATCAATGCAGAGACTAACCTTGAGCTTCTTTCCTTCTCTAGTCCTAGCCGGCTCCAGGCTGTGGCTCTTTGGAATGCTTGATGCCCAGCATTGTATCGGGTGGATCACCCGTCACCTGGCCTAGTCTCTGGTCTTTTGTTTCTCTGACACAGCCACCTGCAAGAAGGATGTGGTGGTATGTATGTATGTATGTACACATTGCAGCAGCGGTTAAGCCGGCGAAGCCTGGCCCAGCTTAGGCAGACCTGGCAGACCAGAAGGGAGACCGAGGAGACCTCCCAACGAGTCTTTGATGGATATGAGCCACAGTCTGGCGCCAGATCTTAGTGTCCAGCCCTTGTCTTACAAATTGTCCATGCGGCATATGTACGAATGGATGTGCCCTTGATGGGTTGCCCTCCCGCTTCAAGAATCTTTCCTTGTTTCGCCAACCGCTGTTCGTTTTCTTTCGCACAATTCACAAGATATATTCTCACTCTATTCTTATATATTCACAAGTCAGTAACAAGATAAAATTCTGGGACTTTCTGTCTTTATTGAGAGAAAGCGCAAGCCGCTAGACCCTGTGCAAACAGCGACAACGCATCAAAGCCAAAACGCATTAAAAAAAAAAAAAAAAAGGTACGGGATACAAGCACCAGTCGGGCGCTACAAGGGCCCGATTGACATACGTCACACCCCTCCTCGGCTCTCCCCACTGTCAGGCGCAGGTCTCCTGGTCTCTTGGTTCTAGTCAGTCATCGGCAGCCTGGCATTTCCTTGATCATCGCCTCTCTATCCCCAACCCCAGACCAAAACGAGATCCGTAGACCCAAAAAGCCCAAAGCCCAAGAGGTTCCCCCAACCCCGCCGCACCCGCGACCACTGAACAAGACCCAGACCACATCGTAATTCAGCGGGTACGACCCCTCTTCGTCAACTCTATCGTTGTTACCTATTATAACAACCTACCTACCTACTACTCCGATTTGCGCATTTTCTAACGTCGAACTAGAAACGACTTGATTGCAGCATAGTCGAACTCTAACGAAAGAACCCCCCAAAAAGCCGTGACAATGTCTCGTTACGATGCTTACGATCCACCTGTTCGCGAGACTCGATACTATACTCGCGAGGAGCGCAGGGCCCCCGAGCCTCGCTATGAGGAATATAGCAGCAGGACCCAGTTAGTGCCCCGCCCAACACGCGAGGACAGCGATCTTTCCGTCGAAGAGGTCCGCCGTGACTTCCCTCCTCCTGGCTACACTGGGAGCCGCGATGTGCGACGTGCTCGTTCTGCCGAGCCAGGATACTACGAAGAAAACTACTACCACAGCCGTGGTGGCGACTACCGTGACAATCGCTCCGTAAGAGACGACCCTCGCGACCAGCGCAGCAGAAAGGCTGGCAGTGTCTACTACGAGGAGGAGGAAAGAACCCGCAAGCGAGTCCTCAACCAGCAAGAGAAAATCATCGCTGCCGTCGTCGGTGGAGTCCTCGCCGCTGGAGCCAAGGAAGTCTGGGATCGCCGCGAGGCCGGTCGCGAACACAGCGGTGATGTCCACCGCAACCTGGCGGCGTCCGCTGCCCTGGCTGCCGGAGGTGCTCTTGCCGGTTACCAAGGAGCTGAAGTATACAACAAGCATGCCGGCAAAGAGGACAAGAAGTCGACTTACATCATGCACAAGGGCCGTGATGGACGCGTCGCCGAGTACTACTCTGACGATGATGAGGACCCTCGAAGCAAGAAGAGTAACAAGTCCTTCCTGGAGAGCGCACTTTCTGCTGCCGGACTGGGTGGTGCCATCAAGGCCCTGACGGGTCACGACGACCGCCGATCTGAGGGCACCCGGAGCCGTCGCGGCAGCCCGGACTCCACCCGTTCCCGCAACGACACTGCAAACAGAATGCAGAAAGCCGCCAAGGCCTCCCTTGTGGCCGGTGCCGCTGAGGCCTTCCGTGTTTCCAGAGAGCCTGGCGGCTGGCAAGGCGAGAAGATGAAGCGCATCATCACCGCTGCTGCAGGTGCAGCTACAATCGATGCTGCTCACAACCCCGACCACGACAGCAAACGTCATCTCGTCGAGTCAGTCATCGGTGGTCTGGTGGGTAATCGTCTTTTGAACGGCTCAGCAAACAATATCGAGGAGGATAGAAGAACCGGCAGAAGCCGCTCCAGGTCCCGAGCCCGATCCGACGGAGGAGGCGGCGGCACCGGCCTGGCGGCACTCGCAACCGCCGGTCTGGGAGCCCTGGGCGCCAAGAAGCTCCTTGACAAAGGAAGGGATGAGTCACGGAGCCGAAGCCGAAGCCGCCGTGGTGGCAGCCGCGACTCTTACTATGACCGCGATGGCTCTCCACGTCGACAGCGTAGCCGTAGCCGAAGTGTTGTGGACTCGGCCCGCCGCAGCTTGGCCAAGATCGGCCTTGGCAATGGGCCCGATGATCGTGACGACTACGAAGGGTCTCGCGCCTCGCGCCGCCGCCGTGGTTACAGCCCAGACGACAGATACGATGATGACTACGACTCTCGCGGCCCTTACATGAGGGGCGGTCGTGGTGATGATCATGATGAGAGATCGTCGCGTGGAGCTCGACGACGGAGCCGTTCGACTGGTCGTCGTTCGTCTTCCGTTTCCAGCAGCGACTTGGGAGACTCAGATGAGGATGAGAAGAGAGCCAAGAAAATGAAAGGTAAGCAATTGATCACCGCAGGTCTCGCAACTGTGGCCACTATACACGCTGCGCACAATGTCTATTCGAGCATGGAAAAGCGAAACGCAAGGCACAAGGCAGTCAAGCAAGGTCGTCTGGATCCAATGGAAGCCAAGAAACTCAAGTCCAAGGCCCTTTTGCAGGATGCCGCATCGATTGGCATTGCTGCCATGGGTATCAAGGGTGCAATTTCCGAGATGAAGGAAGCTCGTGAGATCACTCACGAGTGCAAGGAATGGGAGGAAGAGAAACTGAAGCGCCACCAGAAGCGAATCGAGCGTCTACAACGAGGAAACAGCGACTACTATGGCAGAAGTCGTTCCGACAACTATAATTCCCAAGCTCCACCAAGGTCGAATCGCTACTACGATGATGGGCCCCGTTATGCTGATGCGAATCCCTACTCGGCGACTCTGCCAGCACCTCCCATCGGCGGTTACGACAGGAGATGAGGGGATGATGGTGGTCAACACTACCATTCTCCCTAACCCATCTCGAAAAATTACCTTCCACCCTTCTTCCTTCTGCCCTCCCTCATCACAGGACTGGTGGATATGGATATCTTCATTTCTCCCCAGTCACGACTTCACGATGTTATGTGTAACGAGGTGTTGAGAAAACAAGATCAAGTTCCAAAATGAGGGGCGTTTTCTTGGAAAGAGATAGTTGGATCTATTCGGAAACGATTTATGAAAGCTTGCTTGCTTGCACTGCCTTGTTCGACCTTTTCATAATATGATAGAAAGCACAAGAGCTGGGAATCTTTTCTTGCCCCTTGTTTTCTGCTCATTTCTTTCTTTCCTACTTTCTTCCCTTTACAGCAAGAAGAATTTTACAAGTTTTTTCATCATAACAGGACATTACACTGATACGCATAATTTTGTGACAGACCGGCGGCGTCGACGCCACGATTACTAAATTAATTATGCCCCGAGTGGTGAAGGGCATGATTATTATATTATGTGGCTCGGCAGATGATTCACCTGCCAGTTCCGAGACACGATTCATGCATCCCGGCATGGATGAATTGTCTCTCCGGACGTTGTGCATGGGGGGATCTGACTGTGAAACCGAATGTCGTGGACAAATGGAAAGACGAGAATCCTACCGGCCCGGATCGCGAGGATGGGACGCAACTGGCTAGGGAAAAGTGGGACAATCATCCCACACCACCCAGGACCTCTTGAAGCGGCAGGCCTACCGGCCTTTTCTTTTTTCTTTTGGGTTCTGATCGTCATTGAGCCGGACCCAAAGAACCGGACCAGCGAATGCTGTTGGTGCTGTGGGGAACAACCGTGAACGCAGGGGTTATGCATATTGGACTATAGTTTCTCTGTGTCCGAGACATTTCCTCTGCAGATGTCACATCCGACTATGATGCATTCGAGTGTGTTCCTCAATATTTTGGGGCATTGGTTGTCATACCTCCACGACCCATTCTACGTTTTACCCTCTCTTTGCTGGGTACACACAAGGTGTCAGGATTTCAACAATAACGATTTTACGATGTAAGAGGACGGATTGGTCACGATACTCCCGGAGGATATAGAAATGGAGAGTTTGGGGTGTATGTAGGGTTCGGGAGTGGCGTGTATGATGTGTACTCTCCGATTGGATGAGTGGCAGATCAAATGGACATGACTTTTATGAATGGGCTGCTTTTTTCTCTCTCCGTCATTTTTGTAAATATTCAATAACAGCTCGAGTCACGATGGAGTCATTCCTCCAAGTGCGTCATAGGATTTGGTAGCCAGGCTTGACCACTCAAGTTCAACTTACGCCCTTCGTGCATTATACACAGGATTTCGAACTTTGGAAGCATACGCAAGCCACAGGCCGAACTTGGCAATCCAGTAGGGTCGCTTGATTCGGCTTCAATTTGGTTGTATCGTGAAAGTCTCTCTTGGTATGTTGGGATCAAATCAACACGGGGGATTTGAGGCGAAGGCACAGCCAACAAGGCAAGTGCGTCTGGTGATGCTCAACATCTGCTGAGACCATTTGTCTCTGGACTGTTGTTTGCATGAAGATTGAGAGATTGCGCCAACTGTGTTGGTTGCGATCCTTAAGGTGAATCCATTGAGGAGGTTATCTGGTGGAGCGACACAGCCACGGTCCCACCAGAGCTGTCCGTTAGAAGTCATCCAGCGCACAAATATGTGGGAAAAAAGCCGTACGTAAATGTGAGAGCAAGAAGAGGGAGAAAAGAGAAAAAGTAATGTGTTGAGAAGCGGCCTTCACCGTCTTTTTAAATGACTTGATATGCAGCATGTCGGCCAAAGGAGCGGCTGGCAGCAGCGGGGTTATGATGATGATGTCATACATGCCGACTCTCCTCACTGTCTGCTCCATTGTTTCCCGTTTCGGGAACTTCATATCGCAAGCCATCAATGTACGGTAAATGTTTCATGATTCTGTAATATGTATAGTGGAGGAGATAATTCACAACGAGGAGTGGCCATCAAGGTGTGCAAGGTATATATATATACTGCCACACAGTGCGGCTTAACGCCTGGGGCAATAATGAAGCCCTTCACGGCCGAAAGGAGACTCTCATTTGTTCTTCACGGCATGACTATCTGAATGTAGGAACCAACGATGAATCAAAATAGTGTACCTTAGTTTAGAGGCGTAAGGACTTGACTGCATACTCTTTTGGTTTTAGGGGTCCGAATGGGGGGATCGACGTTTGACATGCTTGGCAATGGGCCGTCCCTGAATCTTGGCAAAAAGCTTGTCAATACCACCTGATTCCGACATTGGTAGAGTCACGTCGGTAATATAAGGGGCATGTACCCTCTGTTGCAGCTAATTCGTGGGTTAGGTTATTTTGTATTTGTTGGCGAACTTTTAGTAAAGGGTCCACTGCAAGGACTATGCATCCATCGCCAACCATCACCGCGCTGGTTTCTGGTGTAGTTGCCAGGCTGATCGTGGTGTATCAACGTACGGAAATCAAGAATTGTTATATCTCTCTTGCAGTGCCAGGGAAAAGGCCTACAGTTTACCCTCATTAGTCAGGACATGGATATCATACAAGAGGATGTGTCTGGTCCAGTCATTGCAGTTGCGCCCTTCAAGGACGTTCTCGACGCCTTGGCCAAGGTACACGATACGTGCTACGGGGAGTACAAGTCCATTTTTCTGAATTGCCATTGCAAGACTGTGATACGACCGTATCGCAGAAATGGAGATAATATTTTTGATGATTCTTCTCAGTTCAAAAACCTAACGTGCACACAAACGGGATGGAAAGCCCTTCCCGTGGCGTATCAGACATGCACTTCACTGGTACACACGAGAGAATCCACCGACTTTTGTTGCATTGTAGGGCCAGTCGCACTTCAAGGCTGTAGCAGAAAGGGTTACATCTACTGTCCAATTTTGTACAGATACAATCCAGATATGTGCAAGTTGCCGCTCTAGTTGGCTGCGCCACCTTGTTGCTTCCATGCTTGTGCCATTGCCAGCATGTTGGACAAGTCCTGCTTCTGCTCGTCGTCGGCCGGGAACACGTAGTCGATGTACTCCTCGTACGTGTCGTCTTCCAGTCTGCGTCTCCGCCTCGTTCGGCGCGGCATCTGCTTTTGCACCTTTTCAATGTCTTCTGCAGTGCCGTATGTCCGCTCGAAGGAGAGCCAAGAGTTCAACAAGGACACCCTTTCCTCCTTCAGGTCCTGATCCTTCATGCGCTTATGAGCACGGTCAAACACCTTCCTGGCGCGATCCTTTGCCTCCTCACTCTTGGTAGACTCTTCAGTGTCCCCGTCGGCGCTACCATCCTGAATTGCATCTGGTATGTTGAGCTCGAAATGTGCGTAGCTGATCCAAACCTTGACGTGATCCGTCTTGTCAAGTAGTCGCTCGTACAGGTCGCGAGTCTTTTCGTACTCTCCCTCACCCTCCTCAAAGTCAATATATGCTTTCCAAAGGAGTTCGGGCATATCCAGTGTATCCTGCGCGATGGCGAGCTCATAAATGGCTCTTGCGCGGTCGAGGTCGTCCAGACTCTGCTCAAGCTCTGCAAATTTTATCCACGTTTGGCAGTTCGTTGAGTTCCACTCGATGTGCTTCTCGTACAGAGTACGGCACCGTACAAACTCATACAACTTCATCTCGAGGTCCACGTATCCTCGGAACAGCTTGTCTTTGGGGCACATGCCGATAGCTTGCCCCAACGTCTTTCGGGCAGCAGTCAACTGTCCCTGGCGGATCTCGAACTGCGCCTTCAGCAGCCAGATCTTGGCGAATGTGAATTTTTTGTGGGGGATAAGGTCAAGACACAGCTTGTAGATTT
This sequence comes from Neopestalotiopsis sp. 37M, assembly GCA_011058875.1. NCBI lineage: Eukaryota > Fungi > Ascomycota > Sordariomycetes > Amphisphaeriales > Sporocadaceae > Neopestalotiopsis > Neopestalotiopsis sp. 37M. The sequence goes on from SWKT01000156.1 coordinate 33,823, forward strand.
GCCTTGCCCGATCGATATCATTGGCTTCCATCTCTTCCCAGAGCGCATAGAAGACCCATAGGTAGATGTATCGGCGCCAGTGTCGCTTCTCCTGGGTAGGCGGGATTTGCGCAACAGCTCTCTCGTAGACATCACGTACCCGGTCCACATCACCTGATGTTTCCTCCAGACGAGCATAGTCGAACCATATGTCGTAGTTCTTAGGGTTCTGAGTGATTTGGTCTTCGTACAGCCTTCTGCGTTTTGAAAGCACCACGTCTTCTACCCCCTCCCTGTCACCAAATTGTTTCTCAAACGTGGTGTAGGCCTTGTGAAGGTTCATGGATTTGGACCGAGGGAGGCGGTCCAATGCGTGCTTGTAGATGGCTCTGGCACGCTCGTATTCCTTCAGCTTGGCCTCAAAGCGAGCCCATGCGATCAAAAGCTTCTCGTCTGTGAACTCGTCCCCTAGCGCCTCGATGGCCGAAGCATACACCTCTCTCACCAGATCACTGGTACCAAACTCTTCCTCAAATTTGGCCCACTTGATCCAGTTGCGGGGCTCCGGGTGAACAATGGTGAAACGCTGAAAGATGTCGCGTGCTCGCTGAAACTCGCCGTATCGTTTCTCGAGCTTGATGTAGGCACTCCAGGCAGCCTCATCCGGTTCCCACTCCATCCAGCGCTCAAAGACCTGCCTGGTGCCGGGTATGTTGCCCAGCATCTCCTCCATGTAGACATACTTGTACCAAAGCTTGTCAACCCTTGGCAGGATGGAAACAGCCCGGTCCAAAAGGTTGCGGGCGTGAGCAATGTTTCGATTCTTCATTTCGGCTTCAACATATCGGACCCACAGAATCGTAGACGTCGCATCAACGTCTAATGCACGTTCGAATATGGATCGCGCTCTCCTGTACTCTTTTTGCTCAAGTTCCCATTGCGCATATCGCATCCAGTTGTTCATGTTAATTCGGTTCCGGCGCACATAGTCCTCAAACTCCTTGCGCTTGCGGCCCTGGAACTCATGGAGCTCCTCCAAGTCGGCGAAGCGCTGTGTGGGTGCTTTGAGAGTCGTCTCTTGCCTGTCCTGCGCCTCGCGCAGCAACTGTTCGGCCGAGATCTGGATAGGCGCGGCGGCCTTGTTCTTGACCCTTGGTGGGCCGCGTGAGGACTCCATGATGACTGACCGGAGGCGATTCAATCAATAAATGTTTCGTGGGTGAAGGAGAAGGAAGAAAGAATCCACGGAGATAGGTGAGGAAAGTTGATTATGGAGTGTTGAAGGTGCGTTGCGCGAAGCCGACGCGACTGAGCCGTGGGTGCAGTCAATAGACAGGCAAGAAGTAGTAAAAGTTCAGTTACTCCAGTGCAGTCAACGGTTGCTGGTCGTCACTGGAAGCTTTGGTAATTTGTGCCAGAGCAACGTGCATGTGTCCAATGAGAGACAAGAAGAGCAGGATAAGTGGGTAATAGTACTATTACATAAGCAAAGTGGATGTCAAGTCTAGGCCACTTCCCTGTCGCCAGGCGCGACTGCAGCCTCGAGCGTAAACTTCTCTTCTTTAATTCACGTCCCGTGTAGACGACAACCAGCGAAAAGGCGACGCCACAACTCGCCAAACCCATCGCAACAATCCGCAACCTATTGTCGCACATTTGTTGAAGGAAGCATTCGCTCCTAGTGGCAGAAGCCCCCGTGCTTGGGAAGAAGACGTCGAGGCTTTGAGCAAGCAGTGAGCTCTGCAAAAGTGAGTCAGTCGCATCTGATACCGATTGCCATTCCTCAAGTCTCATCGACCAGTGGAGCAAAATGTCGACCCTCGCGGACGAGCTCCTTCAGGACTTCGAGGACTCAGGGTCCGAACAGGGAGACGAGCAGAACGACCTTGGCCTTGACGGAGATTCCACGCATCTCCAGACAAATGGCGACAGCAAGCATAATGATGACGATGACATGGTTTTGGACGGCGATGAGGAGCCGCCCGAGGAGGACGAAGAGATGGGAGGATTGAATGGTGCCGCGCTCGACCCCATGGACGACGAGGACGAAGCCAAAGCCAAGGTTGAGAAGATGCAACTGGGCAGCGTCAAGGATATCCGAAAAGTCACCACAGTCATGGACCGATTGGAACCGTTATTGAAGGTATGTTTCATTCTTATTATATACCCGAAGCCTTGTCGTTTTGGTTTTCTGTTCCCAGATTTCATTCTCAAAAAGCTGCAGTTCTGACCGTTGTCCCAAAATTACACAGGATATCGCACATTACCAGTCACAACCATTCAATGCCTCGACCATCAACATTGGAAATATCGAGGATAATCCTGAGTACAAAATCCTGACTTCGTCGAACACGCTTTCGACTCAACTCGATGGTGAAATCATGAAGGTTCACAAGTTTATTCGCGACCACTACTCCACGCGCTTCCCAGAGCTGGAGACTCTAATTCAGAATCCTATCGAATACGCAAAGGTCGTTGCCATTCTTGGTAACGGGCCCATGGATGCTGGCAACATTCGAGCACTCCAAGACAGTTCGGATAATGTGATAGGACAGTCGCTGAAGACAGTTCTTGAGAAAGCCTCACTCATGACTGTGACTCTGGAAGCAACAAGATCACAAGGTCAGCCCATCAGTCCCGAAGAGCTGGATCGCGTCGTCAGAGCCTGTCAAATGATAGTATCAATGGACAAGGCCAAGAAGACGCTCACAGAATACGTTCAGTCTCGAATGAACGTTTTCGCTCCTAATCTCACAGCCATTATCGGATCCCTCACGGCAGCCCAGCTTATCAATACGGCTGGCGGCCTTACAACCTTGTCAAGAACGCCATCCTGCAACTTGGCAGCGTGGGGAAGTAAAAAGCAAGCTAATGCAGCTTTTGCTACAAATGTGCAGAACAGACAGCAAGGTTACTTGTATCATTCGCCGATTATCCGTGGAATTCCCAACGACCTGAAAAAGAAGGCCATGAAAGCAGTTGCGGCCAAAGTCGTACTGGCCGCCCGCGCAGACACTGGTCACACATATCCTGATGGCGCCTACGGTGAAGAGCTACGAGGGCAATGTCTAGAACGACTGGACAAGATGACAGCACCTCCGCCAAATAAAGGCCAGCGAGCTCTGCCGGCGCCGGACGACAAACCATCGCGGAAGCGCGGAGGTAGACTGGCCCGCAATGCCAAGGCGGCCGTCGCCATGACTGAGTTGAGGAAAGCCCAAAACCGCATGGTTTTCGGCAAGGAGGAGAAGGAGACAGATTATGGAGTGGGCGATGGTACTGTGGGCATGGGCATGATCGGCCAGGCTCAAGAAGGCCGAATTCGTGCCACTCAGATTGACAACAAGACGCGCGCAAAACTGAGTCAGAAGAATAAGGGTTGGGGCGCAATCGATCCAATTGGTGGTTCGGCTTCATCGTTACGAAGTGCTCCGCAGTCGAATATAGACCTTCGCGGAAGAGGCATCCGGACCTCTGGCGTCGGCACGACTATCGGAGGAGGCGCTGCGGGCACTGCATCTTCACTGGCCTTTACCCCTGTTCAGGGTATTGAGCTAGTTGACCCCAAGGTTCAAGCTGAGCTCAAACGGAAGCGAGCAGCTGAGGATGACCGGTACTTCAAGAGTGGCGCCTTCACCCAGGTTGGCGGTAGCAGTGGCCAGCCTCCCAGCAAGAAGGTTGATCTTGGCGCAGGCAAGATGTTGCCTCCTCCTCTGCCTGCCAAGAGGTAGTCTTGCAGAATGTGGCTCGCTTATTCCCTCTACATAACCGAAGGTTTTCATGAGCAGAGCTAGGAGTCTTTGAAATAAGGGTCCAGGGTGGCGTCTAGGACTGATGTGAACGACGGCAAGGTTTTTGGTCTCAGACCAGCCACCATCTTTAAAGAAGCATTGCACTGGCGTTAGGGAAGACAGGTCTCGCCATTGTTATTAGCACTAGACATTGGTACGGATGAATGAAATTAGTTTTAGGAGGGTCTCAACAAAACTCTATTATTCATCCCAGCTTGTACGAGGCGAGCTTTTGAGAATGGGTGATGGATGGAAGTTGAAGGCAAACCGAGGCGACCTGTTAGCTTTGAAGTTTGTGTGTAAACGACATCTTTGAGCGCCGTCAGAAGCTTCTCGGCCTGTAGTGGCATTATTCCGCGTTGTCGACATCTCATAACAACTTCATTGATGCATCAGGAGTTATTGTTCATAGCTCATTCAGTACATCCGAGCGAGCCATTTCGCCTCGAAGGAGCATAAGCCCCCAGGGTAGGCCCCTGGAAAAAAGCTTGAAGCTTGTTTCCCCAAGCAATACAATGATTACATATTCCTGATGCTTTATACAAACTACGTTATGTGGGGGAAGCTGCAAATACGTGCCGGACCTGGCCGGAAAACTCAAAAAACTTCAAGTTCAGCTGGTATGAACGCAGAGGTCTGACCGTCTTACAGGAACACCTTAACCGAATCAGGACTTTGAAAGGACTTGTACATTGGGGCTTTGATACCTGTTTAGTTATCGACGATATACGTAATGTTTGTGTAGTCGTAACGGTCAGATGGTTTACTTTGGCACTATCGCTTACGTCGAAATGAATTCATGGGCGACATTTTCTCGAAACAAGTCCTGTTTGCGGGTATCATGGGAGAGACGGCTTGTACTGGGAGCAAACCTCATATCCACCTCTCCAAGAAGCAAGCAGAAGGAAAAGCAACTCTATGGATTCATTATTGAGATCCAGGCATATTATTCGTAGATAGCAGCACCTAGGTCATTTTCACTATTTGCTGGAAAGTCACGACGTTCACATAGACGGCCAAAGAAAACCAATCCCTCGAAACTGCAATTACATACATGGGACCATTTGATTGGAGCGCAGTCTTTTCGGCTGCTTTTGCTTGCAAACACAAACCAAGAGATCCGCAAATGAGAACAGACGCACGAACTGCCGTACCTACCTCTGGAAATGCAAGGGAGGAAGCGAGGAACACACAAAAGCAAGGGTAGCAGCAATGGAATGCCGCTTCGGGGCAAAATGGGTTTTGGGGTAACCAAAATTTGGAGAGCTTTGATTCACAAAAAGAGGGGTTCAATAGCGTAGAGCCAAAGGACGCGATATAAAAGAAGAAAAAGCTAAAACTACAAAACTACCATGCGCGCATTGGAATTGTATATGCAACACACACAAACAAAAGTCCCATGGCCCAGAACATGGGGAATATGCTCCGACTAGAGCAGAATGCCATGTTTATGCATGCAGGGTACCGATGGGTGCCTTGGTTTTTTATGGTTTGGGGCCAAGGTGTTTGGCATGCCGCTACAGAGCTGCTCTGTACGAACCGTATTATTCCCTGCTGCTGCTGCTGCTGCACCATCCATCATTGTCCTGGGGTTGCTCACGATAGGGACGCACACAATGAGCTAAGGCTAGGTTGCATGTGTTTTAATAATGGCACTTGTTTTGTGCCAAGGTAGTAAGACTTGCGAGATGCCGGCCGCAGGGTAGGAGGTCAGTCAAGCTTTCGACCTATCATAAGCTCGAACACGAAGCTCTTGCCTCCCAAACGCTGGCACACTGGAATGTTGAGTAATATGTAAGCTCCCCCGCAAGGATGAAAAAGACAGGGACAAAGGAAAAAAAGTAAGCTTGCGCGGCCGCGGATTAGACAAGAGGGTGGTGTGGTGAACTGATGGATTGATAGTGAAGGGTCTTTTCAGACCCCTCACATTCCATTCCAGACCCCAACGACTGCGCCATGTTGTGGCAGCATACAAATGTTAGTGGTCAGTTGGAGACGAATTGGGAAGGCATAGCGAGAGAACAAGCGTGTGGCTTTCCAGGGCTGAGAAGGAATGGAGGAAGGGCAACCCCTCTTTTGTCTGTTGCGCCGATATCTCGAGCAATCATTCGTTTAAACGTACGACGGATTCGGGGGACGAATGCGGCGTTGGGGATGTAAACAACCTCTTTATCATGTAAAACTGTATCAACTCAACCTGCCTGCATATTTGCGAAGGTTGCAGGAGATAATAGAGAGCTTGAGAAAAGTGCGGGGTGAGCTATCTTTGTCAGATAGAGTTCATATCCAGCAGGCACTTCCTGTCCAAAGTCTTCAAAGGTCCCTCGCAGGTACTGACTCTTCTGCGGACTGCGAAAACAGTGTTGAGTGACCAATGGATGGACAAACTAATCATGCGGGCAGGACCCTTCAACTTTTGGCAGTGAGCTAGAGCGTTCATCAGATTTGCGATCCTGTTGAAGAATTTTGCGCTTGTTTTGTGAGTCGGCATACCTCATTGAGATCTGCGGTCATTGGTTTATAATGCTGCGGCTGCAAAGGCAAGGAGATGCCAGTCATTGGCGAAGTCAATAGAGAAACATAGGCTTTTTCGGCGCAATGAACGACTTTAGAGCTTCCTGATTGGCTCGAATACGTTAATTGGTATTCTTGCTCATGGAGACCTAGATGTTTAGCTTGGGGATGGTGAGCAGGTGTGATGCTTGAGAGGGAGAAAAAGGTTTTTGAACCCGGCATTTGTCTCGCAATTTCGACACGCAATTGAGGGTAAATGAGCGCAATTGGGACTCGCATTGTTGCATTTTTGACGCTCCGTCTTGCAAATGGCTGACAAGCTGCCGGGACAATGACTCGCGCGACAATTTTGAGTTTGGCCGGCGCTGTAAAGGGCGGCCAGACATAGAAAGAGAGTGACATCCTATTGGTGACAGGCAGCATCCGGATTACCCCCGGGAGCTCGTTCCGGGTTCTCGGGGCTCTCGCGGGCCCAGCGGTAGTCGATGGTCTACCTGTCAAGCTGTATACTATGTCGAACTTGCGGCTGGTTTGCTGAATGCAAATGTGTATGTACGTCGATCTTACTAACGCGGTATTAGCAAGCTTTGACGCAATAGCCTCAGCTAAGCACCCTGCCGGGCATCTGCCGTTTACATGACTCTTGCGCCCAGTGATCGTGTTCGGACTGTTAAACGATGCACAACTCGTATGGTCACGAAACGATCCCTATACACGTCTTGGCAACGTTCGTCGGGGAAGTTGATTAGCGCGCCAGCTTGCATGCCTTTTTATGATTTCTATGCCTTTTTTGACCCAGCCCAATGTCGGGCCTTTGCGTTTACATTATAAGTCAATCTGTTTCTGATAAGGTTATGACTAGGATATCACCTCTTTGGGCTTTGCCAAGAACAGCAGCCCTTGACAACGAACAAGGAGATTGAGTCGGGTTGGCCGCCCAGCCAGCCCAACCAGCTCAGCACAGCTCAGCACAGCTCAGCGAAGCGGCACTCGGAACCTATGGTGAGAGCTGGACGGAGGGCGTTCCTTACAGAGTTTCAGCTTAGGCACAGACAGCAAGCCAGCCAGCAAGCAAGCAAGCTCTCGTATCGGCCGATGACTTTGAGTGTTGCCCTGCGAGAAAGGAGCAATACAGGCAGACAGGGCCAATCTCCGGCGCAGACTCTGCAGTATTGGAGCCTCTGAGGCTCTAGAAGGGTCTTTCACGACTAGTGTCCCTCCGCTATGGAGATGAGTAGATCCTGGAGGAGACGTGGTGAGTGAAAAATGACGTCAGTTGGGAATCGAGAAGACGTTACGCCTCATTTCCAACGGTCAACCATGTCAGAGCTATAAGTGCCGGCTCCGTGGAATAGGATATGTCAGGAGTACGAACGAATAGTATACAATTAGTGTCTTGTACTATGATTGGTAGTGTTGCACGCGGTGTCCGTGATTTGCGTGGACGGTTTGAGTTGTGATATGCAATCTTATACCTTTGTATCTGGCTTTTCAGATTATGCTGCCATGTGGCTGATGGACAAGATCTAGAGAGTAGAAGGGGTCGAAATACTTTGCGTTTGCGCGCCTCAAAACTTTGCGACTGTGAAGACCGGGTATTTTTGCGCAAATCTTATCCGCGGGCGAGATTCATCGACCTGCAATAATCCAAAGGTTATCCTGTCGCTTGGCTGGCCGTGCCATATACCGCGTACGTCTAGTGTAGGTGTAAAGCAGGCAGAGTACAGCCCGAAGGGACCCCGTGGTGTTGTCGCTCTCCTCAGATCATCCAGCTGTCGAATGTGGAACATTGGCAGACAACCAGGCAACAGAGCCATCGAGCGGCCAGCTAAAGCTCAGTTACAGGTCGATTCCTGGAGAAGATTCCATGAATGGAGCAAGCAATCCTGGCTGTCGCAATCGAGGGGGCCGAAATGGGGTACATTGGCCGCACGACTTTTTTCCTCTTTTCGGGAACTTGGATCTGCTTGGCGCCATTGACCCCTGACGGAGGGTCCTTGTCGTCGTCTTAGGAGTCGTTAGGAAGTGGCCCAGCTGATGACTGTTCATTCGTATGGAAGACAGGGGAAGGGCAAGAGAAGAAAAAAGAGTCCTGTCCGTATGTGGATACTTCTAAACATCGGTGAATGCGCGCGTGTTCTTTACCATAGAAGCTCACCTAAGAAGGGAATATCAGGACAACTAAAAAACCCAATTAAAGAAAAAAAAAAAAACGTAGAATCCCGTACCCATGGCCCGGAGGGACCTCCATAGCAAGCTTGTCGTTAGTGACTGGAGCACGGGGCATTGTGGGTGAACCCTGACCAGCCCGTGGGACCCACAACCCCTGGTCAGCCATCGCAAGTTCCCTAACGCATCGTCGATTACTTTGCAATCGACGATTGCTCTGTATTTCGAACTTTTTTTCCGCCTCCATACTTCCACCAGCTACCACCAGAAACAGCAATCTTGGGCCGCGACCGTCCACCAGCAACACCACGGGGATGGAGGTTTTGCGCCGGCGCACGAAGAACAGCTCCCGCCGTTGCGGTGTCTCCGGACCTCATTAAATCCTCAAATTTTTCTCTTTGCCGACGTTTGAATAGAGCAATGGAAAGTCGATCGAGTATTGCATCATAGGCCGATTGCGCGCGCAACGACACGATGCCATCACACTGGGGCCCAGCAGAGAGGGTCCTGGTCGGTAATGGTCTAGACTTCACCTAGCACAAGGCTGCACTAACATTTTGTGCCTTTTTAACCAGTTGAGCACCGAGTTTGGCACTCACAACCAGCCAGCAGCCCAGTCACTGGGATCCGGCGAATGGGGGTACTTGGGGTACGTACCCGTCGGTCGCTGTGTGTCAAAATTGGTTGCCGAGGACCCACCAAGAAGCTCGAAAAGATCTGTGGTTGATTAATCATATGGTTAACGTGACAAACAGAGTTATATGTACATCTTGAACAACCATGCAGATATATGCAATGGACAATAAACACGTGCGTGTAAAACAATTATACTGTTGCGCCGATCAAATGACACGAGATCAAGAGTCTAGAGGAGTAGGAGAAGATTCTCAGCAATTTTTATCGGCAACTTGTTCATCTCAAAGAAGGAACATGATTGAAGCTGTCAATCAACTGCCACACTCCGGAATAGATGCGATCGGTACTTTGGGTCCCTTGAATTTCAAGGGGAAACACATGGTGTGTACAGGCAGAAGGAGGTACCCCAGCTAGACGTTAGCAATGAGCCAGCCCAGCCCAGCGTGCCACGCGCCAAGCGCTCTGCTACCCTTGTCGCATTGCGACCCCAGTCACCCTAAGACCCCAAACTTTCGATTGATCACTCAGTCCTCGATCCAGAGGGGAAATCAACCAATATGGTCCGCGACACTTCACACGAGAGCCCTTTCGCAGCGCTGTTGCTCGTTGCACTGTCGTTCACCTCCCTCCGAGCAATGCAGGGTCTTTTCTCACTTATTCATGTGGTATCGTGCCGGGCGGGTCAAGACCATTGTTTTCAAGGAAATGATTATTCCCCTTCAATGCCTCGCAAGAATGACATCATGGCTCACCCCACGAACTTCTCCCACCTTATGGCTGTACCGGTCCAGGTACCTTCCCCAGCAGACTCAGGTACCGCCCAGGTGCAAGAGGGCCCCGGCGCTGATCAGTCTCTCTGGTCAACCTGCTATGTACCCGACACTATTCCGTACACGCACACGCAACACTGACTGCATTTTTATCTAACAACCCTAAGTACTGTTCAGTGGGGTTTATTTTCGCTCACTCCCGACTGGTCCGCTCTCTTGGGATAAGGAAGTGGTTGCAGTAGTGTGGCTGGAAATAAAAATTAAAGGAAACAGAAAAGGGAAAAATACAAAGTAAAATGTACTTCAGCCTCGACTCCAGCAATTGAAGCAAGGCGCACAGAGTAAGCAAGCAAGCAAGCAAGCACTCACTTCCACGACTTGTTACAGTTTTCGATCCCATATGCGCAAGGCGAGGATCAATGGAAGAAAGACACAAAGCGAAATCATCGATCCCATACACGTGTCGAGTTGCGCCTTTTTTCCCCCCTCGTCTTACTCTTGAAAAACGGAAAAACTAGTGAGACATAGGCAGTTGCGCGGCGGCCAATCAAGCCATGCCTGCGTATGAACATTGCCTCTTCATCGAGATCGCGATCGTGGTCTATTAGCGAGCATGGAATTGTCAGAATGCCATGCATGCCGTCTCCAAAAGTCCTTTCCATGTACCTTTCAGGTCAGTAGGCAGGGCATCTCACTCCTATCTTGCTCGACTCCCTTATTTTCTTCATCCCTTGTCAGCCGCCCACGTTCGCATCCAAGACCCTGGAGTTGGCAGGCTGGCAGGACGGGAATCCTCTCCTTCACCAATCGGTTGAGAAATCCCAATATTGGGTCGGGTGTTGTGATGAGCATCCCCCCCACC